>OX419340.1:30938418-31015918 GCA_948470475.1 Galaxea fascicularis | reverse complement strand
CCTCAGATTGCTGACGGGATACGCAGCCGTGTTACGCTGGTGTTTGAGATATGATTAAGGAAAGGGACGAAGAACCAGGTTCGATTTGGTCTCTGGATAGTGAACCCCTGCGGAGGCCGCGCAAGCGAATAACGCTAAAGGTTGGCGGCAGGTTGTTCGAAACATGGGAAGACAACCTCGAAAATCATCCCGAAACACTGCTTGGGAGTGCGGAGAAGGAATTATTTTACGACCACGCCACAAGGACCTATGTATTTGACAGAGATCCTCAGATGTTCAGACATATATTAAACTACTACAGGTAACTTTTTAGCCTATTTGCAACAATATTTTACCCTTAGCATTATGACCTGCGACACATCCAAAACACAACCACCGCCATATATTCAATTCAATATTCTGTAAAGACTCAGTGCTTCGTATTGTAGTCCAACTGTTCCAACTGAGGATACTTTGTATAGCATCTATAAATGTCAGTTTAATTTCCAGATGGCCTTATGTTACACGATTTTCAAACTGAACTCGTTGCTCAGTATTGCTCATGTCCAAGCAACGTCCATCGAATTAACATTCTAAGCTTAGTCAGACGTTTGGCAGCAACATATATGGTATAAAAAAGTAAAATGGATTTATGTTACATCTCTCCTTTAATCGACACTGAAAAACCACAAATCGAATTCGCTGGTCGGTGTTTGAGGTGCCTTTTAGTGGTTGCTTTAACACCGATGGATAAGTTTCATTCTGAGAGCGCGATAATCGAACTCTTATCAGGTACTTAATCCTAACGGTACATATATATAACCAGGTATAGTCAATTCGTGGCTAGTATTCGGCTTAATCCCACATTCCACCTGATTTAAATTATCACAGCTACAATGTAATTAGAGGAACGGTTCGACTCCGCAGTTTGAACATCGCCAAAAGTCAACAAGCCGAATAACCATGAAAATGCAAAAACTTGAAAAAGTGCTTTAATTCATGGCATTAGACGTCTTTCAGTGCAACTGAATAAGCAGCACAGGTGAGTAAAATTTTTACGATACCGGTGCAACGAACAGCGTCCTGCATGGACAGACTTTCCAGCAAAATCTGCTCGAGCTTTTAAGTCAGTTGACCTAGGTTTCGAGCTAGGTCAATTCGCTTTTAAAAATGGCCTGTAGCAACGCTTTACGAGGTGGCAACAGCAGGTACATCGAAACCTCAATTAGACTTTGCTATCGTTGTCTCTTCAAGCACATACATTTCAATGTGTTTGTTCGGCACCAGTCGGTCTCAAAGTTGACTTATCAGATTTGCAAAGATTTCTTCCATTCGGATTTTTCAACCGCCGGCAGACAAAACTGTTTGTAATTTTAATTTTGTTCCATAAAAGTTGAGGCACCTGTCAGTCTAAATCAGCCCTCGCAGGTACCACGCTTTGTTTTAGCTGCGTAAACATGATTGATTAGTTTCGGGAAAAATCTTGTATTAACTTTAAAATATAAGTGATAGTGGCAAAAGAGAACTCATGTAGTTTTCAGTAAACATTTATGTCATTCAATTCGTGTTTATGTCAGGGATTAAATCCATAACTTATTTATTACCAATCAAGAAAGTCAAATGGATTTCTGAAAGAGTGCCGAGAAAGTTCGACATTTATTAAAAAACACAAAAGCTTAATGAGGCAATACTGACATACTCCCACAGGAGTAAAATGTTGATCCGTAATGTAATTTATGCACGGGATGAAAATCTTTTAGCCGGTCAGGGCTACATGAGCTTCAGAATGAGGACAGAAATCAGAAAAATACGTGTGAGCTAAGTGAAGAAAACGTTTACTTTAGTCGGTGTAAGGATTGAAAGCGCAGGTAAACCTGCAACCAATACAATCTTTGGAAACTCTTTGTAACCGGGTTTGGATGAAACAAGTAAAAGGTGTTTGGAAAGGTGTGAAACTGGCTGTGGTCATTTCAGTGGAAAATACAGTAAACAGTTAGTCATTAACCCAGCCCTAGGTGATTAGGAATCCTGATTGGTTACAAATATGCATTTTTTAATATGATTCTTCACACAACGAGTAATAGGAACGGCAAATCTTAATTTACACTGAGGACAACTTGATGTCAAGATTGGTCCAGTTAGTTTGTAGGTGGAATGCTCTCTTTCGAAGGTCGACTGTTCTACAAAGTACAGTTGTGTAGTGAGGTCCCATTAGGGGGAGCCTGAGTATCCCGTATCCCATTACATTTTAGCCCAAATATCCCGTATCCCGTTAATTCCTGTGGTTTGTATCCCTATAATGTAAAGCACTACTGCAGCTGATGACGTCATTGCGGGTAATATGTTTGGGTACAAGATAATGACAAACTATTTGGAAGGGCCGAGATTGGCAGGTATTGTCAATGTTTGATACAATATACAAAATACAAATAATCACAGTGGAAAGTATATTTTTTTTTCACTTTTTGCGTCTTTAAAATTGATCAAAGAACCTATTTTAGACCATTTTATTCTCTTAAACAACTTTAATGTTCCATATCCCATAATTTCTTTTCAAAAATCCCGTATCCCGTTATTTTTTCATACAAATATTCCGTATCCCCATAATTTTTTTTACCTAAATATCCCGTATCCCGATAACTCCTAAAAGGGCGTCTGTATTAAATCGGTAACATTGTTTAACAATCGTTTCTTTGTAGACTAGGGAGGCTGCATTTTTCAAGTGACTACTGTGCAGACGAGTTTCGGGACGAGCTTTCATTCTTTCGCATCTCTATCAATGCGGTGTCTAACTGTTGCTGGGATGATTATAGACAACCCAGAAAAATACGGATGGACAAAATATTTCAGTTGGAAGATCCTCATGTAAAGCTTGTGGCAGAAGCAGGGTGTTGGCCCAAGAAGAAAATCTGGAACATATTTGAAAACCCAAGCGAGAGTTCGTTAGGAAGGGCGTGGTATTATTTCTCAGGGCTCATGATCGCATTGAGTATTGTTTGCACTGTCGCCGAGACAACTCCTCCTCCATGCGATGAAAAATATCTTTGTGAGAAACACACTTGCGGCAGACATGATTGGAATCTTTCACTTCAATCTGGAGAAACGGATTCCTGCAAAGAGCTCAATAATTACATGAGCGAAAGAGAATTCGTGTATTTTGTGTTGGAAAGCATTTGTGTTGGAGTGTTCACTTTTGAATATTTTATGCGATTTATTACCGCACCCAATCGCTGTGACTACGTGAAGGAGTTCATGAGTGTTATCGATCTCCTGTCAATATTACCTTACTATGTGGGGCTAATATTACATTACCTGCTACAGACATCAATAGACAGTCTTAGCGCCTTAGTCTTGCTCCGAGTATTGCGTGTGTTTCGCGTTCTGAAGTTTACTCGGCATTCTAGCCGGTTAAGAAGTCTGTTGTTTGCTATAAGACGTTCTGCTTCCGAACTGGGGTTCATTGTGTTCAGTTTTTCGCTCGGGGTAGTATTGTTCTCCAGCGTTCTCTTCTATGCTGAACAACCGAGCTATCTGAAGCCAAACAGTACAAACCCATTTAAAAGCATTCCAGCCTCGATGTGGTATTCTGTCATCACTATGACAACAACTGGGTATGTTTTTACAGACTCATTGTCATTCACAGCTATATTCAGCTTAATTCATTTACTTAGTATGTCTGTCTGTCTTTCTCTGTATCTTTCTTATGCTCGTTTTTGTTATTCCTCCCTCCATCTATCCGTGGTTTATTTTTTCCGATTCCCTTAATTTGTTTGTATACTGATCAACTGAGCTATTAACTTAGACAAGGCCCTTATCCTTACTTGAGATATATCAACTGACTGACTGACTGACTGATTGATTGATTGATTGGTTGATTGATTGATTGATTGATTGATTGGGTGGGTGGGTGGGTGGTTGGATTGGTTGATTGATTGATTGATTGATTGATTGACTGCGTCAACCAATCTGCGTTATTACACTTCAGGTATGGGGATATGGTGCCACAAACAGTCATTGGTAAGCTCGTGGGCAGTGTTGGTTGTATTGTTGGCGTGCTAATGATCGCATTACCTGTTCCAATTATACAGAAAAAGGTGAGATAAAATATATGAATTTCGGATTGGATGTTGAGAACACGGTTTGTTTGAGAGGAAATCAATAACGAAAAATACTTTAAACTTACAGGCAAACCTACAGCTTGGACTCTTAGACGAGGTGGACGAGGCAGTGATGGAAGGAAATCTCTGAAACGAGATAGTCAGCTCATCTGTTTGGTATTCGGAGTCGCGTGTCAGGCTTGGTGACCACGCAAAGTCTTTCCTTCCGGATATAATAGTTGTTTGTGAACTAAAACTATTTTTAATTTGGTTATTCGCTCTTAATTGTCCTTAACTTCCGTAACAGATGTTATAGTGTTAGATAACAATAACTTGAAGACAAACACATCTCTGATTATTTCTTCCACACCGCTTTGGTAGAAAACAATGGTATTCTCCCCGGCTTTGATCGCATGCCTTACGCAGGTAGGAGGGAACAGCTGTCCACTGCTAGACTTGTGGCTACCTCAGCCTGGAGGTACCACATACCTAGTAGGTTTATAATCCATCAAATATTTTCGGTTGCATGCGATTGGTCTAAACGCATCACACGACTGAATATACCCCAGCTAAAACTGGGGAGTAAATATCCCGTGGTATTCCCCCATGTGTATTGCTCTCGTAAATCCACCAACTGTTTGCTTCGCGGAACAGATAATGTCGGCGAAAATCCGAGCATATTTTCGCGCCAAATGGAGACTGTTGTATGCGTTTGTGTCTCCTTTGGAGACGTAAACATTACCTTAAAGACTAGTCGTGAAACTTGTTTCCACTGAGTGCTTTACGTAAATCAAGTTGTGACAATAAAGCATCAATATATATCATATTTAACCCTTTCACTCCCAAGGGGGTCTCTGTTGATGAGTAAAATTGTCTGGCGTTAGACAGAGTAAAATCTGTAAGTGCCATTTGGCACTATCTACAGTGAAAGGGTTAATGGGGACATAGTTTTTGGGTGAAGATGTTGTTAACCCCTTCACTCCCAAGGGGTTCTCTGTTGACGAGTAAAATCGTCTGGCGTTAGACAGAGTAAAATCTATAAGTGCCATTTGGCACTATCGGGAGTGAAAGGGTTAACACAGCATTGCATGTGATTATGATTATGATTATGATTAATGAAAAGCAAAAACGAGGATGAAAACGCAAGTGAAGTAGAGAGGAGATAAGAAGGAAACTCCTTCATTTGCCGTCATTTTACCAACATCTGAGTTATCCTCTCCTTTAATTTTTATGCTAAAGTTTTCACCCGTCTTTCGCGCCCTTGGAAGGAGAGTACTGTTTGGATGGTCAACCCATTTTACAATTGCTAGCTCAGTGACCTGGCCTATGAAGGGAAACGGGGTCGGGGTTTCGATAAACACATGCGCGCCATGTCACTCAACACACAAATGTAGAACTGGTAAAATGGGCTGTTGTCCACTTACACAAACGATGGAAGTTCTACTTTAAACAGGATAACAAAACGTACAGGAAAGTACACTAGACTTGCTTTAATTGAATGCTCACAATAATAACATTTCATCTACAGTTTCAAAATCATGAGTGAATAGTTAGGCCATCCAACACGAGCCTTTTAATTAGACTTTAGATTAATAGTTCCAGAGAAAACCGTCACCTATAAAGAAACATTAATTTTTCAATGTTTATTTTGAAAGCGTTACACTAAATTCAACTAACACAATCCATGTTTAACTTTATTGACCATCCAACACGAATCCTTTGCAAACTAACCCACAATGAAGCTACAGAAATAAATTCCTTTCGTTTTCATAATAAAAAAGTCCTTTTTTATTAGTTTTGGACCCAACACTATCTTTACCAAAAAGAAACTCATTGGAAACCACTTGTCCAGTCAAAAATCACGAGAAATCACTGAACTTTCATTTAGTCAAGAATGGCCGAGAGACTTTTTTAGTTTATGATTATTAAAAATTAAAATCCGTTATTCTCTGGCTTTCCCCTGACCGTCGCAACCCCATCTTAACAAGTTAACACGTATTCAGTAACAGTTTTGTCATTTTCATTCTGAGTTTACGTTCTGTGAAAAAGCATAAGTCCGATAGCAAAGAACGTCTCCAGTCATTAACTGTGAATTCCAGTCTAAGCGATTCAAGTCCTCTTCCACTTCATAATTCCATTAAGGTGCTGTTGTTGACTGTTATTGAAACACCACACACATCTTGGCTCTAAGGCAGCTCGATGCTATCGCCGGCATTTCCTCCTGAATAACAGACTTCACTAAAAGCAAGCAAAAAAAAAAAAAATACAAACAAAGGAACACGCATTTGAAGTTCCAATAATATTATATGACACAAAACTTATCACATTTGCTACGTAATTAAACTAATGGTACTGGATGATTTCTGCTGAAAGGGAGCTTAAGCAACGAGGACGAAAACGGCAACGAGAACGCCACAAAACAATAGCTTTAATGAGTAAAAACAATCGCTCTACAAGTGCGTTTTACATTTTGGTACATTTCTTGGCCGTCCTCTGCAAAACAAATGACCAAAGTTTAAGTTTTCTCGAGATCGTAAGCGCATGAAGGCAAGTTTTTCTTTCTTTTTTTTTGTTTTTACACCTTTCACAGTAATTTAGACCCTGGACAGCTCGCTAGCATTTTTGATGTTAAACAAATTGGGCTGAATAATCGGTGTAAAAGTTACAAAAACGAGAAGTAGTTTCAAATGACGTTTTCGTTGCCGTCGCCGTCCTCGTCGCTAAAGCTCCCTTATATAAAGACAGAAAAGGAATTAGTGAAGTCCACAGTATCTGTGAAAGAAATTTGGAACGGTCGCTATCTTTTCTTCGTGGATTTCGCAAAGATCGGAAGCTGAACGCATTATAATCCATCAAATATTTTCGCTCACACGCGATTGGCCTAAAAGCGTCATGTGACTGAATACCGGGGAATATCTGGTGACATTCCCCAAATGCCGCGTGTTGCAAAAAATCTTTGGTAATAAAAAAACATACTCCGATATTTTCCCTTGAACATTATCAGTTCCTCGAAATTCACAGTCATTTACTCGAGCTTCGCTATCGGAAAACTTATCGCATTATCGGAACAGACGATTTCCGCTGACAAATATTCGAGCATATTTTCGCGCCAAATGAAGACTATTGTTTTTATACTCTGACAAATTATCCACCAAATATCAAATGCAGCTTCACTATACAGCTTTTAGGATGCTGACGACACAAACCAACACAAAAGTGATAAATGTGAAGTTGTTTAGTAGTCGATCATTTCTTACTTTGATCTGTAGTATTGGTACGGGCAATGCTATGACCAGAACACCAAATAGACAGCAGACACTCCCTACCAATCGGCCTGCTAGCGTTACTGGAATGATGTCACCATAACTTGAATAGGAGAGAAAGACAACTTGATCATTGATTTCATTAATAGATCGTGTTCACTCATGTGACCGGCGGCCATATTGCTTCAATGAAACAAAAGAAAGTATTAGCTTAAAAATAGAGTTCAGTTTCCAGAGTGTCCCTGGTCAAGTACACCAATATGGCCGCCGTGGTGTCATGTGAGAAGGATCTATATACTCGTGCTTGACATAAGGTATAAGTAAGGGGTAATTGGGGAGTATCTGCACACAAGCAGTTCCGAAGCGTAAAGCAAGCAAAAGTATATATGGGATGTGGGAATTTTTTGCCGTCTTTATCTAATTAGCGATGGGAGGTTCTAGAATGAAGGTTCGCCATATCAAACCCTATTAAATGTGGCCCACAGTGGCCTTGCGTTTGGGGCTATTACATATACAAGCTAAATTGAAATAAGTCGTGCTTACCCGGCGGTTGTTGATGTAATCACTGCGTACCACATGGCTTCTGGGATGCTAGAGAACTGTGTGTCAACTGACAGCTCAGCGAAATAAATAATGCTAGAAAATAAAATAACCAGCACCAGATACACAAAGCTGATAAGGCCCAGCTCTGTGGCTGAGTTTCTGACGCTTTGAGTTAGCTTCTTTAACCGTTTGGAATGGCGTAACAGCTTGAACACACGAAGTGTCCTCAAAACACGCAACACTACGAGAGCGTCCATTCCTAGACTTGTACCCACAGAGAGGTATTCCAACAGCAAGTCGATGTAGTAGGGTAGAATGGCAAGCACATCGACAACGCTCATATAATTAATGATGAACCTTAGACGGTTGGGACAAACAATTACACGCGCCATGTACTCGAACGTAAAAAATCCCACGCACACCGTGTCAATGTAAAAGTAAGTCTCCTCGTTTTCTTCTTGGCAGATCCGAAGTGCACCTTCACACTTTATGGTCTCTGTTGTGTTCGCCACCACACTCACAGCGATCACGAATATACTCATGATGTAGAACATCTTGGCGATGAAAGAGGAAGATGGCTCCTGTAAAGTAATCCAAACCTTTTCTCTTAAAGAAGCGTTTGGTTCAAGAATATGCGTTTCCTCGGCCGCTTCTTTCTCCGCGGCTTCTTTCTCTTCACGTCTTTTAGCCAACTTTTCATAAGTTGCTTCAAATGTTTCTTGCCAACAGCAGTTGCATATCATGCTAATGTCGAGACCAAAGAAGGCAACCTCGTCCAAAAAGAATTGGAGACATTCCTCGCGCGGGCAATGGAGTTGGCCAGATAGATAGAAATTCCAAATGTAGCGGAAGCAGTCAGGATCGCGATCGAAAAAGAACTCGTCTCTAACTTTGTCGTAGAAGAGACTTCTTGCTTTGCCTCCAAGCAGGGTATTCGGGTAAATGGAAAGGAAATAATCCTGGATTTTGAAGCGCCTACCACTTACGTTCAGGGTCACAACTTTGTCGTCGTCGGGGAAATCGTTATACTGTCGTTTCTTACGATGGAATTTCGCTTCTGAGCTTTGGACACTTTGCTTAGATGAGCTGAACTTGGAGAGTAACTTAGACGGGGAGATTAACGAGAGAAGACTTTTCACAGTTGATCTTTCGGTTTTGTCGGATGAACCATCAAGAGCGGATGAACCTAAGCTATGAAAGCTGAAAGGTTGATGTCGAAGTCTCGGTCTTTTCGGATCAAGGCGTGTTTTTTTCTTGTTTGTGAGCAGCGTTTTTGATGAGAGTGAGTGAGGCCAAGACACTGCGCTCAAACCGGATGACGAAGAAACACGCGCGGCGGAATCGGGATGCAGAAACACAGTTGATGAGGCGGTCTTCGACAAAACTTTCTTTCTCAGCGTGGGATTTGATAAGTTAACTTGGAGATTTTCGGGTAACTGGCCTGTCTTCCAGTCAGAAGGCAGAGTATGGGCCTTCTTGAGCCGTAAATCGGGTGTCGCAAGTTGTTCATTGGCAGGTTCGTGTTTTGGAGATATAAAGCACGTTTGCTCACTGACTCCCAGAATCGACGATTCCGTAACGGCACTTGTGGACAACAGAGGTAAATCACTTTCATCCGTGTTTTCTGAGCAGCAATGAAATTCGTTTGATAAAATGTTCTCATAACCATAATCATTCACTTCAAGATGGTGTGAAAATCGGCTGGAGGAACACTCCGAACTAGGACTTGATAGCGCTGTATAGCTTCTGCCCAATAAGCAACAAAGCTGTCTTGACGGCCGCCTGCAAGAAGATGATGTGTTTGGATGTAAATTTAGAGCGGACGCATTAACAGGTCGCTCGCTTGTGGTTGTATTGTCTATGTCAACAGCTAAGCGGTCTGAAACCTTCAGAGAAACAGTAGAACCTCGTGAGGATCCTTCGAAAGAACCTTGACTTACGAATGACAGTTTGTTATTCTCGGCCTTGCTTCTCGTGTCTCCTTCGATGGACTGGTCATCAAAAGTTCCGTTTCCTTCCAGAGAGAGGTGTCCATGATCCCCGGAGCAGCCATTCAATTGGTTGGGATTAAATATAAAATCAGTGCTCCATGAAGTAGTTGGAAGTGATAATTTTCTCACCGGGAAAGACTGAGCGTTTTGTTTTTCATCTGATAAGAGGATAAAATTAGAGCTTGCTGTAGGCGTCTTTAGCGGCAAGGGAGGAACAAGAAATTCACTGGGACTGCCACTTCTCAGATTTTGGTCAGACTTGCTTCTCCTTCGTGAACAAGGAGACAGCAAAACGGCCGGAATTTCCAGAATGTTCTTGTTTGAAAACGCTTTGTTTTCATCGACACCTGGTTCCTCGAGTTCATCATCATCTAAACTCAGCGTTATTTTCGGCGAAAAGAGTGTCTGAGTTGTCCCCACTGAAAAATCTCCCTTGGTTTTGTGATCCCTCAAGAAATTACCTTCGTCGAATCCCTCAGTCATGATACTTAAATGATAAACCAAGTCTGAGTATAGCAGGCCACGGCTCGGTTGTTTTTAAATGCTAAGAGAAACAACCCAAGATAAAGATTCAATTAGCTACAGTTACATTTTAAAAGCACAATTCTGTTCGCGCTAATTCATAGCGACAAACCGCTAACTGAAAACAACAAAAAATAAACAAATCGTTGTTAAACATGTTTCAAAGCAAGGTAGTACAGTCTTACTGTATTCCTGGGATGAAAAATCTGAACTTCAGCCACCGCCAAGTACTAATCAAACATCCGCATTGTTTCACGATATTCTTCTTAGTGATTGTTACCGTCTCCTCTCCTGACAAAACAAACGATTTCCGTCAACATAGCTTGCTGAATGGTGGAACACCAAGCGACGCAGACTGTGCCGAACTTCAGTTTTGTCTCGGTTTTGAAACTGTTGTCCCCAGGCGGGTTCAAAAACATGTGGCGAGGCGAAAATTACTTCATGATAATTGACGTTTTGAGCATAAAATAGTTACCTTATCTCTTATTTCGCAGCATCTTGAGTTGAAAATCATCCAATTTCGCATAAAAAGTCGCCAATTTATTAAATTACGAATTGCGAACCATTAAATAAACATTACTTTTCTCGCCTTCGAAGATGTTGAAGAAACGAAAAATGAAAAGTTTCGTAGACAGCTTAAGGTAATTTCGATTCACTACCAAATTTTTTTGGAATCGCACAAAACTCCGAATTAACATCAGAAAAGAACACAACGGGTTGCCGAGGTACAAATGTAAACAATTTAAAAGGAGAAACAGTTCAGCTGAAAACACCAAATACGAAATTTCAAATGAAAAGCGAAGGGGTTTTAAACTTTAATAAGTCTTATTTGAAATGTGATATCTGTTTTTCAATATGTTTGAAATGTATGAAAGTTGTTCTAAATACTGGATATTATTTCAATATTTACTTTTTTCCTTCAAGCTAATTTAAAGTTTCAAGTTATCTTAATTACTAATAGTAAGAGCGAGCTCACGTTTTACCGCAGTTTCTGTAAAAATATACCAATTAATCCTCAAATTCCCTTAGAGGGACTAACCTTTCGTGCGTAAGCAGAGTAAATAGATATACAGATAACAAACCTCTGGGATAAAAAGAAATCGAAGACATAAATAAAAAATAGTCTTCAAGGTAAAACAAAGCCTTCGGAGAAACTGTCTTATCTTTCAACGAAGCATGAAGTAATGGTTGATTTTGTGATAGGATTACGCTGGGCTTCCATAGGTATGGGACTCTCACTTGTTTGAAAAATCTCTTCTTTAGGAGCTCTGACACTATTCCGCTTTCACTGATAAGTAAAAAGCAGCTAAAAGAGCTCTGAACTAAGCACACAACCAAAGAATTTACGGCATCTTTTTTTGTACCAGGTTGTTCACATTTTCTGTGCATGCGCCAGCTCTTTTTTCTTCCCTTTCTTTACCTTAATTTTACTATATTTGAAGTTTTCATCAGTTATAATTTAACAAATAATTAGAGGCCCAAGGCTTTCTTTCAAGGCTTTCTATTAAGCTGGTTCAAGTTACGCGAGAGTTGGTGTTTTAATTCAAATCATATTAAACGCTCAAATTCCGAATCCAGTTCAAAATACACTAAACAAAAGTGTCAAGTCTATGACGTCATAAAATCATGATGGATATACACGATGACGTCAACATCAAAGAAATCAATCGTGGTCGATCACAAACCCCAAAAATCAAAAAAGGAGAAGAATTCACGGAATTCAGCTTGAATCCCAGCTTATCTCCTCTCGTTCCCCTGTCGACTAAAGATAACGCAAAAAGGAAAATTCATTGTATGAAAGACAACCCTTTTAGAAGTCTAGTATGTTCTGTGTCACTCACCAATAAATCTGATTCCAGATTTGATTTAAATCTTATTCAAAATTTATAGTCTTGCCAAGGGAGACCGCATGCATAAGACAAGACCAAAATTGTGGGATGAAAATGTATTGAAATAAATCAATAAAAACACAACACTAAGTAAGAAAGTGATAAATAAAAGAAGAATGAAGATCACTATAAAAAAAGCTTAAAAAATAGAATTTAATTAATTAAGGACAATAATATGAAATCCTCAGCATGGGGCCGTTTCTCAAAGCTCTCGCTAATTACCGGGCTCGTTAAGCAGTTTTGTTTTCCATTCCAGATGGGAGTTTCAAAAGTTTTGATAATCCTATCTGGAATGGAAAACGAAACTGCTTAACGGGCCCAGTAATTACCAGGAGCTTCGTGAAACGGCCCCCAGGGCCGGACGCTGGAAGTAACTTCCAGTAGTTCACACGAAACAATAGGGAGCTTAAGCACGCGCGTTTTTGAGACGCGGACGGCAACCGGAAGTAAATATTTCGCACCCCAGAATAGCGGTCTCAACCAGACTTTTAAACTTAGGGTCTCTAATAGTGAAAAGATACTTAGCGATATAAATATAGTTGTGTGAAGACAAGTTAAAAGGGAAAACATCTCACTTCCGGTTGGCGTTCGCGTCTCAAAAACGCACGTGCTTAAGCTCCCTAATTTTCCGAAGTCTGACGTCCGCTTGTTTTTAAATGTTTAAAATGTCACCGAGAACCCTTCCCCAGATAACGCCTCTCTGAAGTGATCGGCGGACTCAACGCTAACAATTTGTCGAGATGATCACATGGAAACGCATTCCAGCTTTTACAGCTCTTCAGAACTACCTGCTTTTGTTTGTCTGTGAAGTGACACTCGCTGGACTTCAATTCTTATATGCTATTTCTGAGTTTATTGTTCTAACGCTGTCAGGTCTGTCTGAACTGACGTTAGCCGGATCATTAGTTGACTCAATGGTCACTGTTGTGTAGATTAAGCCGACACCATGTTTTTCTACGTCGTAGATGGACAACAGAGCTCTGTAGAGGGCCGGGGATTGTCCCCCGTAGGACCCCAGCAGATAAACCCGGCACTTCTGGAGAATTATTCCCACAGACAACAGCCCACTCTCTTGTAGTTTCTGCGCACGAGCCAGTGGCTAAGCACTACGCATTGCATAACAGTTCCTTTTCATAAGAAGAAGGCAGTCGAGAATACTGGTGAAAGTTCTGAAATGAAGGCCCATTAGAGATGCTGTGGATCTTGTTCGCTGGAGGAATTTTTGATAACGCAGGACCCGTGGAACAACTTTTAAGGTCGGATGAGGGGCTGACTATAAAAATGGTTAAAGGCATCTATAAATGCAATTTATTCCGTCAGGCGTGGACGTTTTCCTCCGACGCATGCCAGCTTTAGCCAACCACTCCCGGTCCTTATCCTTTAAGGTTAACGATCGAATCGTTTGCAGAGGTTTTACTCCGATTCAGCATGAATGAAAAACTTTTAAGGTCTGAGAAGGGGATCTCAAACAACTGGTAAAGGCATTCGATCTGGACATCCCAACCTGTGATCTGGCCAATTGGACAACTAACCAGGCACAAGGCAGGCAAGTCCTTCAAAATGCGTTTGATCTGAACAATCCAAAAACAAAACGGATTAATTTTACACGAATCCTCCGAATTTCCTTCAAAATGGTACATACCATTTTGCGGAAGACATTAAGGTGCACAATTTCAGATGGGCCAACCTGCCGTGCATGCCGCAAAATGATTAATAGAGCAGCACAAATGAAACCAAAATTGTCCAGTCAAGCCTGCATGGAGACTGAGTTTTAATACATGTTTACAACATTTATGTTGTTGCATTTTTGTCACACGAGACTATAAAAAGCTATTTAACAGTATTGGTAAAATAAATTACTCTGGGCAAAATGAAGGCAAGGCTAAAAAAATTGATTTAGAGATATGTGAATATATATTTTTTTTTTCACTGTAATTACCTATCACACAAGGGGACTGACTTTAAAGCGTGAATGATTTTGAATAAATAATCAACACGTAAACATCAGTGAAGAATAATTCTTCCTTCCTTTTGACTGAAAAGTGACCTGTAAAATGGGCAGTAGGAAATCAAAACAAATAGTGGCATAATTCCCACCCTCAAATTTTGCTACAGTGTAGGATACTGAAGTCCTAGAAGGCCAGGAATTTGCTACTACAGTTTACCCAGTCCTATGGTCTGGTCATATAATGTAAGCACCCAAACAATAAAAACCAACAAACAAATTTTCATGACCAAGAACACACTTTCAGTTACACCACGGGTGGCGGTGGAGAGTAAATTCCTTTCAAGGAATTTACCACTTTATGGTTCACCTTCATAAAGCAGCTAGTATTTTTAAGAATGTTTAAAAAATGTCTTTGGCTACATACCATACAAGTCACCGATGTGGCTCAATTCTTCAACCTCTGTGTAAAAATCTCCAAATGCCACTTAAATCACATGAGCAGACATATATAGAAATAATGAATTTTTATGAGGAAGTCAAACCTGGAGTTGAGTGTCATAACTAATATCCTAGAAAACTTTTTGTGCCTTTACTCTACAATCCCTCTTCAGTATTCCATTCTGGATTTTGTTAGAACAAGAAATACAAATTATGGTACGTGCATGGAAATTTTTTACGAGCATGCCAATTCAGGTACTAACTTAAAAATTAAAATAATAATACTAATGATAATAATAAAATTATTATTGGTTTTCACAGGTCTGTCACATAAATTTTCAGCGAAACTTGTTAACCAGTAGTGTCTTTGTGAACATGACTTTGTTGAGCAGTTTATTATGAGTGATGACTAAAATGAGTTATAAAATTTAAAAGATGTTTCCTTTCACCATCTTGAACAAAGAAGAGATTCAAAAAATGGAAGCCTTCCATAGGTTACTGGAAAACAGGCCCATTCCAAGGAATCTCTACGGAAAAGTGAGAGTCTGCAATGCAGTGATTTACTAAAGTTTTGAAAAGTCGGCATCATAAGCACTGTACCGAGAATCTAATTTCTTATCATCAGTTTTGCTAGTCAAACCAAGTCCTAATGATTTCCGGCAACTGTGTGGTGTACTGAATGACTTACTGCAGCCAAATCTTTCTGGTGAAAACAGAAATCCAAAGTCCATCTCTCCATCCTTCAGGGGTGTAAAAATTCCACTGTCTGCAGGCCCATAATTCAGAGGGGTAAGACCAGTACAGCCCAGATGAGAAGAACCCATAGGAGACACCAAAAGGGAAGACAGAAAATTCTGGCTGCCACGGGCTTTTGTGGGTGTGATGATTGATTTAATAGGTGAAAAACTTGTGAGGTCACTGGCATTGTGTCTGTTGAAGAATCCACCAGGTGAAGTAATTAGCTCATTTGATTGTGAATTGATTGCAGCAAGGGTTGGCTGTGGGCACGGCCGCAGTGGTGATCTTTTGGGTTGAGGCAAATTTTGTTTATTTAATACTCTCGGGGAAGATGTCTTAACTGGCTTTCCTTTCCTTCTGTCTGTTCTTGTTTTCTTGGGATGAGGAGCCATCATTTCATTTCCTTCCTTGTCATCATCCTTCAAATGCAAGTATTTGCATTTTGATGATGCAACCACATTGGTAGCTTTGTTCACTGGCATGAGCTTGCAGTGTGGTGCCTGCCTTAATGTTTCATCCATGGAATTCTTCACGCTACCCTCATCCATGTGAACAAGAGGCAATGGGCTTTCTGAAATGATTTCTTCAGCAGTTTTTCCCATGAGACTGCATTCAGTGTTTTGTCCAAGTTCTCCAGACCCTTTTTGATCTACACCTATGTTCTCCACACCCATAGAATCTGTTGCTATGGGAACAAATGTTGGACCGACACCTATGGCATCCATGTTTCCTGCCGCAGCCTGAGCTGCTAGTTTGTTTGCCATGTTCATGTACATCTGTGTCGGTAAGATTACAACTGGTATACTATGAGGCAATCCATTAATACTTCCATTTGTTCTAATTTCAGGACCACTGGTTGTGTTATTCAAGAACGGGCTTCCAATGAGTAGGTTATCTGCTGGCTTGGGTAGAATTGGCCGTAATCCTTTTGACGCTGATTGCTCTGCAACCAAGTCTTGTCGGATATATGGCTGTTGGTGCTTCAATACTTCTTTCAATATGTTTTCTTTCCCCTCTGGTGATATGGACCAGTAACTGCCTTTTCCAGGGACGTTAGAAGGTCTCTTGGCTTTGAGGAAAAAGCTGTGAAGTGACAGGTTGTGGCGGATGGAGTTCTGCAAAAGTAGGACATAAACTTAAATAGCAATTAACAATTTTTGTTTTCATTTGTATGAATAGAGTGATATTATTTAGCACTAAATGCCCCTCCCCTTAAGAACCTATGTCAGTTAAATCAGCAAATAATTTGCTATTATCACTGGGTCCTTCAATGTTGGACCTACATGACTGTAGAATCCTGACATTCCTTGAATAAAAGTCTGCCAAAATAGGTTGTTTGACCCACGCTCATTCACTGGTAATACATGTGCAAGGTGAGACAGTAAGGAGCAGAAACTTGAGGTGGAAATACGTACCCACTCTATAACTCTTGAACTCGAACTACATGTTGTTAATTGCACATTAGATATTTGAAGACCATACCTTCCATGCCTTTTTACAGTGCTTGTAGTAGGGGAAGTTATCCTCAATCCATTTGTATATGTCTTGAAGAGTCATACGTTTTTCTACTGTGCTGTTGATGGCGAGAAGTATGAGGGTGGCATAAGAAAATGGTGGCTTAGGGTATGGATTCATAGTTGTTGGTTCAGCTGGTGAATTCATTCTCTGTTCAGTCTCCAGTAATGGGTTTGAGTCCAGATTACACAACCACTGTATGTTAGTTAGGCTGTCATCAAGAGAAGAACTGGCATCTTATGAGGAAAAGAAAGTTCAACATAAGACAGTGTGGATTTAAACTGCTATTGATTTTTGCCTTACCTTTCAGGTGACATGTGAAAGGCAATAGTTAAACTTGATGTTGGCAACTAGGTAATTTGAATTCAGTTAATGAGCAGTGTACACCCAAGTTTTTATCCGTTGAAGACAGCAGTTCAGTCTGTCAAAAGCTCATAGTCTTTTTAAAACTTTTTACCAGAGAACGCTTATACTTATTTCTTAAGTCAGTCAAGTTCAAATTTAGTGATGGCTGATCAAGGTAACTTTAATTAGGCAATTATTATTCACCAGACCTTTCATGTTTTGCTATAAATGTAGCTAATAGTTAATACACTGCAGTTGATAGCTTGTTAACATTTGTAGTCTTCAGATAGTCATTGCACCAGTGGTGAATGTGCCATACCAATATTGGTTAAATGAATGAATGAACAAACAACTTATCAGGTATTTGACATCAAATTCGGATTTTTCTCAGGTCGTAAATTGAGTCATGTGACTATGTAATCACTCATCCAAACCATTAAAAAATGATACGGAATTTTTCCCGTCATCGATAATTTTATGTGCATCCTTTCGCAGAGACAATGTCCTCTTTTCAAAATGTTATACATCTTTTAATATTAAAGAATATTGTCATTGAAGTGAAGAGAATAGTAGTTGCCAGGTCATAACGATCTTTACTTTCTGGAAAACAATACAGACAAAATGGAGAAGAATCTCGGCAAATTAAACCGCACATGAATTAATTATTAATTAATGACTGCATCGCCTAAGCTTAAATGAAAGATCGAATCTCCAAGCTCAAATCGTTACGTTGACAGGGACGACAGCTCAGGATTACAACTCTTGATCACAATTGCGAGCAACCAAGGCACAAAGGTACGAGAAAATGACTACTTACAGCTGTAGATGGGACATGTGTATTCCCTTCAAAGTGGTTACGAGATCAAACATGAAAACGATCGAGTGATATATAAAGCTTACTCAAAGCAGTCGTTACGTGATGGCGAGGGTGAAAATTACGAACTAATCACCAGAAGAATAATCATCCACAAGATTACCAGAGGCTATCTTAATTATACGAACTACTGTTCAGAGAAAAGACTGCGGTATATCTTCCAGATCATCTAATTTTAAGGCAAACGAATAAGCACAAATATAAACAACTTAGTAAGTCTTATTGATGTCTTCTTTTATCACAAGGACCAGCTGTTTCACTCGCTATGACCAGTGTGACACTCGTGTAGGCAGTTTGACGAACAAGGAATGAAAGAAGAGTACTCACCTTTCCTTGAGGACATCATCCAGCTGTATGTCTTTTTGGTTCTGAGCAAGATCGCAAAAAATCTGATGAAGTGTTCGAACCAACGTGCACCGTACACTTGATCAAGGTGTTGAACAGTTTGAAATTCCCTGTCCCGTTGGATTTCAGCCAATCAGAGAGCAGGATACCAGCCTCTTCCACATGCAGATGGTTTTCCCCCAGCGTGCACCGGTGCGTTGGCTGAAAAAAGAAACATGGCAGGAAGGTGTCATTTACAGTATGTCTTTTCCGGCTGTTGACGACGATTTCTTTGGTGTAAAGCAAATTTTCCATCCGTTTCCTTAATGTTACAAGAAAGAAAGGCGTTTTTAATATTTGTCTTGCAAGCGTTGGATATTGTTTCGCAATGTGCAGTTGGTAAGTGCCCTTTGTGTGTGTATTTGTCAACTCGCATACTTGCAGCACAATTTGAGTGTAAATTTTGTTTTGGTATGTGTTCGTTCGTCGTAATATCCTGGTGTAGATCATTGGGAGATTTTTTTTTATCTTTATATACCCATGTTTTGAGGTTACAAAAAAGTATATAAATGTGTTTGATCCTGCACTGAGACATGAGTAGAAATTGCAATTTTGTATGTTGCTGTTTTTAAAAAACCTCTCTCTCCGACTCTTTGAAAGTAGTGTTGAAAGTCATGTTTTCGTAAACTACGGGTCGTTTGTGGTTTGTTGAGAGGTTTATACTTAAATGTATTTATTGTAGTTTTTTCTTAGTTCACTGCTGTCAGTCATGTGCTTTGCCTTAGGCGTGTTTTTGATTGTTATATCGTCATTATATAACCTTTAATTTAATACTATATACGTTTTATTTTAATTTCGATTTGAATCAACGCCTTTAATTGCTTTGTATATATGTTTGTTTGAGAGGGAGGGAATCCTTGGAAGGACTTGCTTGAATTTTCTGCAAAATGACCAGTTAAAAATGTAGTTTATGATGGGGCATGAGCACTTGAAGAGCATTTGATTTTGTTAATCTATAATTATTTATTAATCTAATCATTTTTGTTAATTTGTATCTGTATCTGCCTGACTGTTGGTATGGATATATTCAAACAAACCTGCAGATTGAGAGTTCCATAATTTCATCACCTTCTTTATATTCTCCTGTAAGTTAACGTCAGAGAAATCATCCATCCTTTTGTCTGCCTATCAAGCTTGGTTTTTCTACTAATTTTTAGTGTATTTACTCTTCACACAGTGATTTTTGTTGTTCTTTTCAGTGTCTTCAGACAACTTTGTGCTAGATCCAAACAGAGGTGACAGAAAGATTCTTCATCCATTTGACCACTTGTATTTAACATTCTACAAAGCACAGAAAAGATGGAGATTTGCAATTTTTCAAGCTCATGCTCAGAAGAACAATATTACCTTATCTCTGAGTGCAAAATATTCATATGGACTCTCAGTGACAGGATCAGACGTTGCAGTACTGTTTCCTTTCCCAATTAGCAATATTAATTACCCTTTGTATTTGAAGTCGGAAAATAATAAGACCAGTTATCAGACAGATCTTATTCCTGTGCCATATGAAGATGGAGGTAAGTATTGTTGGTTTGTTGGAAGATATCCTAGCAGTTTTTCTGGCAGATTTCAGGTTGAGATTGATTAATTTATCAAATTATTTCAGCATTGTTGGACATCCAAGATTTCCACACAGCCCCATATATTAATAAATTATACATGCATTTTGTGACTCAAATTCTACTTGTTTTTGGAACAGGGTTAGTATGACAGTGATGCTTGTATAATATTATTAATGTATGGGGCTGTGTAGAAATCCTCCCCATCTTTTGCACAGTGGAGACAAGGAAAACAAAACAAAAACACTTGTAGTGATCATTGGAAGACATTTGAAATGTATAGAAAGAAAACAAGTTTCTGGCATCAGAAAGTTGAAATGGGACTAAACTTCACTGGAGAGAAAGTAGAAAGTGACAAAGAAAGACGGATGATGCATAAACATCACAAATACGATAACAAGATAACGTGGCTGTTGAAAGAATGCTGTAGACTGTGTACACCTAGTTTATTTTAATGGGGGTCAGTGGTGAACTTTAAAAAAAGAATAAAATGTATCACACATGTTTTTCTTCTATTTTCCCTTTCCCCCATTGTTCTCTTGGAGTTTTTTTTAAGAAAACCATGACCTCATATTAGAAAACAATTTTAGTAACATAGTCTGTCATTCCCTGTTAATGCCATTAGGCATTTGTAGTAGGTAACAGTTAATTCCAGGGATAACAATTTAAGCTAGGTTGAATTTCAATTCTCTTTGTCTCCTAGCCCTAGTTATGACTATTTAGGGTCAGAAGACAAAGGAAATTGATTTTAAACCCAGGTCAAAACTTTTTGACTTACAACACACACAAGTACTACTTTGACTACATAATGTTTTCAGTATTAATAGGGACCTTCAGATTTGAGCATGAGATCGAATACGAGTACAAATTTCTAATTTCAAACCAGTGACCTCCCCCGAACCCTCACTCTTCCTTGTTACTTGCCAGTAGATCCGGAGATTGTAGAAATAAGATTTGTTTCACTAGTGATCATCTAAAGCACGTGAACAGGATTTGAAAAGTCGTACTTGTACTCAATCTCGTAATATTTGAAGGGCCCCAGCTGGTCAGTATGTTCCTGAAAGTTTATCCAAATTTGACAGGTTTTGTACTCAACTGTTCATGTTTTGCTGTGTATGTTTTTGTCTTGTTTAGCTCCATTTCCTGGTGCTTGCTGTCTCACCTGTAGCATGGAGTTTGATCCAAATATTGCAGTTTCCTCTGATTCGGTTGAAACCAACATAACTTTTGCATTTGCCAATGTTTACTATGGAAGGTGTGTTTCTACATGTACTTTAAACATGTAGCTCTCTAAGCCATGTCTTTAATAATGGTGTTTTATTATATCTCTCAGTTAGTACACGTGCTGTGATTGGTCAGTGTTGCAGGCCATACTCTGCTGTACGGCCCACTAAATTTGAAAGTTTCCTTTTCCTCATGCCTGATTAACCTCAGAGATATAATAAATATCTTACTAACCTTGTTTCCTCAGTCCGTACTGTAAGTTACGGATCCTTGTTTTTTCCTGTTGGTTAGTAAGAGGTATATAATCGAGTATTTAGCTTCATATTGAACCCCTATCATTATCATGTATCCCCTGTAACCTGATTAAGAGCTCTGAGGAGCATAAAATAACAGTGGGAGTTTTTAATGTATGCCAGTGCTGTGTGATGTAAACAGTTCATTGATTTAATAATGATAAGCTTTACAACTTGAAATGTTTACAATTCTCAAGTCAAATCAAATGTTGGTTTTTGGAGAGAGGGGAAAACCAGAGTACCCGGAGGTAAACCTCTCGGAGCAGAGTAGAGAACCAAAAAACTCAGCCCACGTATGACGCCAAGTCTGGGAATCAAACCTGGGACACACT
The DNA here is from genome assembly GCA_948470475.1 of Galaxea fascicularis. Taxonomy (NCBI): domain Eukaryota; kingdom Metazoa; phylum Cnidaria; class Anthozoa; order Scleractinia; family Euphylliidae; genus Galaxea; species Galaxea fascicularis. The sequence goes on along the minus strand of OX419340.1, from coordinate 30,993,984 downwards.
GGTGGAAGGCGAGTGCTTTCATCACTGTGCCAACCCTACTCTTGTGCTTTCTTTCATTTGTTTCCCAGACATAATTCATACATACATGTTTTTGTAGAACAATAATAAAACTCAAACTGGTTTGAAGATATGTAAACTGATAGAAATACAAATCTTTAACTGTCACACAACAGGCATTTTTTCTCATTGCTTAAAGCTCTTTTTCTCCTCATGGATTTTAGTATGTTTTTCATATTTTAAAATTTTACAGATCTGCGGTTACAGTTAGCAAAGCTCCTCCATGTGATGGGAACATAGTAAAAGGCAAAAACCCAGAGCACTTTCGTCTGGAATACCACATTTACTTAATGTTTCTTCCTGAAGGAGATTTATCTGAAGAGATGTTCTTTGAGGGAGTGGAAAAAATGGCTTATCCTGACAGAATTAAAAACCATGGAAAAAAGGTAAATGGGTAGTTAACAGCTACATTTAAAAATTATTTAAAAACTCAAAAGCTGAGCTCCATAAATTGTAAAAAATTAATGCAACATACTACTGATCACACTGACTGTTCATCATTGTGCAATCAGTCAGCGATCCGTTCACCCAAGCATGCGCTCACAAACCCTCCCTTTTTCACCTCCTGGCTCAAACCTTTTCACATTTCTCAATGTTTCAAATGTTAATCCTTTGAGTTTTAAAAAAATGTTTTGCCATGCTTTTGTTGGACATCTTGGTCAGTGCTTGACCTTATCTTTGTAACAAACTAGTCTAAGGGCTAGTGGAGTCTAAACTATACTAGCTATAAAATGGTGTCATTTGGTAGTGAAATGTCGGTCAAGATCAGTATTTGGGATTGCTAAGCTTGTATCAGCGTGTATTTCCTTTTTGTGATTATTACTACACTCTCCAAAACCTCTTCTATTACAAGCAGCCCAGTGGCTACTGGTTCTCAAATTTTACTAGCCCTCGACTGGTGGACTACAACTAACTGTCAAGCAATAATTTTGGTGCACTGCTCTGCCTCATTTTTCATCTATTTGTTGATCTTTGTAGGTTGGTACTCTGCAAGCACCAACAGTTCCTGTATTGAAGTTTCTGACTTACCCGTCTGGGCAGGGTGTCGTCTTTAACATAATAGTGCAAGACCCAAATTATCAAATGGAGGCTGCATATTCACCAATAGCCTCTTATGGCTGCAATGGTTGTGAACAAAAAAGTAAGCCCTCTGTCACAAAACTCACAGATTAACATCATAATTGTAGAGATAACAGAAAACGCCCTTATAAATGTGCATCTTTTGTATGTAATTTAATTCTGTGAAAGGCAGGTATCTCTTGAAGGAAGTGTCTTATACCTTAAGTGGCTACTTAAATTCTGTTTACAGCAATACAAACAATAATTATTGTTGACACTTCCAGTCTGACATTATATATTCTGGTGCCTGCAATTCAGTGTTTAGTTTCTACAAGGGATGTGTCAAGACAGTTCCGACAATCTTATTTAATTTTTTAAATGTACATGTATGTAGTACAACTGATTGGAACAAACAAGATCAAGTAGTTCAATCAACTTGAATTCAAAAATTAAAAATTTTAAGTGACTTTTTTGGGTAGTTGTTGCTTTCACTGTTAACTTTATAAAGCATAAAAAGAAATGAAACAATGGTATTTTTTCATGTTATTATCTTGCAGTTGTTGCCATTGATGCTGTGTTCGCGGTAACTGGGAGCATTTTAGGACTCATCTTCTGCCTCTTTGGGTTTCGTCTTTTCAAATTTAGTAAGTAAAGTGTTTTGTTGTTGGGTTGTTTAATGAAGTGTTGTATTATGTATTTATTTCTCTCATGCATTGAAACAAGTACAGTTTGATAATATTAGCCTTTTTAATTCTTTTGTTCTTTCAGCATTGTTTCTAGGAGGGCTTGTGAATTTTTCCATTTTGCTGTTCATTATTATTTCTGCTAACAGTGGTATGAGCCATTTAGGTAATGTAGACTTGTATTATGAGCACCGGCTCTCTCTTAAAATTTCAAAGATGGCAAATTTTATCCTTCATCATGACTCAAAGTGGCTATGAGCCATAAAACTCAGAAAATGAATCTCAAAAGGGTGAGAATATTGAGGCCTCTGAACCAAGCTTTTAGCCAGACATTGGAAACAGGCCATCCAGGAGGCATGTACTGTTATAAGAGATTAAATAAATTTTCCTTGAATTTCTTCTAAAAGTGGCCATCCACAGGATGCCTGGATGCCCTTCAGGTTAAAATCTTGCTCTGAACTGAGTTCATCTTGCGGCTACTGTGATAGACAAATTTTTATCACCTTTAAGAATTCCATGTCCTCCATTTTTATTGTTGAATAATTCTTTAGGATGATACATGTATCTTTAAATTGCACACATCAGGGAAGGCAGCTGCCTGTTTACGATTCACACTACTTCAGTATACTACACATAAAATTATTTGACTGGTAAAGGAATTTACAAAATGTTTAACAGAAAGTGAAGAATTGGCCTCATACAGCTGTACCCACAACATGGAATTTCTGCAAGTTAAAAAAGATGAAAAAATTAGTCTTTATTTGGAAATTGAACCAGCAGTGTAACTTACCTTACACTGGATGTATGCTTTGAGGCCTAATAAAAAAGCAAAATCCCTTTCGAATGCTTCATTCTTTAACATTATTCCATCCAATTTTTGTCTTCTATTTTTTCCAGGTCGCATGCTGATCAGTGTGACATTAGGTGCATTGTGTGGAGGACTGATCTTGGTATTGTGGTGGTTCACAGAGTGGACAAGACTGTGTCTTCTCATTGTTGCATTGTTTCTTGGTTTCCTGATTGGAGCAACTCTGATGTTTACTCCATTTGGTTAGTATTTTATTACATGTAGCAGTGAAAGTACTCATATTGAGATTCCAATCAATGTGTCTACCATATGCCAAAGTAACAGAAATTCTTTTCCTCTAATGATTTTAGCAGTGGAAGGAGAAACATAAAGGCTGCCACATATTAGCCAATTTCTTGTTGGCCAACGAAAAATCTTCACTTGTTGGCTAGTGTGCAGTGAATTCAGACAAGTCTGCAACAAGATTGGGGCTTGTCAGGCCTTGTTAGCTTGCATGTGGACCAAGACAAATTTGTTGGGACTTGCACATTACAACCAGTTAGGAAGCATCGTGAGGGTGATGTGAATTTTCAGTTGTGGAATAGGGACCTTCTTGATTTTGGATGACTTGGCCCCAAGCCTCAACACAGTTAGTCGAGACAAAAACTTGGCTAGTGTACGGCAAGCATATGGCCAGACAAATTTTCAACTGATTTGACACGGACAAAAAACTGCAGTTCTACAACAAAAAATTGGTTAGTGTGCAGCAGCCTTGACTCATTTCGTGACCCAGTCTTAAGGAAGAAAGTCATTGATTTTCCTCTGTCAGACTTGTTCATCAGTGTATCTACAAATGGTCAGTGAAAAAAATGTTTCAGAAGATCCTCCAGGGAAAATGCAACAGATGGTTGCAAAAAACCTCCACTTATGGTACTCAAGATTGGTTTTTGTTTCTCCTTGTTGCCCAGTCTAGTTGGTGAACAGGGCATCAATTGGCATTTTCCTGACTTTTAGTACTAGTACGAACAGGTATTTTTAAGGAATTTTACAAGTCCAATTTCCTACCCTCTCCCCTCCCATACAATGTGTCTCTTTCTTGTCACTCCACCTTGCTTGCTCGGGGTGTCAGGCACCTCTCTCGCTGTCTGGTTCACCGCTTTGTTCTATTTTCCAGTTATTGTTTTGTTGCTTATGATTTGTGATTTGCAGGGGATCTGGACGTATTTCAAACAAGTGAATTTGACTATGGTGCTGTTATGTGTGCATTTACCATAGTTATTCCAGTTGTTCTAGTCCTGTGGCCGCGAGTGGTGAGATTTCTACTTCTGGTGCATGACTTACCCCCAAGGGGGGTACTTGGGATTTCAAGTTGGGTTTGAAATTTTTTATTCCGGGATTTTTTTGGGTACGAAAATTTTTTTGGGGGTATTAAAAAGAATCGGTAGTGCCCTGGCATAGTTCAGCGAATAAAGTACAAACAAATGAGTTTGGTCCAGGGTTTTTTTGGTTTTGCTGGAAGCCCTAGGGATTTTTTTAGGGTCTTGACTTTTGGCTCCATTCAATCATCCCCGTCTTGAAATCCCGAGTACCCCCACCCCCCTGGGGACTTACTGTCATTTTGCAGTCATTTAGAGAGCATTTACAAATCCACAGGTTTATTGAACTGAACAATCTCAGTCCAAGATGTAATGAGAATGCAGTCAAAGCTGTAGCACTCTCTGTTAAGGAGCCAACCATCAGTATCACTGGAATATTGTCAGATTAATAATTTGTTAAGAAGGACACTGGTTTTTGTTAATTTTGTCCACAGAATCCGTTTCTTTAAGGAAGCTCAACAATTAGTAATAATGATAATAAATGTGTGTGGGAAGTCACACAACCTTGAGTACAAATATTTTCATGATTAACTGGTACAGTAAAAGTGATTTTGGAGTTCTCAAAATTGCATGTTCATTTATAATGTAATTAATACTTATAATAATATACATAAATACTTAACAACAATAGGTGATGTTTTCAATGCCTTGTTGTTCAACATAATTTACCCCACATTTTGTCACTTCCTTAACCACTACATCATTTCAAACTGTTCTTTGGTTTACAGCTTTGTATTGCATACACCACCATTGTGTCTTCTTATGCTTTTGTAGTAGGTAAGTAAACGTTTCCTGTAGTTAAAATCTTACTAATTTAGCTATCAACAGGTTATTCGCATTTGTTCTGTTGTTCTGTCACTGTGATTGTGCCACTCTGTCAACCAGTGAGAACAGAGTGGGAAGCCAAACCAAACCTTAAGCAATCATGAATTCTTCCATCAAATTGCCCTCCACAGGACACCAGTCTTGTGCCTTGCTTCCAATTCTGATTACAGTTACATTGTTTATAGTCTATGTGGATTTTGGTTTTGATTTGTTGACATGAAAACCATTCTCTGCCTTTCAGGTATTGATTTCTTCCTACACACAAGCATTTCTTACATTGTGATAGATGTCATTCTTCATGCCACTAAGCCACAGTTTCACAGGGACCACATAATCGTGACCAGACCTTTCCAGCGAAATGGTGAGTACTGCTTAGAAAGTGTGTTTACAACAAACAATCCTTAACTCTTTTATGAAAAGGGGATGTATATTTATCACCATGTTGGGATTGTGTTTGATTTCCTTCAATTTCAAGAACTAATCAAATCACCAACTCAAGTGATCATTTGGTAGACTGTGAGCAGTCCCTCGTTCTTTCGATCGAAGATCATGTGAGTGAGCACGAAGCGCAAGCGAGTGGAAATTGGGCCAAAAGAAAGAGCATCTTTCTTTTGGCTCGCTCACGTCTCGCTGACTCAGCTCGCCCCAATTTCCACCCGCTCATTCTTTGTGCTAGCTTACAAGATCTTTGATTGAAAGAAGGGGACTGCTCACAGTCTAATCGTTTGAAGGCTTTTGTATCTTCAAGCAAGCACAGTAGTGACCATCATGTAACCTTTCCTAACCATGTCACTAGTTCATCAAGCATACATGAACAGGGCATGAGAATACAGGGAATGATCACCTGGGATCAAATTCTCTCAACATCTGAAATAAAAAATAAGTGAGGTGTGTAAGATAAATACATATGTTGATATTTGGGTAGCTGACACTTGATTTGTCAATTTGATCTCCTCAGATTACATCCTGTCTGCTACATGGGTGTTGCTAGCGGTGACTGGTATCATTTTTCAGACAGTTTATTGCAAAAAGAAAAAAAGGTTTCCTGAGAGTGGCTTTATCCAGCAGAAGAAAATCCGCAAATATTTCGTCAATAAGAACAAAATAACAGAGGCAACGCCCATCTTAATCAATTCTGAAACCCAAGCAAATTATGGAGCTAACAATATCTGCTGAAAAATGCCAGTACTGTAGCAGGCATAGTGTAGCACCTCTATTGTTTTAGGGATAGGGTCCATTGTTTGTGTTGTTTGTTCTTTTGTTCACCTGAAGGGTAGCAAGCCAATCTCGTGAGACCTTACGAGAGCTGCTACATGACCCAAAAATGCTCTCATTACTTGCTTGAGAATGGTAGTGGAAAGTAATTTGAGTGCATCATAGGGCACTCAACGTATAATTTATGACAAAAGGAGCATAAAGGAGATTTTTATAAGGAAACCCACTTCACAGTTAGGACACATTCTACTGGACACATGAACCCTTCGAGCCAAAATATCAGCATTCATTTTCTCCTCACTGCTCTCCAAGTAGTTCAGATATTTCAGAGATACTTCCAAGTACTTCAGAGTCTCCATTGGTTACCGTTTCAATCCAGAATAATTTTTAAGATTTTACTCTTAGTCTACAAAGCACTAAATGGCATGGGGCCCTCTTATCTAACTGATATACAGTAAACACCCGCATACAAGGACACATGATTTCAGAGATACTTCCAAGTACTTCAGAGTCTCCATTGATTACCGTTTCAATCCAGAATAATTTTTAAGATTTTACTCTTAGTCTACAAAGCACTAAATGGCATGGGGCCCTCTTATCTAACTGATATACAGTAAACACCCGCATATAAGGACACACGATTTCGGAGGTCAGGCTGATTGAGTTCTTATTTATCGGCCTCAAAATGTTCTTAAAATGTTCTTAAATTTTTATTTAGTGATACTATCCAAAACATGTTGCTAGGGGTATAATTAGCATATTTTAAGAAAATAAAATAAATAATTATTTTGTAATTTGATTATAATTTGATAGCAAACATTAACTTACATGTTTTGTAACTATGACACTTTTTTCATTTTATAAGAACATGTTACAATTTTCAGGCTGATCTTGTTCTAAAAATGGGGCTTTATTGGCCAAATTTCAGTCTGGTGTTCTTAATCCATTTGTTCTTATATGCGGGTGTTTACTGTATTATGCTATAGAACGTCTGCATGGACACTTAGGTCTACTTCGCAAAATTTCTTGCAATGAGTCGAACAAACACCAAGTCATATGTGATCGTGCATTTTCAGTCGCCGGCCCGAAACTGTCAAACAAGTTCAAGTTTATCAAAGACTAAAAACATACAGAGAAAAAAAGATACACACTGCTCGCAGTTAGCAACAGCTATTCGAGGCGAGCAGTGGATTTGACGCATAACAAATAATTTACAACAATTCAAACTTATAAAGTAACAATAATATAACAATAACAAGTAAGTAATAAAGTAACAGGTAAAACAAGAGAAACGAAAGTACAATGACGAACTAGGACTATATGTGTATAGTTAATTAAAGAGACGAGATTTACGATAACAGGAAGATACAATGTCATAGCCGATTACTTAACCTGCTTCCATTGAACATAAGACAATCCAGTATTGTGGGCAGTTATGTTTAGTTATGGTCTTTTTCATTTCTTTTTTATATTAGGTTGTGACTACTTGATACGTGTAACATTTAGGGGAATAGGTTTTATACTAAGAATTTAAGTCACTTTTTTAACATAGAAATATTGTAAAGCGCCTAGGGCAAGTGGTGTTTAGGCGCTATAGAAATAAATTGTATTGTATTGTATTATTCTTATATTTCATCTTTTGTATTTACTCCCTGACCTGTATACATGTCTGATCATTCATGATAATTCTGATCAAGTCATAACAGTACCAGGGGACACAACCTACTGATTACTTCAGTACTGACCGCCAGTCAAATAGTATCGGGTTCCTCAGGAGCAATATATTAACTATAAGTTACACAGACATCATTAAATGCTTGAATAAATGTTTATTTCATTTTGTGCCGGTATAAGCACTTCAAGGAAACACTAAACGGTTACTGTGTACTATGAGATACACATCCAGCATATAAATTGATTAAATTTTCTATTTGCTCTATACGACCAGGGGCTCGTTTCTCGAAAGTCCCGTGAACTTTTCGGGTCCGAAAAGCCATTTCTAAAACTGTCATTTGCTTATTCTAAAACCTGGCATTTTACTATGATTTCAAGATACGAAAATTTGTTGCAACATTTCATGCCTGGGAACGTATTCGTTTTCAGGATACGAAGGAAATTATGGCACCCGAATAGTTTCGAGAAACGCGTTCCATAGAACCAAAACCACACTGTTTGAAGTATCAACTCCTTTCCTCTATTACGAACTCTATACATAGGTGAAAACCTCTAAATATCCCCGATGATTTCAACAATGCTTACAGTTCCTATCAGTAACACATTCGAAATCTTACGCGCGACACTCGCTGACAAACTCGGCAAAGTTTCTTTTTCTCACCCTAGATGCGCATTCAGCTTCTCAGTGCGGTAATGCTCGTTCAATGATTCCTTCCTCTCGGACAATCTCCTCGATTTCCTGCAGCACGTGAGGATTTTCCATTGTTGGGGTTATCTGTAGAGGGGCATTTGGACTTGTGAATCACAGAAAATCCGAAACGTCTACCATTTAGTTTGCTAACCCTGAACAATGTGGGTACTTGCCATTCACACGGAAAACCTGGAAATTCTGGTTGGAAAATCAAATGGTCTTGATACTACTCGATTTGGAAATTATGGGCCATCGGCTTAATCAATGCACTTTTTCTGTGCTTTTTGAGCTTTCCAACTGCTACTAGAACGTTTTGTAATTTACCCATTTTGGATTTGGACAAGCTGCAGGATTGAATATTTACACCTAAAATTTCCACCTGGATGGATCGTGTTAATTGTACCCAGTACTAGTGTCGTCCGTTCTCTTTTGCCAAACAAACAGATGAAGTGTTGATAGAACTACTACCGACTGATTTCTTACCCGATAAGGTTTGCCGTGCAGAATCTTGTTTAGCACGCCTCTCACGGTTTTGCCAGAGCGAGTCTGAAGAGAGTAATTAGAGAAAGAGTCAGTAATTAGTTGGCTGGATATTGATTAACCACCTATTAACCGAGAATCTGGTCATTGCCATATCATCGCTCGGTCAATACAGCAATACCAAGGGTTTGAGATTTTCCCGTAAAGACCGAACATTCGAGGTTAATGAGTTGTTTAGAACATGGCTCCGATGAAATTTTCAATGATCTTGGTTGTTTCCGTCGTCTGTCGCCGGGGCACCGCCTCGCTGGAAATTTAACCGTGTGCCTTCGCTGTCCTCCTGAAATCCAAGCTCGTCAGGGCAATAGAATTCTCTCTCAGAGTGTTCGTCGTCACTTATCGTCCTAAGAAACACAATTTTCAGAAAATGTGCTCTTTGAATTTTCGTTTTGTCGCGTGATCGGCCCGTGGGCATTACGGGAGAGTAATACCCTAGCACTTAGCCAATCAGTTCCCTGGATATAGCGGCTGCAAGCAGCCAGAAACTTGTGCTATCTTGGACTATGTTCGCCTTATGGAAAGCTCGGTACGCACCTTGGGAAGAGTAGGTACAATAACAGCAGTTTTGAAAAACGCTACAGGCCCAACAAACTCTCTCACACTTTTAACCACTTGCTCAACCGCCTCCTTTCTAGAAATTGGAATCGCTGCAGATAAAACAAAATGGCGGACAGAAAAAGTTACGCAAGAATGAATACTTCGGTGTCTAACAGTTTCAATTCGCAGGACTGACTCGTGAAAATTAAAACAGATCTGTCATTTTTTAACTTTTGCTTACTTTTGTCGATGACTATAAAACCAACAGGCACGTGTCCCTTGATTGGGTCTTCCAGACCAACACATGCCGCGTCAATCACGAAATCCAAGCGGATCATCCCCTGGAATAGGGACACAGAGTTATACCCCATAAATACTACAGGAGCATTGATCGGTTAAATAAGTAAAAAAATAGTAGGTAGCAATACCAGTGTCGTGTAGACTTTTGTAATATTCGATTTGTCGTGAAAAGTGCGACAAGTACAATGATTTCAGTCCAGAAAGTGTATTTCAGTGTTGTCAATGACATCTACAGCAACAAAACCGTAAGAATCGGCAGAAATGACGTAGCCCTAACGGTTATCAAGATGGCACTTCAAATTCATCGCCAAATGACGCACAGCAAAAATTACAACAGAAAGACACGCCCTTTCTAGCACCATCCACACCCCAAAAAATGTTCTCTTTCTCTCACCTCTTCCAAGGATTTTGTGGAGATTCTGTGGCCCGCAACGTTAATGACGTCATCAGTACGCGCCATGATTGACACAAATCCATCTTCATCCATTACGCCGTCATCACTGGTGTCATAATATCCCTGAGAAGAAACAAAGCTGTGTAAAAAATTGATCAAGCAAACTGGCTTATTTTTTCAGACTTTCACCAAGACAAATAGGCACCAGGAGTAAACAACGCACCGGATACTTCGTGAAGTAAGTTTGCATAAACCTGTCATCAGCTCTCCAAAGTGTTGACATGGTGCCAGGTGGAAGCGGGAGCCTAGAAGAAAAGAACAAGGAAGTTACTATGACGATTTGCAGGGCTTAAGTCGAACGTTTGTTCTGTATTTTGTTCTGTATGCACATGTTAGCTTACATACTTGACAACCACTTGTCCCAGGTTTCCACGGTCAACTTCAGACAAGTCGTCGTTGACAATTTTGACTGAAATAGAAAGAATGTTCTAAACCAAAATCATGAGCAGTTGGAACTGATATGATAAGTATTCTAACGAAACACAGAAAAATCAGTTAAGAAATGGGAGTCGGGTATCATGTATGATACAGTAAAAACCCGCGTATAAGAACCTAGGTATTTCCAAGTTAGCCTAAACAGGTTAAGTATTAAGTATTAAGTTAAGTATTTTGAATTCGTATTTATCAACACCTTTTTTTCAAGCAATCAGGTTTTCGGAACGTAAACACACGTATAAACATCATCCCACTGATTGCCTATCTTTGCGACGTCCCGCAATCATAACAAACCAGAAGTTGCGTTACCATCATATCCAGGTACTGCTTTTCCAGTGGTCTCTAATTGCTCATCCATGGGTCGACCCAGTCCCACCGCGTGAGCAGTAATTGCCCAGCCGGTTTCTAAAGAAATCAGAGTTGATATGTCAAGAAGCACGACTGTTTCGGCATGTATAGACAAGTAAGGTAACGTCAAAGAAACAAACGTCATAAGGTAGTGACAATGTTCGATGATTAGTATCAGAAATGCCACCATTGGATAATGCAACTCCAGACTTTTCATTGGCTCAACGGAAATAAGATATCAGCTGTTAATCCATCCGCACAAATAATTACTCATCTCCTCACCTGTTTGCCACCAGTTGTCATACACTGGTGCGCTGATAGCCCTCCTTGTCCACCTCATGGTGTCTTTATCCATGTGTTCTCCGGCAACAAACAAGTCACGAAAACTAACAAGAAACAACGCCATTTTGAAATGAGTAACACTGTCGTATCACAGTGAAGTCGTTTCGCCATATAAAGCACGCGCGGAGTTGGTTCAGCTTTGCTTTATTCCTGTGAGCTAGCACATGACGCTGCCTTGGACATTTCACCAACTCACATCGTACTTCCGTTTACATGTGAACGAATCTATTTACTCCATTTCCGCCCTCTTTGAGCCAAGAACCCAATTAGTCCAGGGCCTGCGAAGCAGTTTCTAAAGTGCGGAGGTCCGCCTTCAGGAAATGTATTTTACCAAATTTATCATTATTTCGGCGACGAAAGGTGGGGGGATCCCGGCCGCCCCCACCGGCCCCTCCTCCTGCGCGGTTCCTGTGGTCTGCCTAAACGAATACCCATACACTATAATGACACAAAAGCCCGCAAAATGTGTCCTAACTCACTAACGTCTTCCTGCCAGTCTGAATCTAGCTCCTCTCCTCTCTCAATCTCGCTGACTGTAGTTTCTTCTCACATCCTTTTAAATCTGAAAAAGTTCAGACTTACTGTGACAGGTCGTATTGTTTAATCAGCTCGCAATTCGGATCCTGTAACAAAGTAAACAATCTACAATATTTATCAGAAAAACAGGAGCCTGGAACAGGCTAACCCATGTAATCAGTGATGCCAGAGTAACCAAAAAAAAAAAATAGTTTGGCTGGGTGCGGCGACATTGTAAACTTAACTTTTAAGGGCAGGGATTGTCATTTGTGCAGTTTTAACGACATTAAACCGCAGTCATTGTCTATAATTTTAGCGCTATGTAAATATTATTATTATTATTTTTTTTATTATTATTATTATTATTATTATTATTATTATTATTATTATTATTATTTATTATACTTCTCAATTTTTTGGAGGGATCTCCGAAGACCTTCTGCGCTCTGAAAGAGCAACGGTTGCATTAGATAAGCTCTCTGCAAAGTTTGCGGGAAAGGGAATTATTGAACTCTAGTCACTTCGCACTCATCGAAAGTGACGGATCGCGGAATAACTATGCTTGCGGGGTCTGCTTGTGGGATATACTTCAAAACTGGACTTCAGACAATTCGCACCTTGCCGAAGGGGCTTTCGATCGATGTGGAAAGGGTAATAGTAGACTGCGGTCATTTGGCCACATGCGTATGACAATTCGTCCTGGTGCTGGAGTGTAACAAATATATGGATTTGACGAGTGTGCAACTGTAATGAACTGATATTTGTAGTCTGGTTTACCAGCCTCCTCTGTGGCACAAGTAAAGCTACAATGATGCAAGGGAGGTCGAGTAACAAGTCGAAACAGGCAGCTAAGATTGCAAAACAGGGCCCTACTGTTGGTTTTTTTTAATACTTACCTCGGCTCTGATTATTCTGATGGCTGTTGGGGCGGTGAACATGCTCACTACTTTGTGCTGCTCGATAACTCGGAAAAATCCCCCGGCATCTGGTGTACCCACAGGTTTACCCTAAAAAAAAAGATACAAAACACCGAAATTAGACAGTTGGCTGTCGCGGTGAGACATTTTATGAAAAATATGCAAATGCACATAATGAATGTCATAAATAACATTAGTATCACCCAACTAGTGGACTAATGCAAATCCTACATTTTGATTGGCTACGCTACTAGACGACTATAGCAATCGAGCGTGATGCTTTCTTTCGTTTTATTCCCAAATAAATATTTCTTCAACTTGTATTTGCTAACTTTGTTATTGCCTTTTCTGTCCGATTAGTTGGGTGATACTAAAACAATTAGACCCTTCGCCCCCAAGGGCCACAGGCCAATAGCCCATGAGGCGAAACCGAATGGGCTATTGACCCGTAGCCCGTGCGGGCTACGGGTCTAATTGTTAAGGCCAACTTATTGCCAGATTCCAGTGGCCCGTTTCTCGAAACTCCCGAACACTTTTCGGGCCCGAAAAGCCATTTCTAAAACTGTGATCCACTTATTCTAAAAAGCTGGTCTTTTACTATGATTTCAAGATAGGAAAGGCCAACTTTGTTGCAAAATTTCATGTCTGGAAACGTCTTCGTTTTCACGATACGAAGGAAATTAGGGCACCCGAAATAGGCCCAAAAAGTTTCGGAGGTTTCGAGAACGCACGCCAGGTCAGATTCCAGGGGGATGACGCGCTGTTTTGGCGGGAAAATCTTGACGTACTGTTAACAGTTCCTCCACTTCCTCCACAGTCGCTTGCGACTTTTTTGCAGAGAAATTCAGAGAAATTCAGAAATAAATCACGTAAATTTGGAATCAGCGCATGTGATAGGAACAAAGAACAAAAACAAAAATGCGCTGTGCGAAAGAAACTTGCTCTAAGCTGGTATTAACTTAACAAAACTTAGCTTGAGCTTATTTTTGAGAAATTTGAAAGTTATTTGAGTAAGATTGTGACATTCTCAAGCCGCGGCCCGTTTTTTCTGAGCTGCCTTTTTGTTGTTTTGTTTCCAGAAGACTGGTCCTTCTATAAGTTCTGGAATGATAAAAAAATTAGAACCTGTTTTAAAAATGAAGAAAAGAAGCCATGCGACTCTTCCAACAGCTTCCTCACTACATGGACCTCAAGACGATATCACAGCAGAAGTGACGACTATTAAAACTCGAGACGAGTTTTGTTTCCCGTCGTCTCCCGGAGAGAGAGCCGAGGAAAAGACGACAAAAGAAGGAACAAAGAACGAAACGGAAGTCTCCAAAAAACATTTAGCCAAAGCTAAAAAGATTTTGAAGGTTAGCAATATTTTGTAACTGCAGCATAAGTGTGCTAACCAATAAGCTTAATTTTAATGAAAAAATAAAGAAAAATAAGGGAGTGGTACATTACTAAAGCTTGTCAATTCTTCAATGCTTCAATAACAATTATTTTACTTGAAGAAATGACCCTACAGCTAACTCAATGACTGACTGACAGACAAACAAACAGGCTGACTTACTGACTGACTATCTTACCAAACTGCCTGACTGACTGACTGACTGACTGACTGACTGGCTGGCTGGCTGGCTGACTGGCTGGCTGGTTGGCTGGCTGGCTGACTGACTGACTGTCTGACTGACCAAACGACCAACCGAATGACTAACTGAACGACCGGCCGACCAATTGCCTGAATGACAGACACACACATACAGACACCCACACTTACTGACTGATCAATGAAATGACTGAAGAGGATTAGAAGATTAGAAGTCTGAATGACTAGCAAGGATTATACAGAGACATGACATTGGTTTATGTAACGCAAGAGGTCTTTTTTTTAAAGAGGCATACTAACAAGGAAGTGTTGGAGCTCATTAGAAACACCAGAGAAACCATCCAGTTCCTGAGAAGTCAACTTCACGAATATAAACTAAGGCTCAAGCAAAAACAGTATAGAACAAAAAGAAATTAGAAGGTATGAGATACCTACTGACATACATCCATTTAATTTAAGAGTTATGTCAGTAATCCTGACAGCTACAGGCTCATTTCAGCAAGTTTGCTATATTATTTTGTGAACTTTAATACAACAAGTGGATCAAATCCTTATGATAGTTCTGACATGTGACAGTGCATATCTAGCATTTTTAAGTGACAATACACCATAAAAGGAGCTCAAACATAAGACCATTTGAGAAGTACAAAACTTTTTTCTGTGTATCTTGATTCAATGGAACAGTACTGTCTGCAGATAAGCATTTGTGCATTCAGTGTTTCATGGAAATTATAAACGTATTGTTTATGTTCTCCACAACATTGTGTTTACAGTTTTTTTTTAATCAAATACAAACCTCATATAAAACTGTGGTGCAACCACTCAGCAGGGGAGCATAAACAATGTATGAATGACCCACCACCCAGCCAAGATCAGATGCTGCCCACCAAACCTTTCAACCAAACAAAGTTAACATATTAGATGACATAATAATTATGAAAAACATTGGAACCAGAAAAATACTACCCATACCATATCCAACGTATATTCATATAATTCATTTCATATTAAATTCAACAGCCATTTGAAAAAAACAAAACCTGGACTGTGCTTTTTACTTCCAGTCAACACAAACAACTCTCACTCTGTGGGTCATGAATAAAACACCAAAATATGAGTGACAGTCGGCCTCCTTAAGTAAACCTACCTCTCCAGGATTGATTCCATACACATTCCTCATGCTCCAGTGAAGAGCAACAGCATGTCCTCCATTATCACGTACAATACCCTGAGAAAATGAATAAAAGGAAAAATATGCCAGCAGTATTACATGAATCCTCCCATATTGCCTTACTCCGCTGTATTTTCTCTGTTATCAGAGGTCTCTCACGACAGGAAATAAAGAGAGGAGAGAGACCTCTGCCAGTCCTCAAGGAGTTCCGTGTCACACAGGCACCAGCATTCCCTAAACAACAAATGACGTTTTGGTCACATATGACCGGACTTGGAAAACCAGCTACTCAAATCACTTGATGATTGACAACAAGCTCCAAATGCTTCAGAAGGGAAGTTGCCTTCAATCTTGATAGGTTTAATTTCCAGTTATCACAAGATAATATCTGGTCCTTTATGATGGAAATCAACAGAGACACAACCCAAACTAGTGGCTTGACAACTCAGGGGCTACACTGACAGCCAGTTGGAAATTCAGGGATTTTCTGTAGCCTGTCAGAAAGCACAAAATGTATCACATTTTTTGAAAAACACAGTATACCACAATCTTCTGTATAGGTGCTATTTCCTTGATATTGTGATCATTAAGGGAAGAAATAGCCGATTTTAGAGCTTGATTGAAAGTGTGTTTTCCTTCCATTGTGACAGTGGAATCATATGTTTTCAGCAGAGCATAGAAACATTCAGGGAGCGTGTGCATTCTTGTGTTTTCAAAAACTGGTTGGTTTCATCCACAAACGTGGTCAGCGGTTAGATCAAAGGAACTCCTTGGGGACCAGCAGAGGTCTCTTTCTTCTTGTTTATTTCTGGCCGTGAGACACTTCTGCTAGCAGGGAATGCTGTACTCTACTAACAGCTAAATTAAAATCCTGAATAAAATACCTTAGGGTCACCAGTGGTACCAGAGGTATAGAGAATATACAATGGATCAGTTGACAAGACTGGAGCACAATCATGTGGTTGGGCCTTCTCCATTACTTGGTCCCAGGTTACGTCCCTTCCTGGAATGATTTCACCTGAACACTAACACAATGAAATATCATAGAGCAATGAAAACAGCCTGTATGTAATCAAATAATGTAACAATAATATTACTGTTAAAATAATATCCTCTGAAATACTAGAAATTATGATTTTTGCTTGGAATCTTGCCATCTATTTTCTGATTTTGAATCATCATTCTTGGTCATTGTCATAATTATCAAAAATATCAACTTGAGGCTAAATAAATACAGTAACTTCAACCTTTTATTTAACTTATTCTTTAAAAAGAAAAAAAGATTTACCTGGTCCCTTTGTAAAACAATACAAGTAGATGGCTTGTGACTTGACAACCGAATTGCTTCATCCAAAAGGGGTTTGTAATATACCATACGAGAGGGTTCAAGACCGCAAGATGCAGTTACCACAACACGTGGCTGAATTAGAATAACAGGAAAATAATACTTCATTATACTTCAGTCTACATACAAGCTACAACAGATAAATCCATGTTGCAAACTAATCACTTTGAAACATACTTATCTTAGGTTTGCTGTATTGTACATGTTGTTTAAAAAAACATTTTAACCCTGGTGATTTATATCTTCAATAACAATTAAATTCTAAGCGTCACAGTCTTTCTCACTGAATGAATATTCTTGTTCACAAACAGAAATCAAATACATAGTCTTCCAGATAACCAGTCTAGATCTACTATCTCCAAAATCCCTGCTGTGCTACTACCTTACAAAATCAGGTTATCAGGGAGTCAGGCTACTTATTATAGTAATATTGTTATATAGCTGGCGTTTTTCCTGCTACAGCACGCCCATTCATTGGCTAGTTCATGGTCACATGACATCTGACAATGAAACTGTTTGCCACCAAATGCCATGAACGGGCAACATTGCGAAAACTATGATGTCAAACAGGAAACAGTTCACTGTTACCTGCGAAATGTTGACCACTGTTGCAGGTGATCAGAGCGTGCACTTGAAGGTGGCCTGATGTTGTCTCTGGAATCTCAGTGCATTTGTCAAAAATTATTTGCTTTTGTTTTTGTTTTCCACCGGTTTTGCTATATGACAAATCACTTAACGACTGGTCCCTTGGGGAACAGTGAATTTTGTTTCCCAAGAATCTCAATGTTTCCCGAGACAAAGTTGAAACACTGAGTTTCTCCGGAAACAAAATTCACTGTTCCCCTCGAGACCAGTCATTAAGTGTTAAATAATGTGGTAACATAACTTTCTGGAAAACAACGCAGTAACTTTTAAAAAGAGGGGATGTTGATCCTCCCTCAAATAACTGCACGGTAGGGTGAAATTTCTTCACTTACTTCTGCATGTTCAATTCTTCTTGCTAACTCCTGAGCAGCAAAACCTCCAAACACAACAGAATGAACTGCCCCAAGTCTGGCACAAGCCAACATGGCAACAACAGCCTGTAACATTATCAATAATAATATTATTGTTGATCAATTAATTTTTATTATTTTTAGCTTATAAATTAATTCAATGTGGCTTAAGTACCTGAGGCACCATTGGCATGTAAATTACAACTCTGTCTCCTTTGCTAACATTTAAACTTGCCAAGGCTCCTGCAAACTTTGCCACCTAAAAAATAAAGCAAATTTTGCAGGAAATAAAATGAACAAACACTTTCAATATTACTGACAAAATATGGAGAAAGAAACTTGAGGGCATGTGAATAAAAGGGGGTTATTAGTAGCCAGAGGTTTTGAAAATTAAAGTAAGATTTACAACAATGCGATTAAGAAAGGTTTATACAAGTTTAAGAAGCACCACAAAAAATTGTCACTCTTACCAGTCGTTGCAGGTTTTCATACGAGTACATTTCTATTTTGCCTGTCAGCGGACTATCATAAATCAGTGCAGTGCGATGTCCTTTTCCTCTTTCTACGTGCCGGTCAAGGCAGTTGTAGCATGTGTTCATTTCACCACCAACAAACCTTTAAGACAGAACAAATGTGGACTGTATCAAAAGGGAAAAAAATAGGCATCAATACTTAATTTCTCTTTAAAAGTAACAAGGAATCAAACTTAGAAAGGTGTACTAAATAGTAAATCTGATTAAAATTTTCAGATTTTTATTGTTTTTATGTACTATTTCCATATTTGGCCAGAAGCAAAAATTACCCTTTGATTGACATTCTTATCACTGTTTTCTCAAGCCAATTTTTCACTTTAACAAGCTAAAACTCAAAGGGAATGCAAAATTTTGACAGTGGCTAGTTAAACATATAAACAACAAAAACATGACTTCGAATTTTTTATTTTGAAACATTTTTTCCCTGAGAGTGATTTTTGTATGATCACTTCACATTTTTCTAGCAGTTTGGGTTTGGAAACTGAGGCACAATTTAAATTAGCAGAAATATAAATTTGCTTTGACTTGTAGCTTTGAAAAGCTGATTCAGACACTCGCATTTAGAGGTCGTGAAAAGTTCAACTCATTTTATTTCAAAAGTCTTAGTATAGTTTGAATAGTCAGCTCTGCACCCTTTCATTTGATATAGGGGTTTAGGTATCTACAGTTTAAACCAGAAGCACTACATCACTTGGACGCAAGACACCCCTGAAGGTATATGGTAACCTTGAATAAGGCGGGAAGCACTTCTTTCAAAAAACTATTTATAACCCCCGGACAAGGGAAATCACTGCCTCTGTTTTGTCAGCTGGTTTTCACCCTTTTGACGTTTTCAGGCCCGTAGCTGGGGTATTTCAAGGGGGGTTCTTATCCATTTGTCTGACGAAAAACGTTCAGCGTAGGGTGGGGGTAGGGAAGAGAAAGCGCTTTTAATCAAACGTCAGTTTGGATCGCTCTAGTATTGTAAGTCCCTTAATTCCCAACTATGCAAAAAGCTAGTACATTATTGGTATAACACTAACAGTAAAAACAACAAATACTTTATTTTGAATAGGCTTGCGCAAGCTCAATCCTGACAATCCTGACAATCCAAGAGTCGGCGCTCGGTTAGGTCGGCAACAGCAAAAAAAAATTTCTTGGGCCTCAAGGGGGGTTCGTTCGAACCCCTCGAACCCTCCCCTCTCTTACGGGCCTGGTTTTTTTAAGTTGCTTTCCCCTCAGTCTTGGAAAATAATTATTTTGATACGACGACGGAAACAAAATAAACAATGCAGTAAGTTGTAAAAGACGGAAGGAAAATATATTGCCCTGGGATCCAACAGTAAATATGTGACTAAAATGTCGTCGTGAAAATTGTATCCTGCAGTAAACATGCTCGTGTTTACTCTTCGAGTTCTTAACGAGGCTTAAGCTAAGTGATGCCCAAGCGTCTTCATGTTTCATTTTCAAGAGTGTTGTGTCTAGTGTAGCACATTAAACCAAAATATCACCCACCACTTAGTGAAAGGAGGATTACTGTTATCCATCACCTTTGTATAAGGTGAATACCAGTCAATCTCGTCCCCTAGCTCTCCCCAAAACCCTTCTGGATCTTCCACAGACTTTTTAAACACATCATCGTATTCTCGAAGCAGCCTCAGAAGTTGAGGTGAGCTGTGAAAATGGCGGCCAAAATTAACCAGTGCTGATGATGCGGGGTATAACCTCTGCACTGGAACAAGTTTCTGTCCCAATTTCCACGCGTTTTGGGACAAAATCTTTCCTTGCAGTCTACTCAAATATGTAGCGGTGTTTATCACACGCGACATGGCCATCCTGAGCTGCTCTCCTTCCCGTCTTCTTTAGCTGTCGCACCCTGCACGTATCCGTTAAACATAACAAGGATGGCGTGACAACACAAGGTCACGGTCACGTTTCTTATTTACCGCCAAGTCCTGAAACGTGACTCTTTCCACGTAAACCAAGGAAAAGTGAAAACGGTGTTATTTTTAATCCAACGTACGAAAACAGTTTGAAATTGTTTTAAAGTTCAAATCTTAATGCGTGCTCAAGCTAAATTGACTCACGTCACGCGATTTCTCGGGCAAATGTTATCAGAATGTTATCATGTTATTCAAGAAGAAATTAATGTGGAGGTAACCAAGCATTTTTAGCATCAACAATCCACATTTATTGAGTACCAAAGAGAAAAAAATGGCCGCTACACGCGGTTAGTATGATTAGCTAGTCGAGGCAATAGCGACAGGAAAGATAATTACAATTACAGATAATTATAATCACAGCTTGTCAAATTTGAGTAAGATAAATATGTGAAACCAAGTAAAGAAAGCTATTTAGATATTAGCATAAACATGTAGATAAGCAGGAAAAAGAAAACAACTTCATACAATAAATATAAAGTTGGAGAAGATAAAGTAAAAAATGCACTAAAAAGCAATGAAATACGTGAAAAAATCGTAAAAAATTAATTTAATTGCTATGGGAAGTATTGTGCTGGTATGTCGAGATGCGCAGTATGTTTGCGCAGTATGTTTGCGCAGTAACATTTATTTATTTTTAAAATTATTTATTTATTTAAATTTTTGTTACTTTCTTTGTCTCGCTATCGAAATCAATGCAGGGTGGTATAAACTCAGATGAAAATCATGCTTATTGAAGTCAATTCCCGTAAACGTCTCTTTCTAATTAATTCTCGGAACTGAAAAATTAAAATAAAGCAGAAAAACCAATCTTGCCAAAAAGAGTTAGTAGATGGAGACAAGTCAACTGTTTGTTCTCGTCGACAAAGCCCTCAGGATGTTTCTCTTCACTTGGAGACCCTCACACTTGAGATTTCGTAAGTTACTCGTGTAACTTACGAAATGTATTCGTTCTGACGAAGCAGGGGTACCCAACGTCAAGTGCAGTAGATATCTGTTCGGTATCAAATTTCGTAACTGAAATGTGACCTATAAGATTCACAATTGGGAATTAAAAGCCCCTGACGTTTTCGAAAGGGTCATATTTCCTGTTTTTTGGCAGTCAAAAACCTCAACAAGCGTTTTCGGAAAGCAAATAGTTCCCTAAAAAGTTCGTGGAAAGTTGACTTTAGCTAGTAATTTCTCAAGGAAGACTTTGTTCCCGAAAATTGTCGGGAAATTAAAATTTCAGCTAAGGAACCCAAGCAGATCATATTCGTCTAGCAAATGGAAAAATCACTTTAAACAGGCTTCAGACACCATGATGTACTTAGAAGTGCCTTTTTATAGCTTTTGGTTGATTTGGCTCGTTGGGTATCCCTGACGAAGGGCTAACGCTCGAAACGTCAGCTTTTGGAATCCCTGTAAGGTGACCAATTTAAATTATCAAAACCAAATTCTTGTGTACAACTCCCCCACCGACTGAGCACCACAGTTTCTTTAGAAACTACCCCTTTACTCAAGTAGCTTTTTTGCTTGGTTTGCTCAGTCATGATTGGCCCTTGTGTGTCTCACGCCTACACACCAGCTTATGTGGACGTGTTTGCAAATAGCGAAAAATTTAATAACGAAAAGTGCAATAACCACGTATATGTAGTTCGTGGATGTATAAGGTTCTGAGTTGGTTCATAAGGCACGTTGCCGGAAGTGTTTTGGTGATATTAGCTCAGAAGCCATGACCGCAATTTACAGGGCGCGCCGTTTGCATTCGCGTAACAACCAGGGAAAACAATCTACTGACCGGAGATGGGTGGACCAACGTTGCAACAGGGCTGGATTAACGGTGAAATAAGGCTCCTGTGATCCTCCACTCTGCCTCTATAATGAACCCCTCGTACTAGCATACTAGATCTATAGACATATACCGCCAGAAAGGGTATGGTTTTGAGCGGATTTAGGTTGAGAAAAATCCTGACCAGTACCCCCCTACCAAGGCGTGCGCTTGATTTCACAGCATGCTTTGTCATGCTCAACTTAATGAATGCAATCATATGCTAATGTGCCCCATCTGACCTTGTATCAGTTCTTTGCGAGACCAGCATCACCTGAATCGCCTGGTCTAAAATCAAGGTGAGTGTCTGTTATATAGATGTACTTTAACTAGACGTTTTAAGATGGCGAAGCAAACTGACGCTGATAGCAGGTCAATTGTGGGTTCATATGTTGCCGTGGAAGGGATGAATGTGAATGATGTATATGAAATAATTCACATGTAAACTACGGAATCTATAGGTGGTTTGCAGCCAATCTCTAGAGACACAGATAACAATGATGAAATGGACAAATGCTGGTGGACGAACAAAACGAGCTAATGAGAGATCTATTGTTTACCGTCCACCAGCATGGCGGCTATGATGTAACGTGAAAACCACCATGCACTTTACCCGAGTTGTCATCGCCGATCTTGAAGGCAACTTGTTTTTGACAACTCCTTTACATAAATTCTATCTACCAGGTGAGTTCTTGACACATGCAGTGGCGAAAAGCAGCTATCATTTTCGACATTTGAGCTGATTTACGGCTTTGTTGCGCAAGGACGTTTCTTTTAAGTTTGAATACATGAACGGCTAACCCTAGATTCTATGTCTTAAAATTACGACTGTCGTATCCAATTTCCGTATGCAAGCTGCATGGTCGACTCAGCATGGCCGACCCCTTTTGTAACAGAGTTGTTTTGTAACATCTTTTCCAGCCCCTCAACGGGGCTTGAACCCGTGACCTCGCGATACCGGTGCGACGCTCTAACCAACTGAGCTATGAAGCCACTGACGTTGGGAGCAGGTCAAGGTTCATATGATCCATTTCATATACATCATTCACATTCTTCACTTTCAGGGGAACATATGAACCTACAATTGACCTGCTCCCAACGTCAGTGGCTTCATGGCTCAATTGGTTCAGAGTTAACTAACTTTAACTAACTCTAACTAACTACTAACTCTGGTTGGTTAGAGCGTCACACCGGTATCGCGAGGTCACGGGTTCAAACCCTGTCAAAGTCCTGAATTTTTTTCAGGCTTCTTTACGCAATTGCATATAATTGCGTTCACAACTGCGAGGATCAGTCTTCATTTGATTTCATTTCCGCAGTTCATATGATTCATTTCACATACATCACTCAAAAGTTGTAGCTTTAATTCACACGGAATTAAAACCTCAAGAGAGCAAAAAAAAATACTGTTTAAATCCCGGGGGCGGGGGAGGGGGGGGGGGAGGACTCCCTTATATGGGCAATATAGGCATGTGCGACGCCAAAGGTTATGGTTTTTTAGCCGTTATGGTCTGAAATGGGTATGGTTTGCCAACTCTAGTCTTGAATTGGAGGTGCATTGTGCAACCTGCTTATAGTCTGGAATTTTAAGCTCGAAACTTTGTACAGTTTTGTATCCTACTTAATAAAAGCGTATAAACATTGCCTTTAACAATGGTCTGACCTAGGGAAGTGATTAGAACGCTACAGCTTATAAGCTTTCTCGCGTCAAGCACTTCCCAGTGTATTCAGTTTAACATTTCTGTAAGGCTCACCACTGACAATGCAAAAGTAGTTGTCAAAAATAGCATTGAGCCCCACAAAAACACTCTTTAGCCCGCTGTGAAGTTGTGATTCTTGCCTTCAGTCCATATGTAATCCCCAGGTCAAGGGGTAACTGACAGCTGATGATGGCAGTCACGTTCGATCGCTCCACTGGGAGGCCATGCAAAACAATGATCACATTCCGAGCAATGACTCTTGCAGCAACTTCGCATTCATTCGTGAAATCTGCAGACAAACAGCCGCTGTCGTTGCTCTGCATGAAATAACATGCGATTGTATTGTTTTTTGTTTCTGCTAGGAAACCGAGTCGTTTATCGAGGGGAACATTGGGATTTTCGGACAGCACTTTTGCGTAGATGTTAATTAAAACTGACTGTTGTGACATCATTTACACACAGAAGTTACAGCTTGCACTAAATTTTTATCCGCCCGGCCTTGAGCCTTGTGGTTGAAGACGCTTTATTTACAAATACTAACTAAGTGTAGTCAGTCGAAAGAGATTGACAATGACAGGATTAGTTTTGGGTTGATTTGTCAATGCACTTTGAATAATCCGGCCAAACTAGCAGTTATGAATGACAAAGGCATTGACAAACAAACTTTATCAGCAGAAGTACTATCCTGTATTAGTATATACTAAAACCGTGGATAGCGTTGGACGCGCCCGCTGATTGGCTACTCAAACTCCGGATATCCTGTGCTATTCACCTCCGAGCAATTCGCGCGGAATTTGTGCCTGAAAATGTAATCTTTCCAGGAATGAATGAGTTAAAATAATCCTTTGTGCTATATTATCTCACTGTTTTAGTATAATTTATACTAAAACTATTCACCTCAGTGTTGGTGGCTGGTGGTGGATATTTACCTCGCCGCTTCGCGGCTTGGTAAATATCCACCACTAGCCACCCCACTTCGATGAATAGTTGTTAATTACTATATATCACACAAGTAAATGGTACTTTTCGCACGTTCTAATTGGTTAACTCGGAGGTGATTAGAAAAGTACATTTCACCTCCGAGCAGCCGGAAGGGAAACGAAATGGTTTATGCTAAAACAATTATTTACCTCATTGTCGGTGAATGTGGTGGATATTTACCTCCACTTCGGTGAATAATTGTTAATTATCGCTTATTATTGCGTGTTTATTAAAAAAAGATGACCATTTATTTTTTTAGCAACGATGTCAGACAATATGGCAGACAAAGCTGAGAGCATTTGCCCTCACAGAAAATACATGGATGATCCTGAAATCAAATGGCGCGAAGGAAAACCCGATTATACAAAAATCAACAAACTTTTCTTGGAAGGGAGGTCACGTGTTCACAAGGAGGGGTCCCTGGAGAAAATTGTGGAAGATTTGGTGAAGACCTGGGAAATGGAAGCTACCCACAAAACGCGATTGGAGGTGAGCACATTTTCTTTGTGCACCAAACCTCTAATTGCTCAGGCAATGGCTAATAACATTCGAGCCAGTGCTGATTGCTCTGCGGCCTGTCAGTATTGTCCTGGATTTCCAGTGCAAGTTTTTGTTTTAAACTCTTTAGCTAATTGAGGGTGGTGTCTCACTGTGTCAGCTGGTTTGGTGTAAAATGTATTCACCTCAGTGACAGTGGACAGTTGCACATGTTTTACATCTTCAACTTGTTCAAAAATCGAGTGCTCCGTTCATAGTGAAGCTTAAAATTGCATCTTACACTTAACGATTAAATGTTTCCGTAAAAGCCGGAATTAAAACTGATAGCGGTAGATTTTTTTTTCTTCAGGACTGGCAGACTATTGATAGAGAAGCATTTACTCTCTGTGCAAATAACCAACGTTCTTTTAGTGCAAAGGACATCATGGAAATGGGAAGCTACAACACAGTGATGCAAAATCAACCGCTATACGACAGTGAAGTTCACAGTTTTGAGGCGTCCCACGGCTTGTTCAGGTCGGCATTCAGCGAAGGGTTTGCATGGGAACTGTTAGAGGTGTTTTCAGGTGAGCTCTTGACTGACCTCGGTGTAGATTGGGCGGCCACGACCAGATATATCAGCCCCAGGATGGGGGTACTCCGGATTTCAAGTGACGGGGATGATCGAATAGGTGCAAAAATAAACCCCAAAACAATCCCGAAGGCTCCCAACAAAACCCTAAAATACCCTGGACCAAAAATTAACCCGCCAAAAGATCCCATGCCGAATCTCCGAAAGGATTGTACTTTATTCGCAAAACTACACGCCCGAGATACGCGGGCACCACGTACCCCCAGTGGGGCACTACTACGGATCTTCAGATTGTTTTGAACACTCAAAAAAATCCCTACTTTAAATCAAGCCACATAAAAAATACTTGCCAAATTTTCCTTAACAAAAAAATCCCAGCATATCGAAAGTCACAAACCTTAGAAATCATTTGATCATCCCCGTCACTTGAAATCCGGAGTACTTCCCCCCCCCCCCCCCCATCCTCCCTCCCTGCAAGGGATATAGAAAGAGGAAAAATTTATCAGCGTGTCGACTGGCGCTACCACGGGAAACAATGCCTATTTTGTCAAGGAGTGCAATTTTACTGATGTTTCGTCAAAATCATTCTTAAATTAAGAGTTGGTGCACTTCCTCTCGAATAAAGGGGTTATGTCGGAAGTCGTAATTCAAAATTCATGAAGGAGAAATCAGGGGCCTAAATTAGGTGGTAATGAGTGAAGTGTTCATGTATGGTCCTTGCTCCTTAGGTCCACCGCGAGTTGCTTTCTCTTGGCGTCACTGGGCCCACTGGACAGGGCCCTATAAAGGAAGGACTCCGACAGGGGAGCTCCTTGAGATGCACGGTATGGCAATCGCCGAGGTGGACGAGAACCTAAAACTCAAGTCCATTAATTTTCATTTTGATCCCAACCAGATACTGATGAAGCTGGAAGGACACGCACACAAGTAAACAAACGTTTATGAATAAAATAGACTTAGCGGGATAATAAATCCTTGTTTTGTTGTAGGAGGGGATGACTGACGAACCCTTGAAACGCCTGTGCGATAGCCTGAGTAGTGTGTACATGGCGAAATCGGCAACGTCTTGAAATGTTTAAGTTTAATCATAACGAACACGAACTGTAACGCGTTAATTATTGCGGCCACCACTGACTTGCAGATATCATTGTGAACAAGAGACTTCGACTGAAATAAAAAGTAAAGTGAAACAACTGACTGTAAATGCGATTTCATACCATGGCAAATAAAAGGAATTAAATACACGATGTAGGGTGGGATGAAAACGTACTTAATGGATGATGGATGTGAAACAAAGGATGAGAATTCTGACTGCCACGCCATGCTAGCCTGCTTGCACACGGTGGCTGTGAATTCAACGCTAGTTAGTGCCGTCTGCGAATCAGTGCACATTGTCGTCATCCACAGGCCACTGTGTGGATCGGGCATATGAACTCAAATGTGATTGGTTCATTTCCCCCAAAATTCGAATACGCTACGTGATTGTGAAAACATCCCGAAATATAACAGAGCATATCTGGCTCAGCCACGGAGCAAGTCAGTTGAAGCCCCTGTTACACTGCATTAGGTTCGTCTGTCCGAAAAGCACTGACGGTCCGCTCCTGGGGAGGGGTGAGAGTTGCTTTTTGGAACAGGCTAGTGCTCCTGAGGAGGGGTGATAATTTCTTCTAGGTTCAGGATAACTGGTATGTGTTGCTTGGTGGGTACATCAGATTTACACGGGACTACGTGCGTGAGTGGCATATTTACAGAAACAAAGAAACACGCTTTTGCATCTGAGTCAGTTTATTTGCGTTGTTTAGGAGACCACTATCAAGCTCAAATATCTCCTTCAACTGTTGCAGCTGAATGCATTAAAGACTGAACAGCAAGGAAACTTTTCTCGAGACTATTTCATTGAGAAACCACTTTGCAAATAGTCTGTCATGACTGAGCTATAACAATGATAAATGACTTCCTTAACTTTACAATCTTCCTGACCAAAAGTGAAATAAATATTGATTTGAAACCCACCTTTTTTCGTAGGTCCACAATGTCACAACATTTAAACAGATTATCGATAATGTCTAAATGAAATATTACTTACTTTCAGAAATCAATCAAAGCCTTGACTTTCCAGGGTCATTTACCGTGGTGTATCCTGTTTTATACCATGCTACAGAAAAAGTTGGCTCTAACAATGCAGGAAATTGTTTGGTAAATTCGTTGGTATTCCACCGAACTTTCTCATTTTGCTTTTGGTTTGTATTTTTGGACTACGCACTACCCCTCCCCTAACCCAACTAAGAAGTTGTGTTAGGGGAGGGGTAGGTGAGTAGTTGCCGAGATACTTGGACTATGCACTACCCCTCCCCTAACCCAACAAAGAAGTTGTGTTAGGAGAGGGGTAGGTGAGTAGTTGCCGAGATACTGACATTGATCCATATTTCTATGGCATGGTATAAAATAGTTATGCAACGCTTTCGTGTGATATACCATAGGATATCCCACTTGTAACTCTACTTCACGGAGAAACCCTGAGATTTTCTTGGTTTACACTCGAGCGCGGAGGCGGGCGTGTATTCAAATGAGAAAATACCAATGACTCGTGGTATATACCATGGTATACCAATCATAGCATTGCGTAACTAGTGGTATTTGCGGTGATACACCGCGTCTAATTTTCGTTTGTTTTCCTTCTGACACTCATAGATCAGTTGTTGTATGTCGTCGTGAATTTCTTTAGGTTCATATGGTGCTGTGTAGCGAGCTCTCGGCTGTCCCTTGTGATCAATCAGCACCTTTTCGAAATTCCAGTTGACGTCGTTATTTCTCACTGGAGACCAACGGATATTACTCAGGTCATCTATGAAGCCATCTGGTGTAGGACAACGGGACTACAGCGAAGGAAAAACAGGGCTCGAGTTATACAATCTAATATCAAAACTGAGCTATAATCGTTGCAGTGGATTTGTTGAAGTCAGTAGCTAGCGCATTTAACTGGTTGGGCCTCTTGGCATAGTGTTATTTGTTGTTTCCAAGGGCACCGTGCTAATAGTGCATCTGGAAGCCGCGAGAACTGCTATACGACTTCTCTGCGAGAATTTTGTTATTAAACTCTGATTGGCACGTTAACAACAGGTGACGAAACGTGAAACAGCGCTATATCAAGGAAACGTCTAAACGAATCGGGGCCATACACCCCAGGCGGGCACAGAAACACCTTCTTTATAGCATAAATTTTTGAGTTTGATGTTGGCGGTGGAGTTAGTGCAAGCTACTAACTGAAGTTATTAGTGCACTGAACTTCTCTTCAATAAAGCATATGTTAAGTCCGTAACGTTAAGTGTTGAAAGAGGAATTTAAAAAAAAAAGCTGAAAAAATAAATGGAGAGACTTCAGGCACAACAATCTGCCTAAGAAGATTTCACGATGTCACGAAGCTAAGATAGACAAGGTATGATTCTTGTTTTCCCCTTAAAAACACTTAATAGACCTCTTTCATAAATGGCAGGCTTGGTATCTTTCTTTTGTGTACACGCTGAATTAGCCTTTTTATCCTCGCTTTTGAATGAAAATTCTACTGTTTTTACACATGTTGGCGGGGCAAGGAAGGTTTGTTTGTAAACATTCATATAAAAGAATAATAATTAGGTCCGCCATTTATGAAAGAGGTCTATTCGTCTGTGACAGAACATAAGACAGATATCTCAAACCTTTGAAAACCCCGCCTCATAGTCATACGGTCTCGAGACGTGAAAATGTCACTAAAACATTGAACGGAACGCATCCAGTTAAAGTAGACAAATCCCTATCACTTCAGCTTTTCGGTTTGAATGATGAACAGCTAGTTAACGTAAATTTTGTAATTCCTTGTTCAGTGGAGGATGTGGACGAACGACTGCGCTGAAAAGAATCGGATTGGTCAAACTTTGTTATACTTGCCTTATTACGAAGACGTTGAATAGGTCCTAATTAAACTACATTTTCAAAAAGTGTTTTGCCTTTAAATTCGCATGCTGTCTGCACCTTTTGAAGCGGGCAATACCCTACAGATTTATTAGCAATATTTTGCTGATATTGGGCACTTAAATTATTGCTTTGAAACGCGTCAATTAAAGCATGACACACGGTTGCGAGTTCTCAACATTACATTCCGGATTAACTTCAATTTCTGTTGGGTTCGTCTTTGTCGCTTGCAAAACGAAGTCTAAAAACTATGATAAACTACCGAAGAATGGGCCCTGTTTTATAGTTCGTGCGCTCGGAATTATATACGATATTAAATTAAATTTAATCGGGTTTTACTGTCTATTTAAATTTGTTAGGTCTTTTGTGTTTGTTGCAAAGATTCGGTTACTACAGTATCGATCTCCTGTTTCAATACTTCTTGCCTATTAAAGTCTATCTTTCTAAGTACAACTGAATCGACGCAGTTCAGTTACGGCGTTTGTGTCACTTTTATAAATCCAAACAATATTTTGGTGGTCGAAAAATGTAAGAAAGCAACGTGAATTATAATCTTCAGCTCCTCGACTAACCACAAACAAGTTCCTCCTCTTTCGATAACAGCTGTTTTCTAATTAAATGTAGGTTTTCTGCCTCTTTCTGCTTTGTCTTTTAATATTTAAAAATACAACACCGTGTCGCTTCCTTACCTTAAAGAAAGTATAAAGCTTGTCTTCATTTCTCCCGTTCACGTCTCGTTTCGCAAGCAAAGGAAAATTCGGCATAAAACCGTGGCCAGGACGAACATATTTCAAGCCATTCATAAGCTCGTATTTACTTTCCGCTGGTTCTTGGAATCCGAACTGGTTGCATGGGAACCCGACAATTCTTAATCCACAGGAATTGTCAGTACTTCCCTCTGGTACTCGCAATTCGTGTTGTAATGCATTCAAGTCGATGTATTGTAAAGTGTACCCTCAAAAGGTCGCAACGTTCACCGCCAAGACAACGTGATCGCTGAACTCCGACATGGACACATTTTTACCCTCCAAATCAATTGTTATGAAGTCGTGAAATGACTCAGAGGAATCTGAGCGACAGAAAGAGCGAGATTTACGTCTTTCCGAAGCGTTTGCGCCGCCTAAAACTAGGCAAAGGACAGCGAAAATGGATCTAAACTTCATTGCCTCTTCTGAAGCGAAGAGTTGCGTTTATAAAGAGCCGTTTGCACATATGTATGTAAATGCCGTCTTTGATCTCAAGAGAATGGCAGAATGATAAATATGCGCACCTGCTCACTATGTCGACAGATATCCGCCTGATATCTTTCACACCACTGTTCTGCCCACCAAATTGACAAATAAAAAACCCAACTTCAGCGGATGGCTTGACCCAGGAAAACAAAACAAAATTTCATCTTACTTCACCTTTTTTTGCGAAAACAACGATGGTCAAACTTTATTTATTTATAAAAACTTTATTTGCATATACAACTGGAAGAAAAAAAGCATAACTGCAAATAGAGTGCCAACAGGGAAGTACTTAATCTTTATATAGACAGGCCCGGCCAGGGGTTTTGGGTATACGGTATCCCGGGCCGTTTTAATTCAGGTATATGGTATTTTTTGGTCAAAATTTGGGTATAAAGTATTTAGTTTTTCCTGTATTTTAGGTCTTCAGATTAAGATTTTACTTATTCATTTTCAGGTATTTAGTATCGTTTCAAAATAATTTTAGGTATTAAGTATCATGATTTTCAGGTATATTGGTATCTTGGGGGGGGGGGGAATAGCGGGTATATTGGTATCCCACTACTCCCCCTGGCCGGGCCTGTATAGAGGCTGACCCTCAGAAGAAAAAAAATATACACAAAATATAGACTGATGAATGGACGACCACGAAACAGGCTTGAAGGGATAAACTTTTAGTTAATTTTTGTTTCCTTCCACAACATATACTTCGCTCTACTTCTATGAATGGATCACTATCCTGCGAATATCAAGTCACACTGAGCTATGAAGCCATTGACGTTGGAAGCAGGTCAATTGTAGGTTCATATCTTTCCGTGAAAGTGAAGTTACTACAATATAACCAGATAATTTAATTAACTAATGATGTAACAGAGGTAAATATAGCCAATATGGCCAATATAAAACATCCAAGAAAAAATATAGAACATAAAACATAAAAGTGCGATACAGAATCCCTAATGAGCAACTTATACAGACGTCTCCTAAAGTTGCTAACATTGACTGCTTCAACCACATCTTTCCTTAAGGAATTCTACTCATAAATGTACCTATACCAAAAGGACTACTTAAGGATATTTGGTACATCTTGTGCGGCAAGTAGTACAGTTGATGGGGATTCCAAACGGGGCACGCATATTCAATCATCGGACGAACCATAGAAATGTACCCCATTTTTATAGCTTAAGAGCATCTGCCACAATTGCGTTTAAGCCCAGAACGCGGTTTGCTTTTGCAGCAACTGATAGAACGTGGGATTTCCATGAAAGATCACTTGAAAGAGTCACACCAAGATGCTTGTGCGAAGAGACTTTCATCAATGGAACCGAGTCGATGTTATAGGAACAGGTGGTTGTTGCCCTCGATCTTGTAATTCTCACGAATTCGCATTTGTCAATGTTTAAATTCAGAGACCATGAACTGCACCAGTCATTCATTTGATGTAAGCCTTGTTGAACAGGAGCCGCAGAGACAATGTCAGTAGAACCAGAGTTATACAGCAGCGTATCATCAGCGAACATTTCACTTGAGCAGGATAAAGTTTGCGGTATGTCATTTACGTATAATACAAAGAGAAGGGGCCCAAAAATAGAGCCCCGAGGCACACATGAGATGACATTTCCCCAATCGGAGAAAGCACCATCGATGACTACCCTCTACTTTCGATCATAAAGGAAACCACACAACCAGAGGAGGATATTGCCTTTGATTCCAAAATATTGTAGCTTTGCCAAAAGATGTTTGTGTGGAACAGAATCAAAGGCGTTAGCAAAGTCCAAGAACACTACGCCAGTTAGTTTGCCAGAATCCAAAGCCGAGGCCTCCCAGTGAAAGAGATGTATTAACTGTGAGGTGCAAGATGAGCCTGTTCGAAAACTGACAAACTGGTGATCATTAAGTAAATTTCTTGAATTGATAAAGAAAGATATATGAATGGCATGAATGGCATGAATGGCATGAATGGCAACTAGTTTCTCCAGACCTTTCACCAAGAGACAAGTCAGCGAGATTGGGCTGTAGTTACACACGAGTTCCTTATCGCCCTTCTTGAAGATTGGAGAGACATTTGCGTTTTTGCATTCGCAAGGGAGCTTTCCCAAAGCAATTCAACAAATAAATAACCTAGTAATCGTAGACGAAATGATTGAGGAAGATGCTTCACGAAGCAAGCGAGCTGTTATCCCATCAGGACCACCCGCCTTATTGGTATTTAACCGAGCAAGATCTTCATAACATTTGACTCCTGGGCTGAGTTGTTCGACGCATGGTTAGCGCTAACCGAGGTTAAATACCATGACAACCTATAGGTTTTAATGTCACTTAACCAAGGGTTAGCGTTAACCATGCTTCGAGCAACTCGGCCCTGGACAGATAAGATCGCCAATAACATCTCCTAGCGGTGTGTAAGCTTCAGTACTTGGCGGAGCGGTATAAGACGCAAAGAATATGGAAAGAAAAAATTTGTTCAATATTTGAGCTTTATTAGCTGCAGTTAAAGCAACTTCATTATAAGGGAGTTTAAGAAACGAGGACAGCGACGGCAACGAGAACGCCACAAAACAATGGGCTAAATGTGCAAAAACTGGACAATCACTCTGCACGTGCGTTTTACATTTTGGTACATTTCTTTACCGTCCTCTGCAAAACAACAACGTGAAAGGACCAAATTTTAGGTTTTCTCGAGAACGAGAGCACATGACGGCAAAGGTTTTCTTTCGTTTTCTAGGTTTTAACACCGTTCACAGTAATTTAGGCCCTGGACAGCTCGCCAGCATTTTTCATGTGAAACAAATTGGAATAACCGCGAAAGAGTTACAAAAACAAGAAGTTATATTTTGAAATGGCGTTCCCGTTGCCGTCGTCGTTACTTAAGGTCCCTAGTAGCGCTATAGGGTCAACTTTGATATTGCTAGATAACAACATGTGTCTTCCTCCAAATGTCCCAAAAAGGCCGAAACCAACTTCCTCAACTAAGGTCTTCCGAGCACGTCACGGGCATAATAGGGCTTCCTTCCGTAACGCACTGCGGGCTATGGAACATAGATCATGCGTCATGGGTCACGGTAGCAACCTTAATTGAAATAGGTGTATACACGCCTTCAGATCTTGCTGCTTTGTTGAATGGGACTGAAGTTGCTCTAGAAAGTAGACGTATGATACGAGTCGTGGATATTTTTTTTATTTTCATATCATACATCAGCCTGCCATTACACAATCTATTTCATAAACTCGGCGACATTCGTCAGTCAAGGATCAAACACACACTCGCGCCGCCAGACGGAAGAACTATATCCTATCAACAACTTTGAACCACCTCTTTCAACTGTCTTATAGAGCGGAGGTGAATCGGTAGAGCTACTCACATCACCAAGGAAAATATCAAAACAATCAGGCATGCTGCTCTTTCATTCTTACTGTGTGGTCCTGCATGGACAACTTGTTATAGGACAACACACTCAAAATGTGTGATTTCAAGTGACATGTCAGAAATACTGGCAAACTTGGTGAAGAAAATAAATTATTTCTATTCTATTTTTACCGAGGACTATTGCCGTTGCTGTAATTTTTAAATTTCATTTTCTTCTTAGGTAGACAAGAAAATGGTTGGTTTCCTGGCTGCCAGACGTTCCAAAGCTGTCAGTCACAATATTTTCTCCGTGAATGTCTTTTCGGTTGTATAAAATTCGCTTATCTATAAAGTCGAAAGTTTGGGTGAGTGTTGTGTATCTACACACTATACATTATTTTAGTTTGATGGTGTTCTTCGTTACAACAATGTGAAATGGCTCTGAGCTATACAAACTGCCCTTTAGGAAGCTGCAGTGCGTGCTTTCGGCCTTGTCTTTCTCGGACAGTTTAAACAGGCAGTTGTCGGCAACCAGGAAAAGGATCGTTTGATTTTCAAAGTTAGTTGCTTTCAACATATCCAGTATTTTTGCTGCTTTGTCTTCAGCTTCATGATCTAACGTAACGAACATTTCGTTTCCCAGCCGAACCCTGGGCATCCCCTCTCTCTGTTCAACACTTCTCTTTCTGACACCCATCTTCTCATAAAACGGGCGTACTTTTTCCAGGCAGCTCCCAATGACTTCCTGTGCACCAAGAGCAGAAGCCACTTGAGCTGCATATGCACACATCCCCTTCCCCAGGCCAAGACCGCGGAACTCAGGCTTCACAACGAGAGCGGATAAGGTGACGTTTCGAAGTTCAGTAAGACTCGGTATCAGAGACGATTCCATCTCTCTGGGATTTTTATCAGATAATACCGAGGGATCTAAGCCCGCTGTTTCCATGGCCTGTCGCACAGCGGCAAGAGGTAATCCAGCTTTTAGCATCTTTAAAAATTTGTTTAAATTCGGTGGTCTGGAAGACTGAGTTTCACGCAAAACGCCATGCGCGACAACCTCCTTGACTCCATTTCTGGAGGCCAGAGCGAGCAAATGACATGGCAGTGTGTTACATGAGTCACGCAAGCTTGAGGTGCGTACAAAGTTAGCTTCCTCAATTCCCTCGGCAGTCACAGGGACCGGCCACTCTGACGTCACCAGCGCTGACACCTCCCCTGTGTATTGGGGTACATCATGTAGCTTAAAAAACTCCACACTTCTGAAATCACTCATGTCATGGCGTTTGAGCCACAACCATGACAACACTACGATCACAAACCCTAAACCAAGTGAAAAGTGTTGCTGCATTATCAAAATTGCAAATGCTAAGAGTGCGTAAGGGATACAAAACGTAAGAAATTTAGAAACCATCATCCGCTAGATTATGAACTTGAACAGCTATTGGATAACAGTTGTAAGGTTCTTTTTCGTGGAGAAGAGTTTTGGAGCAGATATTTCAACTCTCGTCTTTTGGTTCTGATTAACTGAAAAGGAAAACAAACAACTAAAATCAATTAAACAAATGATATGTGGGAAACGATTGCCTCCAAGAATAACGATTCCCCACGAATCTCACAAAAGGAAACACAAATCAGGGCAAATAATACTCACAGATCCACAGCGGGTTTATTGGCTCACAGGCTACTTCTCAACTGGTTAACACAACTGGTTTGGCAAACTTCCCTCGACTGGTTTACAAGGTCAACTAGCTCTCAACTGAAACTCTCGACTGAACTCAAACACTGAATGCTTATCTGCTATACTCTACATAGCATGCAATGTTGCTTGAGAGCGTACTAAAATTTGATTTCCGGTCCTTGACACATATCATCGTCGGCTATTTAACAAAACTACTTATTGCACGAAATTGATATCCCACATGGGTTTCCTATCATCAAGTTAATTCTGCTTAAATCACGCAATCTCTAATGCTAGCACCAGTCTCCGACAGATACCCCCTTAGCACGGTTTTGGCGTTTTTGCGCGCGTAATCTCCTACCCAGAGTTCCGCGATTTTGTCGGGATGTACAAAACTGGGAAGGAGGGCCGGGGATCGAGACTGCTGCAAAGAACTGGTAATTTTTTGCCTTTGTGCGTTTGTCTTCCATATGACTGACACACCAACAAAACATGTTTCATTGAACCAAGTTTAGAAAAATGAAAACCGTTAAAGAAAAACTGGAACTCAGGCTTTTAAGCACGATTTAGATGAACTTAAAACGTGTTCTTTAATATTTGCACTGAATTTGTAGTCAAGAAACTTTAGTGAGCAGCTTTTATAAAGAAATAATTTTAAACTGTGTTTAACTAAACAGCTTTTAAACATGTTTAAGCTTTGGTGTGAACGGGGCATAAGACTAAGACTTTTGCGCGAACAAATCAGCGTACATAGCAAACTTAATACGTGATCAAAACAGCACTTGTTGGTTGTTATTATTTTTAGACAAAAGCCTGTCATCTATCATCACCCATCCAGAGGATAGACGAAGCACGCAAATCAGGAAATTCGGGTTATAACTTGGATTAGAAGGAGGTCAAATACAGTCAGGCAAGAAGCTTGCTCTCTGAAATTATACAGGAACAAGTAAATCACTGTTTTAAATTACATTCCGCCTCAGGGTTCTCTGCACGGCGCGTGAGACAAAGTACACAAGCGCTGGTCCGGGTTTGGACGGGTTAGGGTAATATAATAGTCTGCTGCTCGCACCCCATAACACTATCCGGTGCAACAAGGTTTGTTTGGAAAACCCCTTTTCTGAAACATTACTGAAACGCTACACGACCCATGTCGGGGTTTAGCTGAGGTCAGTCTAAGTTCTAAAGCCGTTTGAAATTAAATAGGATTGTTTACTAGGAAGGTCAGCCCAGATAAAACTGCATTTCAGTTAAATTTTCTTTGGTTTGCACGCAACGTCGGCAGCAGTAACAAACTAAAATAAAACATCTTTTGCGAATCCAAGGACTCAAAGTTATGTTTCCACGAACCCTCCCCCCCCCCCCGCTCCGATTTATCTTCCTGTCTATTCTTTCTATTGCCTGCGAGTAGACGTCTCATATTTCCTACGAGAACATAATTTGTGGGTTAGGAGGAGGAGACGGAGACTAACACATTTTAATAATTATGTATTGTTAATGACATATCGTCTTCCTTACAGATGAACGTGTCATCTATTTTATTTATTTCCGAACTCAAAACGTACCGCGCACCGTGATCGGTTGTTCAAGCAGTGACAGTAATCAGTTGAAAACTCTCAACAGTTTTGATAACACGCAATCCTATGTTTTTGTTACTGAAAAACCAGGATGCAGCTCGAAGATTTCACCATTTATAGCTCGGGTAGAGAATTGCACAAAAGATACAAAGCCTTTAATTTCTCTAGTACACTACTCTGAAAAAAAATATATTCCTTATATTTTTAAATATTTCACATTGCAGAATACTCGGTTTTAGCTCGTTGCTCGCTTTGGAATGTTCGTGTGCATGACTGATGAATGCCGCCGTCAATTTCCGGTTTGTAAGATTTGGATTTTGTAGATGATGTGTGCAGAACGAAAGCAATATTTTTGGCCATGCAGGTATTGCTTGGAGTTGCAATTAAATGAAGAGCTAAGATTTATGATTTTTTTTTCAAAAATAACATTGATGATTTCAACGCCTTTTAAGGCATTATGGCATATATTTGTCTGTCTGTTTTAATGTCAGGTTTGGCGTGGAGAGGTTTACTAGTTTGAAAATATGACTGCAATAACGACAACAACAACAAAATAAAACGAAACAAAACGGTGTTTAACCTTTCTTACGAATTATTAACGGTGCCACGCCCTTCAAGCACTTGTTTTCTCCTCTGGTCTTCTCGGCCTCGGCCACATCGTTCGCAGGCTGAAACTCTGTGCCCACAAAAAAGTATTCTATTTTCACCGGTCTCACCTGCACTTTTGAGTTATAGGTGATCTGCCGGACGCCTTCCAGCAAGATGCGAGAAAACAAACACCAGAGAAGGGAAGAAAAGGGGAGGGGGGGAGGGGAGGGGGGCAAAAAACTAAAAAGACTGAAGGCGACCGTGGGACGAGCACAGAGAAGACTGATAACGATAAAATATCGAGAGAAAACGACAGAGCGGCACGCACCCTTGTAATTTTCGTTAAAGTGACAAAATGTTAATTTCTAACTCTCTTTATACGTTGCAGGTATAGGGCCGCTGCGAATAGGACCTGCACAGTTTCCTGGATTAACAGGATTAACGAGCTTGAGGACTTGTGAAAACACACTTACAACATAAATCAGCAAATATCATTGTCTATGGAATATCGTCGTGTGATGACGAATCCGTTGCTTCCGGTTTTTTTTCAAAGCAGAATCCTAACAGGTTATGTAATAGTTTTGAGTAAGAGATATTTATGAAGACAGAAGTGAAACACTTTGGAGAAATAGGATTCAGTTTTGTTTTGTTAAGAAAAGGAAAGAACAATACTGTTTCTTCGTTCAATCGTCGAATGAAAACCTTTTTCCTTATAACTGTTCTTGTAAGTTTTGGCCATTTTAATAATATTGCATGTATGATAATTATTATCAAGTTATCCAATACCCTTGTAAATGAGAATGAAGCAATGCGTGGCTGGCTAGTTTTGCAACTCGTGGCGGAAACTTGTATGCTGGAACAAAACGAAGGACTGATTCCTGTTTTATTTATCCGTAGTTATGCTTTGATTTGTTCGTGTCCGTCATAGTTTGTTTCCTGATGTGCACGCTACAGGCAGGCTACTGTCATGCAATATCGCAAATTATTTTTTTACCTGAATCTTGTTACGTAATACATCTCGCGCGTGGATATTCTCCCATGTTAGAAATCGTATTTCTTCCAAATGGAAACAAGTGGGGACAATGCGAATGCCTCTCCATCTAACAGACTGTTTCTATGAATGAAATCATCTCGCCTGGGTGGATGAACACAACCAGTCAAAACTAACCAGCGTGTGTGATCTACCAAAGTATTCTACCATAATAAACAAGTGTTATTATCACACGACGACAAGAGAAAGAAATTAATTGCTCTAAAATTTTTGAAAATATCTGGCTAGAAAAATGAACCACCAACAAGTCAACTACTTTTGCTACGGGAAAACTCGTGTTATGCGGCCAAGTGTGACAGTCACGAGAAAGTCGAAATGTGATTCATCTGTTCAGGACGACAGAACAACGAATGAATCTCAACAAAAAAAACATTCCCTACGTCCAAAGAGAGAGCAACGTAGCTTTTCTTTATTTTTATGTATCTTCTGCTCGGAGACGTCAAGGAAAGGCAAACATGTGATCACATTTCGCCCCCCAAGGTCATGTTGCTACAGCATTAAACCGGTTTCCAAATCTTGTTTGAGGACGTCAATTTATGCAGAGATTCGTTTATCTGATTGGTTTATAGAATTCTAGCCAATCAGAAAAGTGGAAGTGGGGGTCAGTGATGGGCGGTGGCAGAGGCGTAAGACACGCAAACAATCAGCGTGTTTATCTTTCCAAAGCTTGTGGCCACCATGAGTGTAGATGAGTTTGTCTTGGCTTTCTAGTTCGAGTTCGACACAGATTTCAGTTTGGAATACGCCGAGATAAAACCAACAATCATGGCTGAGGTTCAAGATTTAAACTTAACTTTTTCTGGTTGTGGATTCCTGGGCATCTATCATCTCGGAGTCGTTTCTTGTTTGAAAGAAAACGCACCGGCGTTGTTGAAGAGAGTGAAATGTTATGGCGGAGCAAGCGCCGGTTCCTTCGCTGCCGTCGCTTTAGTTTTGGATTTAAACGTCAGTGACAGCGCTGAGTTTGTTATAAGGCTCGCTAAAAGAGCGAATTCTCTGACACTGGGACCGCTTCACCCAAGTTTTAATGTCGTCAGAACACTGCGAAGGTCCTTCGAAAGAATCTTGCCGGATAACGCTCATGAGCTGGCTAGCGGAAGACTTCACATCTCGTTAACTCGAGTGTCTGACTTGAAAAACGTTGTCGTTTCAGAGTTCTTCTCTAAAGAGGATCTAGTTGAGGTGAGCTTCAGCATTTGACTCGATAAACGAACGGAAAATTAGATGGGCGGAATACTAATGTTGTAACCCGGCTTGTGTCCATGACGTTTTCTACTATTTTATTAACACAAATATTGCTCGCACTCATGTTTTACTTATTTCCAAACTTTTCTCATTGTATTAAGGCCCTAGCAAACGAGAACACATTGTTGCCGACACAAATGTTTCCCCGTTTGCCCGCGCGCGTAACATTTGTCAGCCCGCAGCAAATGTTTTCAGTTTGCGCAGCATGGAAACACAAAATTCAATTGTGTCCCGCACGTTTGCGCGCCCAAGAAACATCATTAGCAACAAAGTGTCAGCAACAATGTGTCCTCGTTTGCGCAGCATGGAAACACAACAATTATTTTGTGTCCCGCGCGTTTGAGGGCCCAAAAAACGTCATGTGTCCTTTTTTGTCAGGGCCTTAAAACCAGCTTTACTCTTTGTATATTCCAACAATAATAACCCAATGTAAGAAACGTAAATTTATACAGCAAGCCATATCGCCTTGTAGTGTGGTGATCCGGCGCGAAGACTCATTGCGAAACGATACCAAAACCCAAGTCGTGACGCTTTCCTATAATGATAGGCCGACTTAGTATTAATGTGGTATTTATTACAACTGAAGTGTGGAACTTGTTGTGAACTGTGGAAAGTTGTGTTTCGAATTGGCAAAAATAGAAAAATTAGATGAGATCGCGTGTGAAAAATAGCGTGCATATCTCGGTTGTTGGTATTTACTCGAGTGTTTCTTACATGATTTACAGCTGTACCTTTCAGTTTACTTTTGTATTCTGTATGCTTAAAAGCGTCGTGTTTATTTAAGAGCTTGCTTTCGCTCAAGAGACATTATTCCCACTGAGAGAGATTTTCATGCTGAGAAAATTATTCGAAAAAGTAAAAGAAGTCGTGTTTTGTCTTCGCAAGTAAAATCTCATGATATACTCCGGTGTCTGGGGCG
Organism: Galaxea fascicularis; assembly: GCA_948470475.1. Lineage (NCBI taxonomy): Eukaryota > Metazoa > Cnidaria > Anthozoa > Scleractinia > Euphylliidae > Galaxea > Galaxea fascicularis. Next base: position 30,952,533 of record OX419340.1, on the reverse strand, counting down.
TTTGAAATATCAGACATATAGTACTGTGACTGTTAATCCCGTTTGTGGTTTGAAAGGTAATAATACATTTGAGTCTTAAGTTTCACTTTCCATCTAGATGTTTCTTGAAATTCAAACTTTATTTTACATTGGATGGCATTTTTCGGAATACAAAGTAAAACTCAAAGGATTTGGAAGGTAGAATAAAGATGGGACCAATTGCAAGTCAAAAAGATTTTGCCGAGAGAACTTGAATAATTATGTAGTAGATTCATGTCTCTCAACAAGAATTGTTTTAATTACTAAAATCCCCACTATAATCCGGGCACTCTGACAAATAAAAAGCCGGCTATCTCAAAAACCCAAGGGAAGGGTACAATAATTATTATTTAAGGTAGCAGGGAAAGCAAGTTGTAAATTTCTGTCTTGTACAGTAGGATCGGCTCAATCTTAGTGAGCATTCGTGGATTTATGCCAACAGAAAGTATTACTTAGCTGTTTAATTGCTGTTTGTGCTGAGTTACTGATTACTTTCCTGAGGCAAAAGTGTGTCACAGGTAACCAGGAACAGTGGGATGTACATGTGAGCTATTTTAAGGTTTTATATAATTAGTTTGCAATGTTTTTACCTCAATACAGGCGTTGATAACCAGCTCCTATGTGCCATTCTACTCTGGAATACTCCCTGCAAAATTCAGGGGAAAGGTAAAAAATATCAACATTTATTACCAAAACTTCAGATGTTTTTGGAGCACCAAATCATTTGCCACGTTAACCTTGAAACGTGTTTAATAAGAAAATACTTTTTTGTTCCTACAGTACTATGTGGATGGAGGTATTTCCGACAATCTTCCACAACACTTCAAAGAAGGAGAAACTATAACAGTGTCGCCATTCAGTGGTGAAAGTGACATATGTCCCAAGGACAGTTCATCAAATGATGTTCACATTGAATTAAAGAATACCAGCATGCAGTTCACCCTACAGAATCTCTACCGCTGCTCACGGGCGTTTTTCCCTCCCAAGCAGGAAGTGCTTTTTGACATGTGCAAGCAGGGCTATCGAGACACCCTGAGGTTCCTGAAGGAGCATTGTAAGTGGTCTCCTTGTCCAGTAATAAGTTAACACAACATCTGGTACTACAGTGGTGAAATTAATTTTCATCACACCTGTAGGTTTTGAAGGCGTCAATGGGAAAGTAATCCAATTTGAAAAATGTAAACTTTTCACGTTTGCTTCTTAGATCCTGATATGATGAAGAAGGGAATTGTGTGCCGGCCTTCTCTGTCTCAGTATCTCCCAACATCATGGTCTAGATCAAGTGGATATTCTACAGCAAGCACCAGTTCATTGGTGTCTGCAGATAGTACATGCAGCAGTGGAGAAGGAGATGCATTTACCAGTTCAGAGAGTGATGAAGCAGAAACAGAGGAGGCAGTAGAAACACACGAGGAAGGAGAGTTCAAGCTCTCTCTTAGTGAGTACAATTCAGTCTTTACTTGAGGATTAAACCAAACCAAAGATCCTTGCCAAAATTAAAGTGTAATTCTGAATTCTGTCAAAGCTTGTCCGTGGTTGTACTGTTATGCTGATACAAGCATGCAATATAATATAGTCCCATGAACCTTTCAACTACACTACTTGTAATAATCATTATGAACCTTCTCTTCTAACCACCCTTGTGTTCCATGCACACACACATTTTTGACTTGTCTATACATCAACTGATGTGTGAGCTACTTTTTCTTTGCTTTGTAGTTCTTCTCCGTACCAGTGAAGCAGTAACTGAGGCAGAACTTTGGTCATGTTTCTTCATACGCAGAGTGTTCTGGGTGCTCAAGCTTGCTGCAAAACCGTGTGTGATTTCGCTGAGGCAAATCTCTCACATTGCAAACATGTAAGGCAACATGTGAATTTTAGTTGTATGTCAGTTTTATATGCAGAATTGTTATCTTTGATAAAAGCTTTGTCAATATACCTAAAAAACGTTGTGTTATTTCCCACAGAATCCTAGAATCCCTTCATTCCCTACCCAAAATAGAGAAGACAGGAAATGAGTTTATTGATGAATTATTAGCCATGATTTACATGGTGATTCACACATATCAGGACAAACACCAAGTACAGTGCCAGTAAGTATGGACATTTGTTTAATTATATGTTGGCCCATGTGGAGTGATTTCTAGCCTATCTGACACCTTTTTGGTGAATGCAATAATTATTGAGGTCTGAAATTTTACATTAATGCTTTTTCCCCTTATGGTTGTTCTCATTATTGTTGGTTCAGTAAACCAGGTCTGTCTTTTACAAAAAAAGTACATAACATTATTTACGTCAAATATACAGACCTCTTAGGAAGTGCTGCCTTTTTCTGATTTGTCCATTTCAATCCAATTTAGTTTTTTGAGGGTTTTGTTGTACAATCACGGCTGGACGGGGCAGTTTGTCGTTAGGTTTGTTCCTGAACAGCCTAAAAATGATCCATTTCTAGATCCATCTCTTGCCATTTCAAATTTTCCCAGGGTAGCATGACCCTGGACCCCCCCCCCCCTCCCCCCCAGTTGGCTTACACTTATGCATTCACATTAGCACATTAGCCCCCTACTAGAAATCCACTCTGAATGTGCACTACTTGTGTGTTTGATTTCTTATTGCTGAACATGCCCTTTCTATTTTCTCTAGGAAAAGACGTAAACCAGCCTTAACATCTGAGCAGGAACATTCAGGTAAGATAGTATAACTTACCTCATACACAGATAAACATTAACGAATAAACACCTTGAATTCCAGTTGAACAAGATTTTGGCAGCAGTGTGCTGCAGTCATGTTACCCAAGTTTACAAATTTTAGTGTTTTTGTTTCAAAACAGAACATGTAAACTTGTATTATTTTTCTTCCCTTTTAACTGCCTAAAATTTTAACAAAATTTTATAGGAGGAGGGCTTCCAAAGCTAACAATTTTTTAAACTTATTTCCAGATGGTGCAGCCTTGAGCTCTACAGAGTCGACATGTGCTCATCACAGTGCTGTCCGGACTCCAGCAGTAGAAGAACTTAATACATCATACATCAGAGCTAAATCAAGCTGCATTATCCAGGCCACAACATCCGATGATGATAGCGATATTGAAGTTCTTGTCGGATGTAATATGTCAACTGAGTTCACACAAAGTTTAATAGAAAGTGCAATGAGAATGGAGGCTGATGTTACAAGCAGAGTCAAAACCGATCATGACTGGAGTCAAAATGGAAATGATTCTTTGTCTGGATTGGAATCTGAAAACAGAGCATGTGTTGAGTCTGCTTCACCTGATGGTCGTGATGATTGTGTACTTATTGATGGGTACGAGAGTGATGTTGAATCTGAATTAAGTGGCTATGAAGAACTTCTACAGAGCCTCTAACAGGTGTTAAGTAACTGTAATATAAAATTAAGGTTGGACTGGTTTGGGATAGGTTTGTAAAAAGCAACCATCCTTGATGATTTTGTTATTTCACACCAGCTGTTATTTTACAGACATTCCAAGTCTAAAATTTGGACTGTTTTATCTACAAAAGTAGTCACTGAGCTGTGAACTCAGAATTTCCAGAGAAAATTCCTGGGCCACGGCCCTGAAAACAGGGAGCACAAATAGTTTTTAAAAGTGATTCATATATATTGACCAGATGCAGATGTCAGTCCTGAAAAAACAAAGAGCAGTGACAGAAACTTCCACCCAAAAGATAAAAAACTGAAGCCAAGTTTACACTAATTCAAATTGGTTATAAGTAAATTTGGCCTTGATGATTTTGAAGGTTCCAGAAAATGTCTAGCAAAAGGGCTAAAAGATGCCATCATGGAAAAGTATTGTTGTGTCTATAATAGATAAAGTTAAATAATTTGTAAATTGGGTGAAAATGAATTGTGAACCATTTTTAAATAGCCATCTTTTCATTTCTTAGTTTTGGGCCTACATTCTATTCTTCAACAGATCAGCTTTGGCAGGCATGTAGCTGTGATAGTAAACCATAATAATCAATAATTATTATTGATCGCTAAGAAGAAATTGCTGCAATGTACAAATTCTCCTAGCAAGCCTGATAAGAATATGTTCAAAGATGAATTTATTGGTTGACACGAGTTTAAACTTGTAACAAACCTTTGTCGCTGGACTACAGAATTATGTACAAAATGTACCTATAAATGTGTTGGGACCTAGAGTGCGGTACCAATGATGTATTTTTGGATTTCAAATGTATATATGTCAATGGCAAGAAAATATTGCGGAATTTAGTGCATTAATTTATAGAATATTTTCAGCACTGCATGGAATTTATCAATAAAGGTAGATTATGTTGAAATGAGCCCAAAGTATTTGTACAAAGTATATGAAAAAGTTTTCTCTCTTAATCATTGTTGTCAAGTGCCTTGCAGTGGCCACCCAACAAACATTTTAATTTTACAAGTTAGCCAATCAGGGTACGTAAATTTGATTGACAGACATGCCTCCATTTGGTTGTTGAGTGTACCTCGATTGGCTAACTTGTAAAAATGTTTGTTGGGTGGTCACGGTAAAATGAATCGCACTGTAAATTATGAAACATTAAATAGTACTTTTATCTCTATTTTCTTTTTCGTCTTCCCAATGTAGAATCGGTTTCATTTTGTGGTGCAAATAAACACTTTTAAAAAATTTAATTTGGGGTACAGTGTATAGAGCCTGGGGAGAGGGAATTCCCTATAAAAATGTTGGGGGTGCTCGTTGTACCTTTTAGGAGGGAAATTTGTGGATCGTGCTTAGGGAGCTAAAACCTAACATGACCACTGGCAGAGTTGTCAAAGTACCATTTTGTGTGCCCTTTAAGGTTATTGATCTGAAAAATGACCTCACTGTTATGCAAATAATGATGATGACCCCCCCCCCCCCCTGTCATTTTTTTTGTGGTTTTACTTTTTGAATGCTTTGCATTTTTAGTAGGTTATTAAACACGGCTTCACTGCTATAAGTCCTACAATAATCAGTTTTGACAAAAAATATTTTCACACTAGAGAAAAAAGAGTAGTTTAGGTTAAGGCTTAAATTAAATTTTGTTAGATTTACTAAGTTTTAGGTAGTACATCCAAGGGGACCCGACAGCAGGTCAAGAGGTTGAGCATGAGGTTCTTTTCAAAGGTCAGCCACCTTTCTGCCAGAGCAGGCCATGACACTGTGTAGGAAGATTACCTCCAAACTGAAAGGCAACCTTGAATGCTCTTTCAGCAAATCTGGGGATGTCTGCACGTCCAGTATACATAAAAAGGCCTCAAACTTGTCTTAACTACTGTACTTCATATCTATTCGTTGTTTTTCGAAACGACAAATGGTCAGAACCTTAAGAGTTTCCCCAATAAAGGAACGATAGAGGTCAACCAAGGTGACCTCGGACTGCCACATCACTTATGACGTCACAATGTGGTAATTAGATTGCCATGCTTTGAAACTGAGTACAACAGCTGCCAATTTTTTTTCGATCAGCGAAAAGTGTGTTGACAAAAAATTGAACTTACCGCCATGGGGGATGAGCAACTTTTCAATCTTACATTTTCAGGCTGTGGATTTATGGGAGTTTACCATATCGGCGTGATGTCGTGTTTGAAAGAAAATGCGGCCGGCTTTCTGCAACGAGTGAAATGTTTCGGCGGAGCAAGCGCCGGTGCTTTTGCAGCTGTTGGCCTTGTGATGGACTTGGATATCAGTGAGGTTGCAGAATCGGTTATTAAACTTAGTACCAGAGCAAACTCTCTTTCATTTGGACCTCTGGATCCAAGTTTCCAGATTGTAAAAACTGTAGAAAGGGCTTTTGATAAAATGCTTCCCGAGAACGCACATGAAATTGCTAGCGGAAAATTGCACATTTCATTGACACGGGTACCTGACTTGAAAAATGTCATCGTGTCAAAATTCTTCTCTAAAGAGGATCTTATCGAGGTAAGTTACTTTAAATCTTGAGAGCAGGAACAAAATATATTAAAAGCAACCACAACAACAAACTATCAACCTGTTTTACATTGTACAACGATTATCAACTGTTCAACAATGTATTTCGAAATTGACAACGTGAAAAATGGGCCGATCATGGGAAAAATGGGAGTGTGACTCGTGGATGTTTTCTTTTTAAACAAACATTAGTTGGACTTGTATTTTGAGCGTCAAAACATTGTTCGGGTTCAAAGAATTTGCGTCTGCCGGGTTTTGAATAAATTATCGTTTAATTCCGGTTTAATTACCGTCCTTACGGTTGTGGTTTGCGGACAGGTGCTTCGGAATAACACCTAAACATTTAAAAAGAACTTACAAAACTGCGCGTATTGTTTTACACTTGTATGCAACGGCCGTTCAATGTTTTTAACAAGAGTTCGGTCTCCCAAACAAAAAAAATGTTTGTTTCGGGTCAGCTCCGCGCTAATTATTCATGTCTGAGTAAAATTAATTTCATTTAGGGCATATCCCGCGCATGTATCGGATCATTCGGTTTTCTAAGGGGGTCCCTGGAGCCCCAGAAGCCTGAATTTTTCTCCGTAGAGCCCTGAGCATTTTGCCAAGATCCCTAAAGGGAAAGATTTCCGCACAGCCCCACAAAGCCCGGTTTCCAAATAGTCGTCCTTGTCGCTAGAATCGAAGTCTATCTCGGACGACTGATCGTTTCTGTCGCAAGGTCCTGAGTGATCGCTAGAGCGTTTCCATATGATCGTCCCTGTCGCTTCCAAAAATTTGAACCGACAGAGACGATTCTAGCGACAGGGACTACTATTTGGAAACCGGGCTTAAATTAATTATACATACATAACTTTCATAGTAGCCCTATTTCAAAAACAAATATAATTAATGATGCAGAAATCTTGCCTCCCTAAAGCAAATGTTATGCTCAGCCCTAGAGCCCTAGAGCCCTGAAGCCCTGAAGCCCTGGAGCCCTAGCCTTTGGGACCCTAATCATTCAAACGATAACTTGGCATTAATTAATATCTTTAAATTTTCCAGGCATTAGTATCAAGTTCCTTTGTGCCATTTTACTCAGGAATTTTCCCAGCAGTGTTTAGGAGAAAGGTAATCAAATGCACTGCAAAGTAGTTAACAGAAGAATGCACTATAAAAAAAATCAAATGTTGAGAATGTTGAGTTCAACTTTATTTTATTTAATCCTTACGTCTCTTTTCTCAGAAATCTCCACCCCCATCCTATAATGTTGCCTCAGCCTTACTGTACAGATCCAAAACCTAAATCACTTTTGGTATAGTTAAGTAATACCTATGTTTTTCATATAATTTGCCATTGAATTGAGTGAAAAAAAAAATGAGCCAAAAATTGAAGAAATTTCATTTAAAAAGCTTCAAATTTCTGCAAAGATAGATATTGAGATACAACAGAAACAACAACAAACAGGGTCTCAGTAAATGGACGATGTTTCATTAGGGAGTGCCCCACAGTTGTAAACCATTTACATGTATTTACTCCAATCTCTGAACACACTTCAGTTACAATCCTGGCTACCTATGAGTATAGGGCTACAGAATGTTCCTTTGTTTGTAAACAAGTTTCCAATGTGGCAAGAATTACAAGGTGACAAACTGACAAGGTATTTATTGTTTTTATAGTACTATGTGGATGGAGGTATTTCCGACAATCTTCCACAACACTTCAAAGAAGGAGAAACTATAACAGTGTCGCCATTCAGTGGTGAAAGTGACATATGTCCCAAGGACAGTTCATCAAATGATGTTCACATTGAATTAAACAATACCAGCATGCAGTTCACCCTACAGAATTTCTACAGGTTTTCTTGTGCATTGTTTCCACCCCATGAAGATGTTATGAGTAAAATCTGCCGACAGGGTTACAGGGATACATTGAGATTTCTGCAGGAACATTGTAAGAATATTTTAAATAATAAGTTACAGTACATAATATGAGTGATATTGAGTATTCAGCATTATGGCAAAATTTAGTTGACAGTGAATACAGAAAACTGAAACAAACCGTACAGTTTGCATTTTTTCTTCACAGTGTTCATGAAATATATGGAAATAGCCGGGCAGGGCACTATTTTCCTTTGTGGGTATGAACATTACTAAATTTGGAAACAGACTTGAAACATCAGTACACAGAAAGTCCACAAACACGGACCAGCTCCTTCACTATCACAGTCGTGTGTACAAACGATACAAAAGGTGTTTACTTTCCACAATGATCAACCACGCTTATCGCCTGTCATCAACCCCTAATGCGTTTTCCGAGGAATGCAACAAGCTTTGAACTATCTTTCAAAACCTGGATTATCCTGTAAATTTGATCAATTCTTCGATTAACGAATTTCTGCACAATATTGACAATATTACTGCGCCTGATGAAGCAAGTGATGGCACCTCTAATATCGTGGTACCACTACCTTTCAAAGATCTGAAATCAGCTAACTCAGTGAAAAGAAAAATGCAAAATCTGAGCGCAAAAGTGCAAATCAAGCCTGTCTTTCAGTCTAAGAAGATCAGTCAAATCCTCTCCCCGAAAGAGAAAAAGACGCCAATTGTAAACAATTAGTGCGTGGTCTATAAATTTCAATGTGATCTGTGCGACACAGATTATGTCGGGTACACAACCCAACACTTGCACCAATGCATTGGCGAGCATGATTCTGCAATTGGAAGACACATAGAAGACCATGGCCTATCGAAGTCCAATTTGAAGGACAAACAAATCTCTGTTTTGAGAAAATGTAGATTGAAGTTTGACTGCTTAATACTTGAGATGTTGTATATTAAGCGATAATGGCATGATATTGATGAATGGCATTCATGAATAAGCATTGTGGATGGCTAATACAGCTGTCAATAGGAAGGCATGTTATACTCTGATGATTTAACCTTTACACCCTTACAGTGATCAACATCAAATGTCTCCTTGTTATATCAATGTTTTATAAAAGAAAGTGGTCACGAGAAATACGGACAGTATCAGACAAAATGAAGAGAGATTTCAACAATTTCTCCCTACTACTTCTATTGGAATAATAAGGGGCAATAAATGAGAATTTAAATTTTGATCTTACGGCTTAAAGGGTTTAACAAAAGGAATGAGACTGAATGAATCAAATAAAACAGAAAAACTCTAATGTGACAACATCTGTGTATTTTTTTTTCAGATCCTCACTTCCTAACAAAGGAGTCACTGCGAACTCCACCTGTGTCTCTTCCACAGACCCACGCCAGTACGACCACTACCCACGTCTGTGAGACATGTTGCAGTTCACTCACATCATCTGTATGTTCATCATGTGGTAATATGATGAACAGAGACATTTATTCTGACTCAGAAATGGAAGAAGGAGAATCAAAACTTTTTAAGGGTATTTACTGATATTGTACCTGTTTAGTGATGCCTGCACATGTGTAACTTGTGTAATCTGATGTACCCATGTTGGTGGTAAATCCAGACGTAGGTTTAATGTCACATGTTTGCAATACAGGGATTCAGTGTATTAACTGTCTTCTAATGTCCAATTTGCTGGACTAGATTCATTACCATTTTACCACTCATTGCTGAATCAGTTCTAAACTTTGTCGTTATTTTGTTTGCAAGACACTGGTTCAGTGTAGTAATTAACTGTCTTATGTGGCAACATCAGACCATAGTCATCTCAAATTCCACTCAGCTAAATCAGCTATGTTCTCTTTTGCTCACAGTTCTCTACGAGCTAAATAACAGGACAACTGAAAGCGAACTTTGGTCACGCTTTGTGATTCGTAGATCCCTGGATGTCGTCAAGGTTCTTTCCAAGCCTTGTGCTATTACTGTGCAGCAATTATTTTACATGATCAAAAAGTAAGTTTTTCCCACATTGACAAGAACAAAAAATGAAAAACAGGAGGGTAGTAGTAGCCTGTACATGGGTAAGGTTTTTAGATAGCATGATAGGCTTGGTGTGACTCCTGCTTTTATTGTTAACTTGAGATCAGGAAACCTCTTCGCTCAGTCACAAACAGCACAGGGCATCTCATCCAACGATCTTTCCAAAATTTAAAACTCCTGTAGAATGTGCCCAAAATCTCTTGGAAGTTTGTGCTGTGTACAGGAAAGAAATTCAACACTTTGTTTTGATCGTCTGATTGTATGTGACAAAATCTGCTCAACGAGTGTAACATCAAGTATAACTGCTTGTCAGGTGTGGAATAAATTACCTCTTTCTATGAGAAATGTAGACACTGTTGGTGCTTTTAAAAACTCTCTTTGGAAAAGTATATTTAAAGATTAGAATTTTAAAAATCCTGTTATTTTGTCAAATAATAATTAAGTATGTTGAGACTGCTTTTCTGATTATAAGTAGTTTTCAACTTTTAATAATCCACCCATGTCCAAAAATCCCGTTCTGAGTTGGGTTGACTTGATGAAAAGTCAGCCCAACTCAATGGAAGTCAATATTCAAAGCAGAAGTGAATTCAAGTAACTGGAAATCAGCTTGCCAACCTGTAGAAAGCTGTTGAAAATTTTGATAAACCGTGACGGTCTGACTCGAATTATGATGACCCAACACAGTTAAGGTCAATCCAACTTTCCAGATGTCAGGTAGAGATTTTCATTCTAAAAGTCCAAGCATGAGGCCACAAACACGCTACACACAATGTTTATTCTTCATTCTATAAGTGTGAGACTCCAAACATGCTACACACAATCTGTGATATATTTTTAATTATTTTATTATTAATATTGTAATAAGGTATAATATGCTGTACTAATGTTAGGAGACACACTGGTCTGTTGGTATTTTTAAGTAAAGACTTAAATTACTAACAAGTGAGGAAAGTTTGTACAAGAAAACTAAAACCAACAACTGAGATTATTTAACATATTTATCATCACTATTATTATTATTATTATTATTATTATTATTATTATTATTATTATTATTATAACTTGTTGTTAAAATGTGGAATAGTGACATTAGTCACTAGTTAACTTATTTATTTCATTGTCATCTTGATTATGTTCTGCAAACTATGATATTAGTAATCTGTTCTCAAAACAGCATAACCAAACAAAGTTTTTAAACATTAGTTTGTTTATCTTTTATCAGATTTTTGGAATCACTAACTAAAATGGATAAAACAGGAAACAAACACATCGACAATTTGCTGTCAGTTATTTCCATGATGATGTACACATACAAAGACAAACATCAAGTACAGGATTGGTATGTATTGGTTCTAAATTCCTAATGAGTGTTAAGAATATCAATGCTCCTTAGAGTTGTCAAGTGATGTCTGAGAATAAAATCGGAATAAGAGAGATGCAGGAGATACACAATCAACCACTCCCACAAGATTTATTCTCTGACTGTTGAACTTTAAAGTGAGACAAAGAAAGGAGAATTTGAAATCATGTATGTCTGCACAACCTGGTAAAGGCAAAGTAAATTGTTATTTCAATATGTGGATGGGAACTGAACAAGCTATAAAGACGACTTCTGTTGAATGTTAAAAGTAATCAGCATTTGTTTTAGTTCAATTTGCATGACTGTTTTCTGTGAGTAGTCGACCTGTAGGTCAGGCAAGACCGAACTGAATTGTGCCACCCAGGGCTCACTATTGGGTTGTGCCAGTAATATTTTATATTTGCTTTGAATTCAAATTCATGATTGACTTTGCTTTTTGACTTTCTTTTGTTTTACCAAAATATCTATAGCATCTTCAGTTTTGGTTTTCCAACAGAAAATCTCTCTATGCTTAGACATTGACATATTGTGAGAAGAAATTCCTGATTTGTTACTTCTTTGTAACAAATTTAAATTCTTGTTTCAATCAGTAGGAGAAGGCCACTGAGGTTTGGTACCACTGATACCTCAACAGCAGGTAAAAAGCAGCTGTCAATGCATAAATGTCAAAATCCCTACCCAGGGGTAGGTCCTCTAAGTCAATTTCCCATGGGTAGCCCTCCCCCTCCCACCCTGGGGCTTAACATTGATAGGTGCATTAAACCTACACAAATACTGTTATACAAGATTAATCACAATAATTGTCATTAACTACCAGCCTGTCGTTAACAAAATATAAAATATATCCATACCCTGCGCCCCCCTCCCCTGACAGGTGGTTTTTTAGTTTACACCCTCCCACTCCTCCAGAAATTCCAACTTAGCTCCATAGTTTTTTTTTACACTTTTGCTTTTTGCCATCCCCCTCCCCCTTGGAATTTTTGTTGACCTTCAGGGGAGAGGTTTTAATAGATGAACTCATCTTTCAAATGACTGTACTGGACTTATAACACTTACTGGTACTACTGACACTGCAAGTTTTTAAGATAATACTTGATTGGCTTCCAATCTGTGTTTATCTCTAATATCTAGTTTTTTTGCATACATGTGAATGTGTGGTGTGTGCTGCAAAACATCAAAACCGGTCATCCATATTTATTTACAAATTCTTCACTGATTTTAGAGCCGAATTCAGATGCTGACACCTACACCAACAGAGAATGCATGGGAGAAAGAAATGCCCAAGCCCTGGCGATCACCTCAGATCTAGATGATGACAGGCACAAAGTCCTCTTAGGGAATGATTTTATGCGCTATCAGTTACAAGAATGCCTGCAAGAATGCCTGGCAGGAAGCTTCCTTTGCTTGGAGAGTGACAACGATAACACAGAGAGTAACACAAAAGAAGAACCCAGCAGCACAAGGGAAGGATGCGAGGAAGAATCACCCAGAAATTGATAAGATTTGGGTGGGTCTTGTTGACAGGGTGCAGGACTTAATATGCTAATAAGTAATATTTTTTGTGATATTTCTTCATGGTATTCAATTTTTAAAAAGATGAAAAAGAAGACTACTCAGTATTATTTAGTAATTTTTCCATTGTGTAGGCTAATTTGCATTATTATGACAAATGAGTTTCTCAAGTAAAAGTAAATACAGTATTTTGCTGTTGTAACTAATGAAAATATCTTGATTATTGTACAGTTTAATGCCAGCATTATTGGGAAATTGTAACCAAATCTGTGGTGATTTCCGGTAACACTAAGGTTTATTGTACAATTTGCTTGTGTGAATAAGGCATTTGGAATCTCAAAAATAAGCAATGGTATATTGAAATGAAGGCAACTGTTGTTATGGTGAGAAGTAAATGAAATTTTACTCTAATATTTATTTAGTTCAAGACTGTTCTGTCCAGAAAGAAAGAACAAAAATCATCAATGACAAGTTTAAGTGACAAGCTTAAGTGATGAGTTTTAAAATATCAAGTTGGTGTTAACATTTAGTATTAAGGTGTAACTTATGAAAACTAAATATTGTGGGAGTCCAAGGAATACTGAGTAGTTCTAGCATATCCATGCCCCTATAGGTCTTTGCAAATTTTGAAGAAGGGCTGGGGAAGGGAGGTAAAGTCCGTATTTTTCAAAGGAAAGTATGAATCCAACTGGATTGGATTTTCAGGGGGTGGGGTGAAATGTCGATTGGCGACATATGAATATTTTTTGGAGTATCTCTCTGTTTTATGCATCTTCAATTAGTAGAGTGGTTTTAGTTCAATTATTTTTTTCTAACATTACAGTTGTATTTTCAGGGTAATTGTATGAAAGGAATGACGTGACTGATACTTGTAAAATTAACATGTCCAAGTCAGTCAGAAGGCATCTTGCATGTCTGATCATAATACTGCTTAAGGATAAAATACGGGACTAACAGAACAAGAAGCTAAGATCTGATGTGTTGACAGCTTCCACAATACAGATATGAACACTTGTAACATAGCATGAAAAAACTTTTGTACTGAGTCTGTCCAAATGGTTATATTTAAATGGTATTGCTTGCACTGTGAGTGAATAAAGTCAGCTTTGTTTGGAATTTCATAACAGTGTTTGTCTGACTTTTCAAATGAAGTTCTCTATCAAGGACCAGAGACTCCTCTGAGATCATTTGCTAGGGCTACTTTCTTAATTACTTAACCCTCAAAACCCAAAGATCAAAATTTAAATTCTCATTTGTTGCACAACACACTTCCTATAGGAGTAGTTTGGAGAAGTTGTTACAATATCAAGTAAATTCGGCGAGATTTCCACACAGGCCCACGCATTGCATGTATTTTGTGACTCAAACTCTTTTCGTTTTTGGAACAGAGTTAGTATGACAATGA
>OX419340.1:30893418-30935918 GCA_948470475.1 Galaxea fascicularis | reverse complement strand
ATGACTACGAACGGGTGAATTTATACTGGGTAACGTCAAGGGTGAAGTGATGTTTCACGGCCGCCTCAAATGAAGACCATTTGTCATTTCACTTAAAGCTTTTGCTGTAAAAACCGTAAATGAGTACTATTTTACTGTAAACTGACCACAACAAACCACAAAACGAATGAAACTGAACTCCCGGCTTCGTCGTTCGTCTCCGATGTTTAAAACTCCCGACTTTCATTGAAAATGAGCGTTTGTCCTGCTACAGTACAGAACCAAAAATGTTTGCTCTAAACCTCCTTGGTCGACAGTTTTTTTTTTCAGTGTTTTCTCATGGAAACCGCGCGAGGTCATTGCAACTGATCTTCACTAGCTAGAGAGTCTTCCTTTATGGACATCGCAAGGTGCTAATAGGTAACATATCCGTTTTCATAAATCCCGCCCTTTTGTTTCCAATACAAACTTCGTCCTTGAGCCCAAAGTAATTGGTAGCCCTTATACCACTGAAAAAGTAAACTTAAGAATATTTCAAGTCAAGTACATTTTCGATACTTGAAATCCAAGTAAATGTTTCTGACTTGACGCTTCACACACAAGTGACGTTTTTTTACTTGAAGATGTACCTTAGAGTTTGTTTTCCCACGCAGTGAATTAAGATTCTGAATCCTTTAGAGCGCAGTGGCCAATATATCGTGTAGAAGCACCACTTGTGCTTTACGAATTGGAAACTTTCCCAAATCATTCTTAGAATGGTTGAAATGAACCGTTGTTACCATCGAATGCTTAGTTGTTTAAAACTCCCGACTTTCATTGAAAATGAGCGTTTGTCCTGCTACAGTACAGAACCAAAAATGTTTGCTCTAAACCTCCTTGGTCCACAGCATTTTTGTTTTCAACGTTTTCTCATGGAACCCGCGCGAGGTCATTGCAACTGATCTTCATCTAGCTAGAGAGTCTTCCCTGGAAGTTCATGGACATTGCAAGGGGCTAACAGGTAATGTATCCGTTTTCATACCTTCAACCCTTTAAACCCTAGCCTAGGAGGCTTCAAAACCAAATCTTTGGGTGTAACAAAAACTTAGAAACATCCGTGGACTTGTCTTGAAAGGTTTCATTGACGGAAGCCAAAACGGAGTTTGGTGTTAATTCAGAAATGTAAAATTCGAGTTTGCAAAATTATGAAAATCGCAGTATATGAAGCAAGATGCTTATCGAAAAATTCGCGTAAATTTAATTCATGTAAACCTAACGTTTGAAAAATTCGCGCTAATTTAGTGCAACGTAAATTTTCTTCGCGTTGTTAACGTGCATTGTTAATTTCCTATAGTACGGTAATACACGTTCACATAACTTTTAGTTGAAAAACAAACAAACGTACAAACACCCGGTATCAACAAAAAATTCACAAACTAACAGAGTGGTGACTTAATTCCGTCTTGTTAAAATGACCCATGACACAGATGACAGAAATAACGATGGAGAGGGGAGTGTTTTCCACTGCTCAGCGATCGAATGCCCCAAACTTGCAAACACAGAATACAAAGGGAGCATGATGGGAAACTTCGTAGGGCCCTCAACTGCAAGACTTGGTGGTAGTTTGCTGATACTTGTGTTCTTTCTAACACTGAAAAGAGCGTGAAGAGCCTTCTCTTTCAACTTGCCGAGTGCCATAGAAAAATTATCTGTTGAGGAGATTAGTTTTGAATAATTTCACTGGTTTCCTTGTCTATGTGGAAATTCGACTCAGTGCATCTTTTAGCACAATTTTGAAAGATCAAAATTTTTGTCTTTTTAGGATTGATGCTTAACATCCATGAATCGCAGTAAGAAGATAACATATCAAGACAATTTTGCAATCCTCTTTTGGACCTTGATAATATTACTAGATCATCCGCATACAAAAATTGCGCTCAATTTTGTGCCGTTTGGTAGAACGAATGGATCGGATAAAGTATTTTCGAAAGAGAATGGTATGTTATTAATGAATAGGTTAAACAATAACGGACTTAGAATACAGCTTTGACGTACCCCTCTTGAGTATTGAAAAGGGTGTGTTTTGCTATTCCCGATTTTTATGGAACATCTAGAGTTTGAATACAAACTCTTTATTAAATTATAAAAGCAGCCCCCAACATTTATTTGTAGTAATTTGAATAAGAGTCCGTCACGTGCAAACCAGCAATACCCGGCGAAAAACCTCCCGGAGCAGAATAGAGAACCAGCAAACAAGTTCTGGGAAAAAGCGTTAAATAAATATGCGCCAGCGAGAAAAGAGCGCGGAAAGAAAGTTTGCATTAGCACCGCATCGTACCGTGCCGTACCGTACCGTACCGTACCGTACCGTACCGCATCGTACCGTACCGTACCGTGCCATGCCTTAATTAAATTTCAACGTCACCCATATCATTTTTTCCTTTGTTCGTTTCTTTTCTTTTCTGTTTTTCTTTTTTTCAGTCTACGGTTCACTGATGCAGGACATTCTTACAACATTTTTTTTCTAAAAAAGATTGCAATATGCAAGTTAACGGTAAGTTGAATAATTTGTTCAACAACAAAAGCAATTAGCTTGGCGCGCAAGAATGCACGAACTGTGAAGATTTTTTGGAATGTTGTACATTCAAATAAAGCCGTTTCTGGCATAATATTTTATTCATTCTCAATGACAGTTAATTTTAAATCTTAGGCTTGAACGACAATGTGCGATTCGCAAAGCCGTTTAGTGAATCCACCACCGATTGACGCAGCGAACTAACAGACTTGGTTTTCGCGGACGCTTTCGCATGGCATCATTGATTGGAGTTCCTTGATTGCCATTCAACCGATCAAGCAATGGACGGAAATAACGTGCCAGGACTGACTGAGCGGGCCAGCCAGGACTGACTGAGTGGGCTAAGCAGTCCGAAGCAACATCGATTTGCTACGATCCTCAGTTATCTCGGAATGTATGAGCGGAAGCACGATGGTTTTCTCCGAATTACACAGTTACACATTACACAGTCAAAACGTGCAGCCCTTGGGCTGCGTGAGGTCTCCTTCATTGTTTGCAAGAACCCTCGAGCGTTAAACGAAATGGGATAGCCAAGAACATGATGCACATCAACAAGTTTGCTTGAGGGTGTGCTTGACGATTTTAAGTTGACCTTTTCAGTTGTTCTGAACTTTAATTTTAATATACCCCGCTCTCCAATATTGGTTACTTTGGGCCGATATCGGCCAATATTCCTTAATATCTACCAATATTGCTGACCATTGGCCTGTATTGACCAATATCGGTAACAATGGGCTGATATCGGCCAATGTTGGTGACCAATGACCCATATTGGAGAATACTGGTCACCATTGGCCGATATTGGCCAATTTCGGTTACCAATGGCCTATATTGGTCACCATTGGCCAATATTGGTGGCAAAATACCTGTATTAGCCGATGTTGGCCAATATTGGTGACCAATGACCCATATCAGTGGTCATCATTGGCTGATATCGGCAAATATTGGTGACCAATGACCCATATTGGCCGACATTGGACCGATATTAATCACCATTGGCCAATATAAGCCCATATTGGTGACCTATGGCTAATACTGGCCGATATTGACCAATATTGGTTACCAATGACATATATTGGCAAATACTGGTCACCATTAGCTGGTATTGACCAATATTGGTGACCAATAGCCGATATTGGTCCCCATTGGCCAATATTGGTGACCAATGACCCATATTAGCCGATATTGGCCAATAATGGACACCAATGGCTGATATCGGCCAATACTGGTGATCAATGACCCATATTGGCTGACATTGGTTACTTTGGACTAATATTAATCACCATTGGCCAATATCAACCAATATTGGTGACCTATGACTAATATTGGTTGCCAATGACCCATATTGCCGAATATTGGTCACCATTGGCCGTTATTGACCAATATTGGTTTCAAAATGGCCGATATTGGTCACCATTGGCCAATATTGGTTACCAATGACCCATATTGGCAAATACTTGTCACCATTGGCCGATATTGGTCAATATTGGTGACCAATGACCCATATTAGCCGATATTGGCCAATAATGGTCACCATATGGGTCATTAGTCACCAATATTGGCCGACATTGGTTACTTTGTTAAAAGTGAGTGGGCGGCGCGCCGGGAGCTGGCATGGGGTTTTGGGAAAGAAGGAGGGCAGAGCTCCCCATTTTTGTGGAAAAAAGTAATAAATTTATGTTAGTAAAATACGGTACATTTACAAAACTGAAGAGTGCTTACGCGTGATAATAATGGTCGGCTAATTATAATGTAGGTGGAACTCTCGGGAAAACATCCAAGCCTGACGGGAAAAGTGTTACAAATTAAACTGAGTTAGATGCGTTTTCAACATTTTTAGGATCAGTCTCCTCCCATGAATTTAAGGGATGGGAGCGGCCCGCACGTTAAAAAATTGTTCCACGGGCCTGAACTTGTCCATCACTGGGTTCATTGACTATAGTACGACATATATGAAGATATACAGGAGAAATTTGCCGCCTAGATCGAGGGCTTTTTTCAGATCTATGGAGCGGAGTTGTGACTATGTCCCTTTTTTTTCTATTTACGTATAAGAAACGTAAAACAAACGAAAGTTATTGAAACGGAGCCACTCTGTATTCTTATAGATTGAATAGACGTGAATTCAAGCTCGAACGTTTGCCTGGTTGTTAGCAAGGTGATGGACTGGTATCGATGATACCATACGTATAATTTTTACGGGTGATATGGGTGATATCACTCTCGTTCGGTCAGCGGAATGTGGCGCGAAGAACATTTCATTCCCGCCATTTTCAATTTTCAGTTTGAATGTTGTAGTTCCAATTTGGTATCAGGAAACGTTACTTTGTCGACACTTAGCTGGCTTTAAGGAACGTTTGATCGTCATGGAAGGAAATCAGAAACGCAAGGGAAGTCCAGATGCAAGTAGCTCTGCAAAACGTTCGCGTAACGATGACGGGATTTCCGCGAGTCAAGGTGGAGGTTTTGAGCAGGAATTGGCTGGGCTCGATGCTGCGGATGACAAAAACCCTTCGTCCAAATGGGCAAGACCTCCTGTGCGTAAACTGAATCCTTCTACTGATAACATCGTGTTTCAACAACTGGAGGTCGACAATTATATCGGTTTGTACATGTATTGTTATCGTTTGTTATAAGCCATGAGTTCTAGGCCGGAGGGTTCTTGGTAGAACGATCGCGAGTCGCGGTCCCAACTCATTTAGTCTCTTATTTTAGGTCAACCTCTGCAAGGTATGCCTGGATCAAAGGTTGGTCCAGTGCCCATAGTTCAGATGTATGGAGTCACAATGGAGGGGAACAGTGTGCTTTGTCACATCCATGGGTTTGTTCCGTACTTTTATGTCACAGCTCCCAATGGGTTTGAGGCAGGTCAATGTGGTGCATTTCAAGATGGACTCAACAAAGCTGTGTTGAATGATATGCGATCCAATAAAGATAACGTAACGCAGGTAAGAATAATCCCAGTTGCCTGCTACCTTCACACTTGATTATTTTTGCTTCTGTTTTCCCGGTAATGGCCGTATCTCAAATTCTGTTGACTTCCCCTTGCTTTCTTTAAGTAAAAAGAGGCAAAGCTGAAGCTAAAATGGGCACCATATGGTTGCCTGGATTAGCAGGCAAATAAGTTATGCACCTATCAATGTTTAGACGGAGGGGGGGGGGGGGGGGTACGGGCAAAGGTGCGTCATTTGAATTTTCTTGCAATTTTTTGGTCAAATTCCCGACCCTTGGGACTGGAAATAGTTTAACAATCCTTTATAATATTTGAACTTTAATTAGTACAAGTGGTCAAATTCTCCAGAGAGGGGACAACAGAAGTGTTCAAATGCCACATCTTTACCCGTATCCCCCCTCTCCATTTAAACATTGATAGGTGCATTACTATTTGTTTGTAGTGGGCTGGCGAATGGTTCGTCTAAAATCTTGGGTCTCGTAAACTTTTCATCCAATCTCAAAATCTTGACAGTCTTTGCAAAGAGTTTCAAAGTCTCGTTTATAGTGTATTTTTTTCCGTCTCAAGGTCTCGCATGTTTGATCTCGGTCTCTGATTTTCAAAGAAGGGTCTCGGCATCTTGGGGAGTCTCAGATTTTACCATTCGCAACCCCTACTATTGTATTTTAACATAACCCTCAAGGAACCTCTTTTTCACTACTGAAAATGACATCCATATGTTCTTGGCCAAGTGTGTTTACAATCATTGAAATTACTTCTGTTTTTTTTTTTCCAGGCTGTCTTGGCTGTCGAGTGTGAGATGAAAGAAAGCATTTATGGTTACCATGAGAACAAAAAGGTTCCATTCCTTCGCATCACAATGGCCCTGCCAAAACTTATTGCACCAGCTAAAAGGATTTTGGAGACAGGGTTCAAGTTTGCATGCTTTCCTGAGAGGGGCTATTCTAGTTATGAAAGTAACATTGATTATGAGGTAAACGCAGCAATAACTACAACAATGTTTATTAGCATTCCCATGTACATACATGGTATTGCGAAGTACTTACATGGTATTACCGTAATCATAATCAACAGAAATGTAAATAGGTCTCAGGGAAAAGGACTCAAACTATACAATGTGCGCTAATAGTGAAGTTCCATCTCTTTGAAGCTTTGAAATGAAATAGCATACTTGTTTACCACAAATAAAGGGATCAACATTATTGAATAAGAATGAAATTCAATCTACATCTCTCAGATTCAGGAAATTATTATAACAATGGCTTATTTCATTGAATAATGAATAGGAAGTGTAGACAAAAAGGAAGTGAAATTTGACCTCAACATCTGCTGGTAGACAGCATTGGCAGTGTCTTTGTTCTCTAGGAATTCTAGGTCTTGCATCCTGTTCAAAATTTAGCCAGCATTCATCTGTGTTTCATATTTTTGATTGTGTCATAGTAGTAACTACAATTTTTTGTATCTTTCTTTAATCTAAAGTACAAAGTAAGGTACCTGGTAGGTGTTAAGTTTATCTCTCAGTGATTAGGGAGCACCTTGAGGGTAGCATGCACATGCACATTGATACATTAATGATGATTTAATTTATCAGGAGATGTAATATAAAATGTTGTTCAAACCTCACCTAGACAAGCGGGATTGATTCAATTGCAACAGAGATACACACAGTGATATAGTGAAATAAATCATAAAATAAATTATTTTCATTATTAAGTAAATAAATAAATTGTTATTATTATATTGTAATTGACCTTCAAAATTTCCTTGGATGACACAATTTTAGTTTTGATCCTTTTAATTGTTTTCTCTATCCGCTCTAAAAATACCCTTCTTAAAATTCTTTTGGAAAAACCCTTCTTTTGGGTAAAATACCCTTCTTTTTGGTACCAGCATGCTCATTTTAGAGGAAACTGATCATGAATGTTTTGGCTGACATTAGTGTTCCACAAGGAGAAGGATCTCAGGTGGAAACACGAGAGACCTGCCACCACCCCCCCCCCCCTTTTCCCACTCTCCCTGACCCACTTAAATACACTTATAGAAGGTTTAGAAAGACACACATTATTCCTACAAACCCTTAAAATTGTCATTGACCCACAGACTAGAAAGTTATTGGGAACAGTGCAGATGCTAATCTTCACTGATACTTTGTATGGTGATAGGTACGGTTCATGGTTGATATGGAAGTAGTTGGCTGTAACTGGATTGAACTTCCTGCTGGAAAGTACAAAGTGCGATCACCTGAAATTGAAGGAAGTAGCAAGAGTGAGGCCAAACCCAAGTCGCACTGTCAAATTGAAGTGGACATTGCATATGATGAGTTCATTAGCCATGCTCCAGAAGGTAAACACCAATTACTTTTATTGTCAAGAACTGTGAAACTGATTATAAACTCTGCATATAACAGGTTTAGTTTGAGAGACTCAAATTCAGCAATAATATGATTTTTTGTTAGCCACAGGACACTCTGTAGTGGGAAGAAACTTGTCTGTTTTGCAGTCAGGTACTCAAGCTATCTTCTTGCCTCAAATTAAGGGGTGTCTTAAGAACTGAAAAACATACAGTTGAGCTCCAAACTTGTTGTTCTTGTAATATAATGAGCAATAAACAACCAAGGTCACCTGTAAAATCAGAAGGTACCTTTGAAGGTCTTCGCCTGTAACAGGGGTTATGGGCGTGGTCATGATGGCTTAGCTGCGGCATGTCTACTTTTCTGATGGTCAACTTTCTTATAATTTTACCCTATTAATATTATGATTTAACAGCATTTTCGCTTGGAGAAGGATTACCTTGACTGTTGCCCAGCATGTCCTGCAGATTTAGACGGTCAGGTTTTTTTTTTTTGAAGGTGAATGGTCTAAAGTGGCTCCTTTTCGTATCCTGAGCTTTGATATAGAGTGTGCAGGGAGAAAGGGTGTGTTTCCTGAACCAGAAAAGGACCCAGTGATTCAGATAGCAAACATGGTTATACACCAAGGAGAGAAGGATCCATTTATCAGGAATGTTTTCACGCTTAACACTTGTGCACCCATTGTTGGATCACATGTGTCTTCTTTTAAACGTGAAGCTGATATGCTTAAGGTTTGTTCAAACACACCTAAGTAAATGAACACTTCTTATAAAGACCCTTCCTTATGAAGATACCTTAAGTGATGCACATGCAAAAACTGACACTTCTGTGAGAGACACCTATCAGGGATGAACATTTCATTTACCAAGATACCTCTTCCAGACACACCCTTTCTTAGATAGACACTTGATTGGCACACGCACCTTTTTCAGGCAGACACCCCTGCAAGACAAAAATGCCTCTAAAATGGACACTTTGCAAACTGCTTGACAAATCTCCACAGATAGACACATCTATAAGATGGACACTTCTTTAGACTGCGAGCAGTCTCTTTTTTGCTCTAAAATCTGTGGAACAAATGCAATATATGAGGGTACACTTTAATGACCTTACTCAAAGTACATACCTATACAGGTGGCAAATCCGCGAGCCGGTAGTGTTGTGGGCACCAGTAAGAGCTTGTAACTGGCACCCACAAAACTACCATCTTGTGGATTTGCCGATGGCATTTTGCATTCATTCTTGTTCCACAGATTTTAGAGCAAAAGAGAGACTGCTCACAGTCTAACACATCTGTAACACACTCAACTCTCCAACAAAGCTTGGCTATGTGGGATTGACAGAACAGTTTGTAGTAGGGGGCTTAATTGTTGAAGTATGTGGTTATTTTGCCACCTTATTGAACTAGGACTACAGAATCAGAGGAATTTCCTGGCAGATTAGCTGACCATGAACAGGAAGTTAGTGGTGATTTTCACCAGCTTTATTGTTGAAGTATGTGGTTATTTTGCCGCCTCATCCTAAACTAGGACTAAAGAATCAGAGGAATTTCCTGGCAGATTAGCTGACCAGGAACAGGAAGTTAGTGGTGATTTTCACCAGCTGTTGGCTACTTTTGACAACCCTGGCTATGGAAGTGCTACACAAGTCTCTGATTGGCCAATTCACTAAAGAGAAAGAACCCTTTAGCATCTCCCTCATAAAAGAACACTTAGAAAAGAAAAGTGATGCTTCTTCCTTTTCAAGGATAGGTCACATTCTCTATTTTTATTTGTTAATCACTGCCAGCAACCTCTGTTCCTTTGATGATTTCTGTTTCCAAACTTTAAAATTAGCAAGAAGGTCTGTAAAGTTTGTAAAAGTCGTCCTTCTTCTTTTTGACAAGCTAAACTTCAGTTTTTTATTCCCTCTTCAAAGCAATGGAGTGATTTTATCAAGAAAGTGGATCCTGACATCATAACTGGTTACAATATCGTGAACTTTGACCTTCCTTATTTGCTCAATCGTGCAGCTGCTTTGAAAGTGCAACTTTTCCCATTTCTTGGAAGGGTGAAGGACGAAAAAAGCACAATATCTAGCACTACTTTTCAATCTCGAGCATATGGGAAGCGTGAAAACAAGGTGATAAACATTGCTGGGCGAGTGCAGTTTGATTTGTTGCATGCGCTTCTGAGAGACTACAAATTGAGATCCTACACACTAAATGCAGTCAGTTTTCATTTCCTGCAAGAGCAGAAGGAAGATGTACAGCACAGTATTATCACAGATTTGCAGGTACTGTTTAAATAATTCAATAGTAGTAACAGGCCTACCTGTAATAGGGAATTTTTCTATCCTTAGTTTTATTTTGTGGTTACTTGTTAAAATGACTAACCTTGAGACCTCCAATATTAATGGTCATCTTTAGTGGTGGCAGGATGGCCGAGTGGTTTAGGGTGCTGGATTTCAATGCGGTGACCCAGTTTCAAATCCTGCTCTAGCCACTAGCTGGTGTTGTTCTGGGTTCGTGCCTGGGTCAACTCCTTGGTCATCGTTGTAAATAGCCAACTGGTCTGTCTCTCGCCAGTTGGGATTCTTAACTCTATTGTGTTCGTTTGCATTATTTGTTTCATTGTCCCTGAAAAGCCCCTCTAGGGGAGTGGTCAATTAAGTATTTATTATTATTATTGTTATTGTTATTATTATTATTTTGACACAAGCTGTTCATGTGAATGGACACATTGAAAATGTGACTTAGAGAGATTAAAAGGGAGTTGGCAATCTTGAGATGGCAAAAGAACTTGTGATTATTAAACTTTATATCATTGTTGATGGATACAAGCAAGAGACTGTGCTACATGGGAACATTTGTTTATTTAGAGTACAGGTATCAGCATAAATTTGCATGCTGTTATCAAAACAGGACAGTGATTATCATTTATCTGCTAAAAACGTTTTTAACTTTCTGACATGGGTTTTTAGCAGAGCATTGGGACTGGAAGGCAAGATTAATGAAACTGAAACTTATACAAAATACATCGCATTTTGCAATGTGCAAATGTGGTTACTTGTTAAAATGACTGACCTTGAGACCTCCAATAAATGGTCATCTTTGGTGAAAAACTTGTCCCACCATTTTGGACTGGTTACTAACAGTATGATATTTTCTTTTAGAATGGAAATGACCAGACTCGCCGCAGATTGGCTATCTATTGCATGAAGGATGCAATCTTACCACTGAGATTGCTTGAGAAATTAATGTGCATTATAAACTATATGGAAATGGCACGTGTCACTGGTGTACCATTAGGGTATCTGTTATCCAGAGGACAGCAAATTAAAGTGGTCTCACAGCTGCTACGAATGGTATTTGTCTCGATATATTTAACATTAGTGCCTGACTATTTAAGTTGAAAATGTGTTAAATCATCACACTTTCATTTCTTTTTTATGGTGTTGCAGTTTTTTGGTAAACCATAATGACAGGCCAGCATAGCAACAGCTATTGACAGATTTGCTTAAGTACACATAATATCTGCACCCTTCCATGGAAAAGTTTTTGGTTTGAACACTCATACCCACCACTCCTTTGGTGGGAGAATGGACTCTGTATAATTCTATTGAGGATATAGGGATTCATTGTCATCTTTTTCAGCCAGCCAAACACAGAAGACAAGAGAAAATCAGAAATCTTTTTTTACTTTTCTTGAATCCATCAAAAAGAGCCCAGTTTCTGTTCTTATCTCTACGCTGCATACATAGCAGAACTGAATCTATGTAAAGAAAGTTTCCATAACTTCAGGATCCAACTGCTACTTGTTCAAATACAAGCTTTGGATGGCTTAATGCTTGTCTGTTGAAAGGGTATCTAGAGATGAAGGGCTAATGCTCAAAACGTCAGCTTTTAGAATCCTTGTACAGTGGCCAATTTATGTTATCAACTCTGTCAATAAAACCAAATTCTTGTATCTCTAGAGTTAAGCTTCCCACACACCAAAATGATGCAATGACCTGAATATTTTTCATGTAAGAATATAAAATTGTGCTGTTTTCTTTCCAGTCAAAGAAGCAAGACTTGTTACTTCCTGCGCACAAGGCTGAGGCAGGAGAAGAATACACTGGAGCTACTGTCATTGAACCATCAAAAGGGTAAAAAGACAAAAATGGTGATGGATTTAATGCACTTTTCATTTGCATGTAGCTGAGATCTCTGTTAACTAAAATTTCTGTTGTACTCAGTACTTCTACTGCAATCTTGTCACGTCTCTGAGTTTTGCTGTCATTCTTCACCTCTATGAAATTCTTGGTTCACTGTTGCCAGCTAGCCAAGATCTTAACAAAGGGAACATTCCAATTTTGTTTCAAATGTCATTCAGATCTTGTTGCCTCTTCATTTGATTTCAGTTACCGTAACTTGCACCTTCAAAATTGCAAAGATCTTAGCAATGCTTAATTCTTTCCTGTGTGCGTGAAGTCTGTAAATGGAAATGCTACTTCATAGAGAACAGCTTTCATCCATATTTTCTGGTTTGTTTCACAGGTACTATGACACTCCAGTGGCCACCCTTGATTTTGCGTCACTGTATCCTTCTATCATGATGGCCCACAACTTGTGTTACACCTCTCTTTTACATCAAAGTCACCTGAATAAGTAAGCAAGTGGGCCAAATGTACCAGAAAAGTCATCATAGAGCATCTGGTATTGGAAGTTATACGAGACAGTGTGCTGTTTGGTCTCAGTAAAAGGCAAATCATTTTTTTCAAAGTGCTAAACTGAACATATATATAGGAATCTTAAGCCTCAACAGTATTAGCTTCCTACACAGATATTCGTTTCACTCATCACGCAATGGAGAAAAGGTTGCGTGACAAGCCAAAAGAATGTCTACGTAGGAGGCTACAACAGTATGCAATGACAAAATACCAAATTTTTCCACTAGCCATCCATGGAAGGCTTTTTTCCGTTACACTGCTCTGAAAAACCCTTTTAACCTGTATAGTTTCAAACATTTTCTAGCCGTTTCCTGCTTTCTCCATGATAACGGATCTTGTTTACTGTAGGCAATGTCGACCGATCTATCAGTCGATATAGTGGTCGATAGTCGGTCGACACTCAATCGATATTCGGTCGATATAACGGTCGATAGTTGGCTGAGAGTCGGACGAGAGTCGGTTGACACTCGGTCAAGACATGGTCGATAGTCTTTCTAGATGTGTCTTGGCCGATATTGCTTTTCATTCACCGACACTTCGCCAACACTTCACCAATAGTTGGTCGATACTTGACCGATGTATTGGTCAGTAATTGGTCAACACTCGGTCAACACTTGGTCGATAGTCAGAAGATAGCCGTTTGATATATCGGTCAAGAGTTGGCCGATAGTCGATCAATATATCGGTTGAGATTTGTGTCGCTCTGTATAGTTTTTAGTCCGTTACCAATAGCCCTGGAGAAGAAATTGGAGCAAAATTACTGAAATATGAACTGATTGCCCCCATTGACATGTAGAGATGATTCTTGAAAAATTTGCATTTTTTGGACATGATGAAAGATGTGTATTCCTCACTCTTAAAGCATGTCATGAACTGCCCTTCCTATTCATTATTCGTCCACTTTGGGACAGCGGGAGCAGTCATTTCACTTGTCCTTCTTTAAGTATTCTTCGACTGCGGGACCACAGGAGCAGCAGATTCAACTTAGGCTGTAACTGGTTCTGTTTAAAATCAGACGATCAGTGATGATACAAACTGGAAAAAAAAGGTTACCATGTCCTTTAATAGTTCCCAGTGCTCTTTGGTTCGCTTCATAGAGAAATTGTGCCTCACACTGCCACATGTTCCCCCATTGCATGATAACAGTAATTAATGACGTCTTTGCTTAAAAAGGAAGACTCACCTGGTAAGTTAACACATGACTGATTTTCAGCCGACAGTTGACCGATATACCCCCGACAGTTACCCGGTAACCGATAGTAAGTAAAGGTGCGTCGTCGAAATATCGACCGATAAGCGGCCGATAGTCTATCTCATGCTCGGCCAACTGTTGACCAACTGTCGACCGACTATTGACCGCTATATAGGCCGCTATATCGACCACTATAACAAACCGATAGATTGGTCGACACTACCTACAGTAAACAAGATCCATGATAACAAGGTACACATCTATGTCAAGAATAAACTTACAGTGATTGTAGATGTATTTTTTGTAACATTTCAGGATGAAACCAGACGAGTTTATCAAGACACCCTCTGGAGATTATTTTGTAAAATCCTCCAAGAGAAAAGGACTGCTGCCTGAAATTCTTGAAAGCCTGCTGTCTGCAAGAAAAAAGTATGTTTTAGTTATTTGAAGCCCAGATTGAATAACCTAACTATACAATGTACAAGTGATGAACAGTTAAATTCTTAAAACTTAGAAATCAACCTTTTAAGCAACTTTTCTGTGGTGCATACATTACTTTTCCTGCCTTTTAAGGAATCATTAACTGTCTGTATTTTAGGGCTAAGGAAGACCTGAAGAAAGAAACTGACCCCTTCAAGAAAAAGGTAAGCAGATCTTGTTAAAATCTGATGCAAAATTAAAAATGTAAGCCATAGGTCTGTTATGAGGTTGTGTAATACTTCCATTTTGTCTTGTTCTGTGGCAGTGAAACACTTTTCAAAACATTATTTGTTAGGTTCTTGATGGTCGGCAGCTGGCTTTAAAACTAAGTGCTAACTCAGTTTATGGTTTCACTGGAGCCCAAGTTGGTAAACTGCCTTGTCTTCCCATCTCACAGGTGATTATTTATTGTGTACAGGTTAAACCATGATTGAGAGCTGTATCAATGATCAAAAAACATTTCAAACCATGATGAACTTGTAGATTTTGCTTGTCAAATGAACTTGTGTACTTGCAGAGTGTAACAGCATTTGGTCGAATGATGATAGAGAGAACCAAAGAGCTTGTGGAGTCAAAATACACTGTGGAAAATGGCTACAGGACAAATGCAAAAGTTATTTATGGGGACACTGATTCTGTGATGGTAAAGTTTGGAGTGGAATCTGTTGCAGAGAGCATGGAACTTGGCAAGGAAGCTGCGTCCTATGTTTCTGGGCACTTTGTCAAACCCATCAAACTAGAGTTTGAAAAGGTATGCATAATGTTAATCTATCTACATGAACTTTCTACAGTCTGTTGTGTCCTCTTTTATGGGCTATTAGTCCTTTCCCCAACCTCTTCACAGGAGTAGAGCTAGCTTTGTCCTCTCATATACTGTTAAATCTCCCACCAGAAACTGCCCTTACAACCCCTTCAATATTATTATAGTGAATGCCTCTGAGCTGGTTGAATCATTTTTCAGGTGTACTTTCCCTATCTTCTGATAAGCAAGAAACGCTATGCAGGTCTGTACTTCACTAAAGCTGATAAGCATGATAAGATGGATTGCAAAGGAATTGAAACTGTGAGTATGATGTATTGTTCTCATTCAACTGGGCTTCAGTAACTACAGACCATACAGCTGTAGGTCTGTATTGTAACATGGATCACTGTTGTAACTCGTTTTTTGTTGTAGGTAAGGAGAGACAATTGTCCACTTGTAGCCAACCTCATAAATTCATGCCTACAGAAGATTCTCATTGAAAGGTAATCACTAGACACACAGTGGAAAGGCAATATTAAGCATAATATTGCAATTATTATGACTGTACCCACCCCTAGAACTGCAATTCACAATAATGATCATTGTCTTTGTCATGACAGAGGGTGAAGGTGGTTCGCAAATTAATAAGGGGTGGCTACAAATTAATAATATTATTGTGCACAATATTTCTTGCAGTAAGCAACTGTTATTTTGGGTTTTTGAGCACCAGTAATGTCATAAATAATATATTGTGATAGTACTGTGGTTTGTGTTTGGACAGAGACCCAACAGGAGCAGTAGATTACACCAAACAAGTAATCTCAGACTTGCTGTGCAATAGAATTGATATCTCACAGCTTGTCATCACAAAAGAACTGACCAAGACAGGAGATGAATATGCTGGAAAACAGGCACATTCTGAGCTGGCAGAAAGGTAACTACAAAACGCATAATCAGAGGTTTCAATAATTTTTTAAATAGCTGTCTGAGTGAACCAAAGTAGGTAGTGATGTGATGAATTTGTTTTAATCATATGAATGAAAATCTAAACAAAATGGACGGCAGTGAGAAGTAAATTCCGACAAAGTAGGAAGCTGTTTTTGCTGGTTGCTGGCTTCTGATGGAACCCCTGCATTATCAAGCTGCCTACCTAGATAAACATTTACCAGGATGGAATGTTAGTAAGTCACCAAGTAATCAACCCCTGGAGGAAGGAGGCAGGTGGGTGGGTGGGGGTTGGAGGAAGAGGAAGGGGGAGGGGGGTTATCTCACAATATAACCTCAACAAGTATACTCTGCTGTGAGTGATATTACAAGATCATTTACAAGGTAGTGAGTACAGGATAGAGATTCGAATGTGTTTTGGTATTGGAAGGGATGAAAAATGTAGGTGATATTGTCTGTACAAGGTCATGATTCTACAGTTCCTGGGCTCCCTGCCCAATGTTTTCTGAAGTTTATTGGATAAAGGGATCTGTGTTACTTTATTTTGTTGATTTTTGAGTGCACTTTGAATAAAGTTCCTGAGTGTGATTTTTCAGAATGCGGAAGCGTGATGCTGGCTCTGCTCCAAAACTGGGGGACAGGGTTCCATATGTCATCATAGCTGGCGCTAAGGGTGAAAAGGCTTATGAAAAAGCAGAGGTGGGTAGAGTTAATCCTCATCCCCTCACTGGTTTCTGTCATTCCCTCATTGGTTGTGTTGTTTGTGTTTTGTCTTATGTTGTCGTATTATGCATTACTTTTGTCTTTTTGTTGTACATACAGGACCCTATATACGTCTTGGAAAACAATATTCCTATTGACACAAAGTACTATCTGGAGAACCAGCTGTCCAATCCACTGCTCAGAATATTTGAACCAATTTTGGGAGAGGCCAAGGCAACATCTGTGTTACTCAGTAAGTGTACCAGTGTGTCTTGTCATCTTGTGTGCGACTTACATCATGGGAATTGTGACAGGCATGTCTACAATTTCCAGTTCCCCTCTATCAAGTTCTTCCTCATCCTTTTTTATGTGGCTGAATGTAATTTAGGCTACGGGTGAGTTACACATGAGCCAATGTGTTCAGCGGCTGTTTGTGGTGGCCACGTGTGCCAGGGTAGCATATTTCTGGGATTTTGCAAGGGCATGCATGTTTTGCATTCTTGTTATGTCCTAGGGCGTTTGCTTTGCTCTTGTGCACATTCTGTGCTTTTGTGTTCTCACTCTTCCCACCCCCTTTGTGGTTTCTTCATGGTTACATATTTAGGTTGGTATCTCCACTGATTCATCAGTGACAGTGCCGGGTGGTTGCCGCTCTCAGGGTTGCCATGGATACCTGCACGCTCAGCTCACATCACATGTGGCTCCACTTATCCCTTGGCATCTCCCCCAAGCTCATCTATTAGGGATGAGTTTAAATATGGATCATACAATACAGCTTTCCTATTTCTCTCATTTCCTATCTCATAAAATATCATTTCCTATGATTCTGACCATCCTTTTTCAAACCACTCATTGCTTCATTCTGTTTAAGACTAGGTAATAATGTTCCCTCTCCCTTGTCCATCTGTTGACAATGTAACCAGTCTATTACAATAATTATTACAGTAATCATTGCCTGTATTTCTAACTTCTAATAGAGGGTCAACATACTTTGACAAAAACCATAGTCACTTCAAAAGTGGGCAAACTGGCCATGTTCACAAAGAAGAGAAGCACTTGCATTGGATGCAAATCAGTCCTGGATGACGACAGTAAGTTGGAACAATGTAAAGATTTTGACACCTCATAACTATTATTATTGGTAGGACTGGATCATTGAAAACACAGTACCTTTTTTAATGATATTATGGATTCATCTTGGATGGTCAGTGAGAATTGGTTTGTGGACAGTAGAAAGTCAAGGAAGTTTTCTGTACTAATGAATGGCAACCGTGAGTTAATCTTTCAGATAAAAGGAACACCACCTTGTGCAAAAAGTCCCATCTATTGGCTTTCATATAGTTACGCTAAAATTTAACACAAGGATTTCATTCACAGGATGAAAATTTGAACCATGGTTATTCAAATGTTGCAATATTTTATATTATTTTAAAGTTAACTGGGTTTCATGCCACTTTTTTAATGATAGTTTTCTGTTTACATCCAGATGCTGCTGTGTGTAAACACTGCAAACCAAGAGAATCAGCTCTTTACCAGAAGGAAATTTCACACTTGAATTCTTTGGAGGAAAAGTTTGCTAGGTTATGGACTCAGTGCCAGAACTGCCAAGGCAGCTTACATGCTGATGTACTGTGTACAAGGTATATAATTGTCAGTACAAGTAAAGAGATTAAATAAATTTTCCTTGAATTTCTTCTAACAATGGCTGTCCACAGGACGTCTGGAGGCCCTTCTGGCTAAAACCTTGCCTATGCAGAGCTGCAAATATCACTGGACAATGCATGACTAAAATCATCCAACCCAATTTTGCACTAAATAATAAGTTAATAATGATAAATGTGTTCCCACATTTCTGTTTTGTCCAACCAAACTAGAGACTTGGTTGGACATATATGTCCTTTCAAGAAGGAAAGATTACTGATTTTTAGATTATTAATTTTTAGCACTGGACATTGATGGTTTAATATTGTATTGATATTTGAAATAGAGGTCATTCGAGCCTCATTGATTTGTGGCTGCTATATGTTCTTGTTAGTCAAGAAAAGTTGCTCGGTATTGGCTTGAAGAACTGGACAAGTGAAAAGAAAAAAAGAGAGGGAACTGGGTATTGGCTCTTTTCCCCAATCACACTCTAATGTGTAATCTGATACAGGTGGACAAGGAGGGGAAATTGCCTGGAAAAGTATTCCATTCGTAGGGTAGGCGTGGTTAGCCCAGTTGGCTCATGTCAGAAATGCATGGTTTCCAAGCACAAGTTGATCACTAATTTGGTCATATATTATTCTTATTTCAGTCGGGACTGTCCAATCTTTTACATGAGAAAGAAAGTCCAGAAAGACCTCTCAGATCAGGACAAACTCATCCACAGATTTGGTGATTGTAGTTGGTGATTAAATGTAAAAATGTTCGTTGAATGCTGAGTGGTGTATAAATGTTTGAAAACAAGTTGGCAAATTAACATTCCCACAAACAACCGTGACTCCATAATGAACAGACTGTACAACTGGGCATCAGATTAAGTAGAGAAATTTTCTTCATGTATAAAGCTCTTGATTTGCACTGAACAGCAACGAGGAGACTACAATTTACATTAATGTAAATTTTCCAGAATCTTTGGTGTAATAAAGAGATTGCAATTAGGTAAACAACACAACTTGCAGTTTGCTGGAAGTTCATTCATTTTTATTTACAGAATACAATATTAGATGAGATATTGTGTTGTATTGCACATAATTCAATGAAATACCTGTAAGTCTTGGCTACAAGATAGTATTTGGATCTTGGTGCTCGATACTGTCAAAGGGCACTCTAGGTCTCACCCTGGGCTTTCCTGATCTTTATATCCTAAAAAATTTGCACAGCATAAGCCAAACACGTCCAAAAAGTAAACACAGTTCCAACATAAACCACTCCTAGTACTGTGCTGCATGGCATTCTCTTGGGGAAAGCAAATGAGTTTCCATGAAAAGGGATAGAAGCTTGTGTCCTCACTTATGTGGGAGATCAGGCTGTTTTATACGTTCCTCCATATTTTCATTCCTGGCATGGTTCTTTAACATGTCCATAACCTGGTTATCATATTCATCAGGTGTAGGTTTCTTCTCTGTCATCCAGTAGTATATTTCCCAGTCATTACTGGGTTGATTGATCAGTCTGTCGTATTGATCCAGCAAGGAGTCGCTTAAACTGTCCAAGTGTTTATCTGCAAATGTGCTGTAGAATTAACAGAGTGTGTTAAAAATGAAAATCCACACATATCCAATAAGGGCCCGTACACACTAGGTTGAAAATATTTGTTTGCCTCTGACAAAAATCTCGACAAATTTTGTCTCCACCAAATTTGATTTTGGTAATCGCGTACTCACTTGAAAACACCAAAATATTTGAATAACCACAAGTGTATAGACTCTAAAAAGCGGATCAAATTTTCCTGATTTGCATTATCAGCCATTTTAACGCCTGCAAATTGAAAAATGTGATGACAGTTTCGATACAAAGGATGACGGCGCTTTTGAAGTTCGGTACGGCTTGACAAAATTTTGGTAGGATGAAAAACGCCGTTCGCACTTGCAGAACGGAACTGATGACAGATGTTTTTGCAAAATAAACAAAAATTCGCCTAGTGCGTACGGGCCCCAATAGTCCAACTTTCACTTGATACGAGCTATGCGGATTCAACGTGGCCAAGTTATGTAATCGATATAAGTTTAAAATCCTTTCCTACCTCAACAACAATCCATTTTCCAGCATTCCTCGTTTCCTGAGGCAAACAAAAACGAACTGAATAATCAGTCATGATGGTTGTCAAATTTTCCTGACCTCAGAGTCGAACGATTGTCAAAAAGTCTGAAAGCTTACTCACCTACTCTGATACAGGAGCCTGGCACGCTTACGATGGTTTGTTTCGTTCTCAGGTCTTTTGTACTCAGGAATGGGTGGTTCGGTGTCAGACTTGTCTATGATTTTGTCAGAGAGAAAACGGATGTTAAATGTTTGTGTTAAAGACTCTTGGGAACGGTGAAAGACGATGGGAAAACTCCGTACGATTTGTCGAATACTCGCCGCCATTGCTGAAAGTCGGTCAGCGGACGAGTTCGCAGGCTCGTGATTTGACGTGACTTCCGAAGATACTTTATGTATCTTTATTTTAGTGTCTCAATCAAATGCAAACGGAGAAAATAGAAAAACGAAAGGTGAAGCAGAGGCGGGTAAGAGAAGTGGCCTTAAGTACTCAAGCCAGTCTCTCCTTGTTTCCTGACCTCATTGTAGCCTAGCTAGTATCTCCAAAGGGACTCCCTGTGGTCTGTTGAACCGAGTCCATACCCCAGGATACTCCCGGGCCGGGTTGTTCAAAAGCCGGTTAACGTTAACCCAGGGTTAAACGTTAACTGAAGCATTACGTTTTCTTATTTGACAACGTTTTTCACCACTATTTTTTGGTGTAGTTTGAGATTACTACAGCTCAAAACTGCAGGGCAAACAATATAAACAAATTACCTAACCAAAAATATACAAAACTGAAATCAAAATTCTCGCTAACCCTGGGTTAGCTTAATCGGGCTTTGAACAACCCGGCCCAGATTACAAAGTGACAGGGATGATCAGATGGGGGCAAAAATTGAAACCCAAAAAAATCCCATTCCGAATCTCAGAGCTTCAAAAATTTACAACTCTTGAAATCCGGATTACCTCCCATCCCACCCCTCCCCCTTCCCCCCACCTGGGATCCATACCCACCCCCACAGAAGACCAAAGAGAGAAGTGAATTAAAGTCAAATTTTTGAAGAGCAAGTATGAGGCTTACTGTAATTTCCAAAGGTGTGTGGAAGTTAAACCAGGAGATAAAATTGTTCATGGGGGTGGGAGTATGGATATTTTTGCTACAGTGAGTGACACGGAACTGTTCAGGGGAGCATACAAGCCAGACAGTACAATAACGTGATCTTTTTATTTAAGATAAGTGAGATTGGTGAATAATAAATTATAATACTGGAAAAGATTGAAATTCCACAATAATATTGAGCTTTTTTGAACCTCTTTTTCCAGTAGTCCACCCTTAACTATAATCTCCTGTCATAAACAAAGGAGTGCCCTGCTTCCATCTGAAACACATTCATTAACAAAGTAGTATATTCTTTACACCTATAAACTACCAATAAAATGTTTCTTTTTTTAAATACAGCACACTGTAAAACTTTTACGAAATAACAAAATTTAACATCCCATTATTTTATCTATGTCATGTTTTCAGTGAATAATTACTCAATGCAGTTGTATATCAGTACGATAACCATTTGCCCTCATTTTCAGCCATTGCAAATTAGTTGCAGCAAACTTTGTTATAACAGCACCGTAAATCATCCCAAACACCAAACTTTTCACCAGCAAAAGGAAAACTGTTAATTATAATAAAACAAAATACAGAAAATTTTATAAGCTTTTACCAATGTTATTTATTTGATATGTATACAAAAGGAAATAGAGAGGGGAAGGATTAGCAATATTACAGTCAATCTACATCACAGGTGACCTGTGTTGCCGAGAATTAAAACAAACATTTGAATTTCTCCTTGTAGTGTCTGGCATTTGAATGAAATCGTGAAAATTTTGTGGGAGATCTTTCCAAAAAACACGTATGAACTTAACAAACTTCCAAAGATATAGGAAACACTTGATACATGGCTGTCAAAAAGCACCAGTGACTGGCAATTTCACCGGCTTCTTTCCTAGTTTCGCCAGTAAAAAGAGAAAAAATGGTGTTGTTACACCCTGAGTGCTGTCTCCTTAATTCCTTGATTCTCCTTCTACTTAAAATATTTTTGACAACCCTGTTTGATAGTTTTTAAATACTTCATGCTATAATGAAAAACTATTCATAGCTTTATAGTGTAAAAAAAAAAACTACGGAAATTCTGATATCTTGTTCACAATGTTGAAAACTCCACTTAACTTTCAAAAATACTGGTCATGCATATTAGATTGACTGTAAATAATATGAAGCACTAGTTTGTATTATTAACAATTACTGCCTTGACTTGAGACTGTCCACTAACCTACAAATTAACATCAAAATACAAACATTAGAATTCCAATACACTTCACTGTGGCATTTTAGGGGGCAGAAAGGGGGGAAGAGGGGGGTGGTGGGGGGTATGGACTGGCGTCCAGGTCACATCTAACATCTTAAATTCAGTTGTACCAGAAAAATCTTTTACAACATGAAACTTGGTGGCTATGGCAAAATTTCATAAAAATGTTAACACTCCATTCCTTTTTGGTAAAAATTGATGAAATTCATGGTTTTCGTTGTCACAAGGGAAATTATACTAAACTCACCATTCCATAGCTTCATCTAGTCCTTCCCCCTGGGTAGCAGAGGTTTTAAATATGGACCATGTGCGACTTTTCAGTGCAGAGAGACCAAGAGCATTGGATACTTCAGATGCTGACATGGCACCCTCCATATCCTGACAACAAAATCACAAGCAATAATAATACATAAACCTGCAAAAAGCCGACATTTCAGGGTCGCCCTTGGCGCCATTATCAAGGCAAGTAACAAATATGTGATTTACAAATATACATGTATATGTTTCAAGTCTTTAAATTTGCATACTAACCAAAGAGTTCTTTAAAGAAACACTTCCGCGTGGACAGAGTCAGTTTGCACATTTAAGGCGGGTTACAGCTTGTGAACATAAAGAATCTGTTTGTTGTTGCATTTTGCATTTTGGAACAGTTTCATGTGCTTGCAAAAAGCTGGTCTTTTGTCATGATTTCAAGATACAAAAGAGGGAATTTGCTGCAAAATTTCATGCCTGGAAACGTCTTTGTTTTTAAGATACATAGGAAATTATGGCACCCAAAATAGGCCCTAAACGTTTTGGGGGTTTCGAGCAACACATGCCTGACCACACCCAGCATCACTGTTTGGCATTGCTTATGAATTAAGTGCCCAATTTCATACTGAACTGGTAGGAGATGGTACAGACAGACCCTACACCATTCTTCAGAGTAAGCAGGGGAGTATCCAGTGGTGTTCTGGTCTGGTTTGAACAGATTGATTCAAGATAACGAATAGTTGGGATTAAAGCATCACCTTGTTACAATTACATCATTGGTTGTTTAAATCTCAAATTAATGCCTCTAATAATAATAATAATTATTATTATTATATGTCTCTAAGCTCTTAGTTGACCTAGCTGCCCTCCATATCTGTCACCTGAGCTGCATGCTTCCATTCAAGTAAAATTTAGTCTATCTCCAGAAACACAATAAATTTACCTGTTTGTTGGCAAAAACTACTAGAATTGCTTTCTTAAGCTCATCTTCCTGTGCAGTAAGCAAGATATTAAATAATGTTTAATGTGTGATTTCATACAATCAAAACATGCCACATGGCTAGTAAGGTGTAATTTTGCAGGGGGTTTCAATTTATTATAATATTTTAAATGATCATCTAGCTAACCAAAGTAAGTGGTAACTAGATTTAATCATTTGAATGAAGATGTAGGGTGAGAGGTAAATTCTGACAGCATAGGCAGTGGTTTTTGACAGTTGCTGGCTCTTAATGAAACCCCTGATTTTGTTTCAATTTTAAAATTTTAAAATATTAAAAGCAAAACTGAGGACAAAGAAATGACTGTATTTTGAATGGTTTTCAGAGTGAAACATTGTGAGTGAAATTGTTGAGTTTTCTTCCACTCTAGTGAAGAAATCCAAAACATAATAGCCTTGTACCTTTCAGAGTGGATGCAGACATAGTATTATAATGAGACATTACTGGCTACCACTGCTACGTTCAAGGAGTGAGAGCACAGTAAGTTAGAGCCAGACCCTTCAAAATGAGAACATTGACAAGGACTCAACTTAAGGTCATTTCCCAGAAACAGAAGTCACAATAGATTTTATTCTGGGTTACCAATCATTGGGATAGAAAAAAATTCCTTGACTTTTCACTGACCAAAGACCAGTTTCCACTGGCCATCAGAGGCAAATCCTCAGGTAATATAAATAAAGCCAGCAATGAAGCCAAAGAAATCAATTCCTGTGAAGGGTTTTTTGAAACCAAAACACCTTTACTACCCAAGAATCTCTAACCAAAACCAAATGGCTGGCCAAATGTAAAATTCCCTGACTTTCTACTGACTTTCAGGTGCAATTTAGAAATCCCCTGACTTCATACACAATTCCCTGACTTTTATACCTACTTTAGTACATTGTTAGCAAAGTTTAAGGTGATAGCCAAAATTGGTCTGAGACTCTATAATTTACAAAAACAGGACAAAAACAATGGGACATAGGTTTTTATTTTGTCAAAAGCACACCATGGTCGAAATTTAACCTCTCAAAGGTGAAGAAAAAATAATGAACTAATGAAAGGTTAGTCATGTTTTTAGCATCTGTGCTTTACCACTGAAGTTTCAATAGTCTCATCGTAAAGGAGATCTTCTGTGAATAATAAGAAACTGGACAAAAAATTCTTCAAATCTGAATATGTCATGGAGAATTGCATTTTCTTTCAATGTGAGAAATAATGGGCATAGGTCTCCCTACTCGTTTGGGAGAAAATCGCCATTTACCAATTTCTATGGGATGACTCCTTCAGAAAACTGCAATGTTTTGCACATGCGCACACTTGTGCCCGCCCTGCTGACGCAAGAAATTATGCACAGTAAGGATGCACAATGCAATTCAGAGGAATTACCTTGATGTTACAGTTGAACCTCGATTTTCCAGACCCATTGGGATTGGACTGATTAGTCTCGATAATTGAGAGTCCGAATAATCGAAAATATGATTATCAATGAGACAAAAATAAAACTGAATAAATCATGGCTTGGGATATGTTCTGCATTGTTATCTGGACCACATAAGAGAAATCCGGAAAATTGAGGTTTAACGGTACAAGACTACTGACCCAGGCAAAAAAATCTCACTGTACCTCTAACATGGCAATTAACTCTTGTTTGGAGATGCCTATTCTATCTCTGTCCACACTATCTACCACATATATTATTGCATCTGTATTGGAGTAGTAACACCTCCAATAAGGTCTGCAAAAAGAAAAATAATTCATATTTTCAGCCATAAATTTCTCCTTTAATCCTTTCCCTCCTAAGAGTGACTTTATAGATTTTACTCTAACGCCAGCAATTTTACTTGTCAAAGGGAGACCCCTCAGGGGTTAAAGGGTTAAAAAACTCTCTCCCTTAACCCTTTCCTCCCTAAGAGTAACTTAATAGATTTTACTCTGTCTAATGCCAGACGATTTTACTCGTCAAAGGGAGACCCCTTAGGGGTTAAAGGGTTAATTTGCACTTTGCCCTTAAAAAAAGTACACACATGAAAGCACAAAAACGTAAGACTGTAAAGAGCTTACCTAATGCTTGTTTGACCTGAAAAAAAAAAAATAGAATGCTTAATCTCTCCATATCTATTTCCAGGCATTTCAATGAGCTTAGCGATTGCAAGAGTGAAAAGTATAATGAATGAAATTTCCTCACCTCCAAGATCCCATACTTGTTTATATGAAAGAAAGACAAAGAAAAATAGAATGAGTTGTGACATAAATTTTTAGTCTCAATGGAGATTTCACATCTCTCGTTCTACGCCACATGACCCCTTGTTCTTACCTCAAAAAAAATTTTGGTATGTCATCTGCACAAGCCTTACAAAATGAATCTGAACATGGTCTGTTGTGAGGTAAATTGGCCCAAAGTAACTCTCTTTCTCTCCAAACCTGCTCCCCCACTTCTTACACTCTTGAGTCAGTTCAAAATGTTATTGCTACATGTACAACTGGCACTATTATAGGCATCCTGAATAATGCTGGAAAATTTTCCAAAAAACCATGAATATCACTTGTTATTCCCATCATGTGAATGAGCAAATTCCCATTCTTCAACAACAACAACAATCTTTATTTGCACTCCTGGCTGAAAAAATAATTTGACAATAGAAAAATAACAAACTAAGGTAAAATTAGAGTACTGACTGTAGACCTGGAATAACCATAATAGAAATATGGTAAACAATACCCATTAATGTAGATTCAGTCTTCTAAGTGTTATTTCATTCATTCCCATAAATGATAATACACTTCGTGAAACC
The DNA here is from genome assembly GCA_948470475.1 of Galaxea fascicularis. Classification (NCBI taxonomy): domain Eukaryota; kingdom Metazoa; phylum Cnidaria; class Anthozoa; order Scleractinia; family Euphylliidae; genus Galaxea; species Galaxea fascicularis. The sequence goes on along the minus strand of OX419340.1, from coordinate 30,909,216 downwards.
AATAATGGCAATTTGAAATCCCATGACAAAATTCTACACAGTCAGATTCGCACAACATTCCACTCACCTTGGAATTTTAAGTTTTTGTATGTTACTGTCTCCACATTGAATCCTATGGCTGTGAATCCAAAGAAAATGAACAATAAACCAGTGAAAACAATTCAGAACAATGTTTTGTAACTGAACTGAAGTCCACATGCCAAATGTCAGCCCAGACCTTTGCCTGGAACCCTTCAATAATAAAACAAAGCATTACTGGAAAGCAAAATCAAATGAAGCCTTAAACCCAAGGAATCTGTCTATATTCTGGGAGAGGGTTGTTTGTTAGATGCTTTTTTGTGTAGGTGGGTTAATTTCTTGAATGAATAAGTCATTTTGGAAAGGAGTGGGTTAATGGACCATTCCATTTTATAATTTATGCACTCCCCCCCCCCCCCCCCCACCTCTTCCCTATTCAAGGTGTAGGAATTCTTGGGGGAAGTGGGTGGGAGGGGTTGGGGGTAAGAAGTGAGAGGTAAGAAGGGGTAATTTCTGAATGGGGTAAACCACTCGGCTCCTTTGATCTTTAAAGAAAATGGTCCTTTTGCCGAGGGGGCAATTACGTCAGCACTTTGATCTGCCTTTTTCTAAGGGGGTAAATTCATAGAGAACCCTTCAATAGGTGGGGTGCGACTATTAAATGTGGTTGTGGTTTTATATTTCCAGAGACTGGTATCCCTGGACAGAGTTTTATATTCAAAACACAAAGCTGATCAAATGAAACAAGTTATGAAACAGCAAACGGATTTTTAAAAAGTTCTAACTCATCAGCTAATTATTTCATCGCCCTTAATTCACAGTTGATTTTGCCTTTAAAACTTACTTGGAATTGTTGTAACTACTTCGCCAACTTGCAGTCTAAAATATTAAAAAAAAAAAAAAGAAAATTTTGTTTAAGAAGTATACAACGGGACATCAATTTGTTATTGACTTCAATTAAGCAATCTACAGCACAGACCTGTACAAAATGGTGGTTTTTCCAGCTCCATCAAGGCCTAAAATCAGGATCCGTAACTCTTTTTGGCCGAACAGCGAAGAAAACAAACTTGAGAAGAAACTTCCTGTGTAAGAAGACAACAATAAACTCAAAAATGAATCAAAATTTTCCAGTACTAAACAAGAAAGTTACACAAAACATACCCATTCTGATTACAGTAACTTCAAAAGCTACACGGCTGACTGCGTGGCTAGTTTTGACGAAGAACCCTCATGTAAGCTGGCTCGTAAAATACCGAAGAAAAATTTGTCAAGAAAAACATTTATAAGGAAAAGATCTTCCATGAATTCCCAAACCATATTTGTTTTCTTTCATTTTTTTCGACAGTGTTTCCTGACGTTTACATCTCTTAAGTTGAATAAACTTTTTTTTCTCTTAATTTGCCGTAAAAAGTTTGTTATATCAGATGAGACATTCCATGTTGACTTATAAGACCGCAAGAGTCCAAACAGAATATCCGCTGGCCGAATGAGTCGAGAATGAAATGAGCGACTTTCAAAATGGCGGCGGGAAAGGACACAGAATGTAACGATGCTTTCAGGTCAGCAGCAGATGAATAACTAGCACTGTATTTGTGTCTAAAAGGATCATCGTGTATGAAATGGAAGGAGCGCCAGCTAGTGAGGAAAAGCCAGGTGGAGAGGAATGGCCTTTGGATAGCGCTGAGGTTCGTTGAAAAAAAAGTGGGGAAAGATTCCCCAAAGATTTCACATTTTTTCACATTAATTACACATGCATTACTGTCATATTAATTAACCCTGTCCCAAAAATGAGTAGAGTTTGAGTCACAAAATGCGTGTATAATTAATGTATGGGGCTGTGTGGACATCTCAAAAGTGATAAGAGTTTAACGGTGGGGATTTGATGCTCTCTGTTTTAAGGATCATTCCCTGTAAACTCTTGAGCTTCCAGTTTCGGAAGACGTAATTAATAAGCAGTCAACTCCCCTTGTGATGGATAGCTAGTGTCTGGGCTATGTACACATATTTATGCGGATTTATTACCGTATGAATTAGCTGAGCCTAGTCTTTTCACACGTTGTATTTGTACAAGTATAAGATATTCGAAAAAGAATCAATGTGTAGTGAACTTTACACTTGTGGACAGCAGGTATCACCTGCAGTCCTTCACTGATTATATATGTGACCCACCACTGCAAATGACTGATAAGGCAGATACATACATGTATGGTCCTGGAGTGTTAATCTCACATGTCAGAGGGGGATACATTGTCTATAGCTCACACATGCTTTGTGCTCTCATATACCTACATTCCCTGATCGTATCAAGATTCTTTGTGCTGACAGGGTTGTACACGTCTTGAAAACCCTTGAATTTCAGTAGTATGATTTCAAGGCCTTGAAAGTACTTGAACTTAGTTTTTTTTGAAAGTCCTTGATTTTTCTAGTGAACAAGATCACAAAATATCAAGTTTTAGGGTAGTGTAGTTTTTCAAGTATCTTTTTTAAATAATAATGGCTAAGCAGGTGGTGACTCAATGACTCACAGCCGCCAGTTCTCCGGCAGTAACCAGCTTCTATTGAAAGCACTGAACAGCTGTATAATAATCAGTTTAGAGAACACATTGCAGCAGCTAAGATGCTATGCAAATTATAATGTTATTAAATTTCCTGTATTTTAATTAGGTTGCAGTTCAACAACTTTATGAATTCAGAGACCATTACTTTGAGCATAATTCCACTGACAAAGCTTTGCTGAAAAACCAAGAAACTCAAGAAAAATTGAAAGAGACATTGAACATTCTGGATTATGTGCAAGGTGATGGCAACTTGTTTTTATCTGTGAGTTGTGTTCACAACATGTAGGAGGCATCATCTTTTAAAATGCTTTCATGTATTCTGAGACAATAATGCCCTTTAAAACTTGCTTAGCAAATACTTTTGGGGATCGTATTATACTTGTTTGTGTTTTTGTGGGTGTTTTTTGACCTGGCCTCATCAGAGGTTTTAGACCACAAAAATAAATATAGAATATGTTTGTATTATCAAAAGAAAATTTCCTTATATTTTTGTTTACACTGATAAAAAAAACCCCAGAAAATCAACCTCAGAGATTCCTTGGGTTTGTCACACTGGTGCCTTCAACTACAGTCATGGACAAAAATGTTGACACATTTGGGCAAAATAAACACTTTTTATCAGCATCCATCCATTGTTAAAAAAAGCCTTTTTTGTTGATAGTCAACTCCCCCCCCCCCCTCTCCCTCTTTTCAATGTTGAGATACACTCAGTGGACACTGTCACATGACTACAACATCGAAAGGGGGAAGGGGGTCGAGATGGGAGATTGGAAACCTCACGTGTTCATTGAAAAAGGTATTGTTTTTGGGAGTGTTTCAACTACTTTTGTCCATGATTGTAGTCTTGCCAAATGGCCAAAACACAGCTTTCTTCTTGCAGCCTCTAGTGAGGAAACTGCCAGATGTTTCTTTTTGCGAGGTAAAGCTCTTAATGTGTTGCCACATTATGACCCCATGGCACAAGATGCTCTCTCAAAGGCTGTCAAAATGAATCCCAAGCTAGTAGAAGCGTGGAATTGCCTTGGTGAGTGTTACTGGAAGAATGGAGAAGTGGAAGCTGCCAGGAACTGTTTTATTGGAGCATTGAACCATGTGAGTCAAATTAAGTCATCGTAATAATTTTATCATTTTCATTAAAGCTGTAAGTGTTGATGTGTTTACATGGTAATGTATTTTTTAGGCATTTTCCAACAAAAGAAAGAAACATCACAAATGATAATCTAAAGTGGTTCAAAAAGTTGACCAGTTGGCTATAAGCTTGCTTGAGAATGTTAATGTAAAACAAATCTGAATGGTTCCAGGGTGAGACGAAAATGAAAAGATAAGGGTGCGCTTCGGGCAAGCTGTTACTTGAGATTACTAGTCCGAAGGTCTGAGGAGCTAGCCCGAAATTAAATTGTTTATAAAGGAGGAACCAATGGTGGTGCTTGCCCGTTGGGCAAGCTGCGATAAGAAAACGCTAGCCCGACAAGTCATTCCACTAGCCCTGGGCTATTGGACAGCACTTTCGTCACCCTGTGGTTCCCTTTGTACTGGCACTCTAACCACCAAGTATTATTGCTGCAAAGTTTTTGAAATTGCCTGTATTGATTGTATTCTTGGGCTTGATACAGCTAAATCGTTAATAAATGTGTTATCACGATTAATAAAAAATTATGAAAGTGAGTGATGCATATGAAAGAAATCATATGTGGTGAATTATGAAAGGTTTAGAGAAAATTTTGGTTTGTGTTGAAATGAAATTCAGGGAATACCTGTAGGTACCCTGTACCTCTGAATTATAAAGCAAATTTTTGCCTGCTGTATTCACCTTTCAGACAAAGAATAAAGTGTCTCTGAGGAATTTGTCTATGGTTTTACGGCAGATTGGAAAAGGTAAATATTTTTTATCAGCCTGAAATGTAACTCTTGTATGTCTTTTATAAGGCAATGCTTTTAAATTGAAAACAAATTGTTTTTGTAGATCAAAATGAGAAAGTGGAGAACATCAAATTAAGTGTAGAGAAAGCTAAGGAAGCTGTCCAGTGTGATGTCAAAGATGGAACCTCATGGTGTAAGCTTGCTGCAAAACTTCCTATTTTAATGAGCACTTTTCTTTTTACTGGTGGTACATAGTTTTGTGCAATGTCTGGCTATTAATATTGAGTTACATTGAGTTGCTTTCAAATTATTTATTTGTTGTTCCAGATATTCTTGGCAATGCATACCTTTCATTCTTTTTCTGTGGATCCCAGTCTCCCCAACTTATCAAGCAGTGCATGACCGCGTATTCTCAAGCTGTAAGTATTGATTTAAGGGAGTTATTTGGCATCTCGATACTTTTAACAGTCTACTAAATTAACACACCAATTGGAATTTTTCTGTTAATCTGAAGTTCCTCTTTAGGACAAAGATCCAGTGGCAAGAAATAACCCAGATCTTCACTTCAACAGGGCAATGGTGAGATGTTACTGTTTATACTCCTTTGTTTGCTTCATGTACTTGCACACAATAATTTGTGTGGACTTTTATAACAAGAGAATCCTAGCTTTGATCTTTGACTTTGTAGGCATACAAGTTTCAGGAAGAATATAAACTAGCCATTGCTGATTTCAAACAAGCTGAAGCTTTGGATCCAGGCTGGACTGAACCAAATGTTGAAAAGTTTAAGCTCCTTAATTTGCTGACAAGCACGCTTAACCTAGTGGATGGAAAGGTATAAGTAACAAAATAATTTTATTTTCATTTGTAATTTTTTATTAATTTGAAGCAAAGGAAAATAAAATTTAAATCAAGGATAAAATTGAACCATGTACATGGTCAGAAATTTCCCTTAAGTTCTGTTTCCTTCCTGTAGATAGAGGAGTGATATTTCAATGACACAGTTAAAGTTATATGATTTGTCATAGTCACTGTCAACCGTTAAAATTCCAGTTACACATTTATATATAATTATATGATTTTTCAATATTAGTCACCGTCAACCTGACCACAGTTTGCTAATGAAATATTGCTTATTATCGGTAATAATATTTATTAGTTTTTTATTTTCTGTATTTTAGGGTAAACTAAAACCCAAGAGGCTCCACTCCATGATTCAGTCCCTGGGTGTTTCTGATTTGGGCCCTTATGGTGGTGGTTGTTATACTAGTCCTTCAGGTCAAACCATTCAACTTGATCTTGCGCCTCTTTCAAAACTGGTGGCTGGTCCCAACCCTAACAAGGTCACCATTGGAAAAGTTGTTGGTTTTGTTCCAGTGGATGATCTTGTACCATAGTAAGTGTTCTAAACTTTTTAGGACTAGTTTGATTTATGTCATATCTTTTTTTCGAAAATATGATTCCTAAATCTGACACTGAAAGGTAACCAAACCATGGCATTAAACATAATGCTCCAGGTGATATATACTGTTTGAATGTGTCAGGTGAGTGCAACACCAGGGTAATAAACAGCTGTTTAATAATTAACAATTATTGGATGAGGTTGAGCATGATAGCGATAATTATCAAGGCCAAAGTTTGTGTTATCTGCCGAAGCCGAAGGCTGAGGCGGATAACACAAACTGAGGCCTTGATAATTATCACTATCATGTGAAAACCGAATCCAATAATTGTTTTGTTATGCATATTCCTGAGCTGCACTGGCGACTCCGCCATAACAAAACTGATCAAACTGCTAGTTAGTGTATTAGTTGACGTCACTTCTGCATGCATAAAACTATTGTCTGTAGGTATGATGTCAATTCTACATATATAAAAACTATTGTCTGTAGGTATGACGTAAGAGAAACAGAGCTAGCAAGAAGTAGCTGTGTGCATATAGCCAATTAAAATCAAGCTGGGGACACCAATGTATAATAATTACATTTCTGTGTATTGGTTTTCTGCAGCATAGAAAGTAGGTTTAAAATTCCTTTTTGTTTGTTTGTTTTTTGCTAAGCATCTTTGCAATGGTAGATAGTGAGAATCAGTGTTGGCCCATCACTGTTTATAACATGGCAGTGGGAGCAGGGTTTGCTGTTGGAGATTCTGTGGCAATCCCAGAACCATTCTGTCAGGAAACTAACTTCACAGAAAATGATCAGGTATATACAGTAAATTTTTTTTTGCTTTCAAAATCACTAGAGTGGTAAATCTGCCATTAGAAATTTGAAATGCAGGCTGCAGAAAACTTAACATGTGATCCACGAAACAAGTTGCCACATGACCTGGAAAAATTATTCACATGCCTTGTGTAAGTTTCCTTGCTGCCGTGGCATTGAACAAATTCTTGGCAAAATTCTTGAAACTGGTGGCAGTGGGATACTTTTTGCAAAGTGAACAGAAATTGGGGAAAAATTTGGTTTTCCATCTCCTTGTTTGCCATGATTGTCTGAGCAAGCATGTGTAGGAGAATATTTTCCGATCCCGTGACAATTTTTTCAAGTCATGTGATGAGAAACTAGCAATCTTAATTTCAAAATTGTAATGGCAGATTTACCACTCTAGTGATTTTGAATGATATTATTGCACTGTTGTGCTCAACCTTCCTATTTTTTCCACAAGGATCTTCATGTAACTACACCAAAATATTAATTGGTATCCAGTATGGATGTAGCTTAGTATTTATTGATTTTTTTGCAACAAGTGGGATGCCTGTTCACCATCCTACCTAAAGCCTTGCTAAACAAGTTTTACTTCATACTCCTTAAAATTCTTGTTGGATGCATAGTGTGGATTACTGCACTAGTCATTAGATCTGAATGTTGATGGTTTGAGGCCAAACCTCTTGTTTGCAAATCTCAGCCCCTTTAATCTTGGTGTGGCTCACATGGGGCTTTCCCTTCAGTTGTTGTGTGTTTGTGTGGGCAGGGCGGACTAGTCTGTCCTATGACTGCAAATGCAAAATGCTTCATTGATTTTGCTTTTATAAGTATTTAAAAAAAATTACAAGGTAATTCACATTTACATATAAGGTATTAAACCCTAATATCCAATAAATTCATGACAAAATGTCCTATTAACTTGATGATACTTTATCATTTTTCTCAGACATTCAAGTTTTTGTCCCTTCGAGTTGACAATCCAGTCGTTTTGGTCGTAAACAAGAAAAAACTTGGTCCAAGCAGGCTTGCTCCCTCAACTCTCTCGGTGACGACGAAAAGCGATTAAATCTGTGAGCGATTTCGTTTGATGATGAGTGAAAATATATCGGAAAACTACAGTTCGATGCAGGCTTGTAGCGAGCTGACCAAACGGTCTACTCTGACTCCAGAGGCCCGTCGAAAAAATAAATGTCCCTGAAAACCGACTTTTCTTCCTTGGGATTTCTAGGCTCCCAAGAGAGATCCATCCTTACAAAGCTGGAGTCATAACTATCAGTAGCCAAACCACAATTTTATGGGCGATTTTAGCTGAGGATATCGACTTGCCGTTTTATCACGCCTTCGATTTCTGCATGGGAATGGAAGATGACGGAATTGGGTAGCAGATCTTAATTAATGATCCGCATGTTGTACGGCTCCGTTTGTGGTTATTGTAGGGGGAAGCCGCGCCAAAGTTAATTGCACATCGTAAATATGACTTTTACGCAGTAATGATTCACTTCTATGACTTGGAAAAAATAGAGAAAAATTCTCATTTATTTCTGCCATTCGTGCATTAAAAATAGATATTCTTAACGTTGTATGTAAATTCTTTATTATTCACCTGCCGCGTATGTAACTTATGCGCAACTGTCGAGTTTGCGTCTCTACGTCTCTTTCTTCTGCACAAGAATGGAGCTATAGTATTCTGTCCTCTTGAAGTTGTTTACTTACAAGTAACGCTAATAAGTTCCGCGGTTTCTACGAATTAGGTGCTTCTACGTGATCTTGGCTAAAAATAACATTATGACGACTCAAAACTGAAACCAGTAGGGAGAAGGGAAAAAACCCGGGGAAATTTACCTGGGGATTCCCGGAAATAGAGCCACAATTTGTGATTGGCTGACAAAACAAGGGCGTCAAAACAGATAGAATTTGGCAGCAGTCATTTGAGGAAAGGTGACGTTCCAGGCGAGTTGAGCCAATCAGAAGCGGAGGTTTAGCGCGGGATTCTTAGAATTGAGGGGTTTTCACAGAAAAAAACACACAATAAGAAGACTTTTATGGAGTTGTGTATGTAATTGAGAATGGAATTGCCTGGGCCCATAAAGCGACAGTGGTCAAGCGAGCTAAACCATCTCTGAAAATTTTCTTGAGCGGTAAAGGTAAGTTTCGATTTGTTACTTCTGAAATCGAACTCTTCTTCTCGAATTCATTGCACCATCATGATTCACGTTAACTTGCCCTTAGCTAGCATGAAAGGTTGCAACGATTTTGTTTTTTGACGCCAAGGGTAAATTGCTGTGCGCGTTGAATTTACTACGAGTCAGAGATTAGATTTAAATAATTTCGCTGTATTATAAGAATGCCATTTTAAAACAACAGTTTCTTTAGATTTCAGCTAAATTTGTACAGAAGATTCCAGAAATGTAACTGTTGTTTAACTGGAATCATGCCGCGGTAGGCCGAGTTCGGGTCGCGAGTGACCCTGATTTCTGCGTGGCGCTTGAATGATCGTGTGGTTCTATTTCAGGTTTTTCAAACATGTCTCAAGGCGGTTTGTTAGACGTGCCCTTCCGTCCAATGAGCCAGTCGGTAAGTTACTGAAAATTGTAAGTGACATAAACGAGAGGACTGAGTTGTTTGTTTCGTGTTGGTTTCAAGTCACGAACATTTTTCGTTCCCACGGGGTTTGTTTGCACACAACATTCAGTGCAAGAGGAGTTTGTAATTTGCAACATCAAGACGAATTTTTTCACACTTTGCTTGTTTATTTCACAAGTTTATCTGTGTAAAAAGTAATTGCTTCCATCTTCTCCCCAATGACCTTTATTTTGAGGTAATCTATTTAATGAAATTTATCCAAAGATCCAAATACTCTCACATGGATAATACTATAGTTTGCTGTATTAGTCATGGTATTATGTCCTGTTAATTATGGTTTGCATTCCTACTTCTTTTGCTAAAACCTGAACTATTTAAAGACTTTTTTCTTTTTTCAATTTCTCTGTTTTAATTTGGATTCTTGGAAAGAATCCATTTATTAATATAAGCCTATCCAAAAACATACTTAACAAATTGTGATCAGGCATGCATGAACTTCAGGTTTAGCCTTTGACTTTTTGTGCAATTGTCCGCTAAAAATACTGACAGTGATTAAGTGTAGTCTTTGATACATCTAGCTACAAGATAAAATTTTATAATTTCAATTCTCATACATACAAACAACAGTGGACCTTGTCCCGCTGCAACAGACTATGACGTCAAGGAAAATGTTATTAACTCACAAACAGACAAGGTCTGGTGCACTTTATTAGTTCAAAACAATCTGCAGTTGGTTTCTATTAATATTCCTTTACTGAGATAGATTGGTAGAGAAAAACCAATCCAGCATTGAAGCAGTTATTGTGTATAAAAGACCTGAAAGTAAAAGATACAACATAACAAATGTTATTATGGTAACTTGAGCTGTCCAGCATTAAACTAAATGCATAACTAAATGATTAATAGATTTCCATTCACACTAAATATGAAGATGCAAATGTAGCACCTTAGGCAATGACTTTTTGTTGACTCTTATCCCATTCAGTGCTTAAAATCATCACTAGTAGAAATACTGTGCATGAGCTATAAGACATAAGACTTCAATAAAGTTCACCATCACCATCATGAACAAGGAGTGCAAATTCTAACATTTTAAACAGCACTAGAAAATGGCAGACTTTCTCTTCATTGTCATTCATAGAAAAATTAGTATTCTCAGAAGTCTTTCTTTCAACACAAGTTCTTTATTCTCAAATGCATATAAATCCATTGTGTGACAAGAAGTGTGTAACACTCGTGCATTGCAAAAGGACTTTGACACCTTGAGTGCATTATAGTGATGTTGATCTGATCTGGAGGCTGTGGGTTTAAATCCCATCAGGTCAGAGGTTTTCTTGTTGTCTTTTGCTCCTTGTTGCTAAATTTGCTGCTCAAGGTTGCTCAAGCTTAGAAAATTTCTAAAATACACTTAAAACATTGACCATGATATTAATAAAAATAACATACTGACTATTTTGTATTCTTATTTCCAGGTTCCAAGTCAGCTTTCATTGCCAATGTTGAAGTCATGGCTGTCATCATATGGTTATCCTTCAACAACTGCAGGCCCCATCGTTGCAACCACAATCACAATAGAAGCCATTCAGGACCTGCTGCATGCAAATGGATACCCTATAGAAGGTACATCTGGATAAGGCCCTATAGATTTCTATTTGAGAGTTCTTTTGAGACATTTTCATCCCTTTTTAGCTGAAATGTCAGCTCCTTCAAGTGTTTTGCTTTAACCATAGTATAGTTTTCCCTAAGCTTTGAGCTTTTAAACTAGGGTTACAATAAGCAGGTTTCTGTAATCCTGAAGTTATGGTGTGATGAGAGTTATTTATAAGATTAAAGTAAATGCTGTCACTCCACTCAATAAGAAATGTTGATTTATTTGTTTTTCCTTGTAGCACCTTGCCATACTGACTTCTGTTCAGGGCCTTTTGAAGACACACAGTTTGATGCTGTTGTTGATGTTGAGACATCAGATGAGGACAGCATGGACACAGGTATAAATTTGTTTACCTATCACTTACAGGGTAAATCCAAAAACCGTGAACACTTTGATTTGATTTTGAATTGTACAATTGTACAGCAACCAATCAGAAGCGACATGAAACCACAAACTAGTTACCCTTACGGTTTGCAGTTTTAGATTTCTTGCATGTGATTAGCTTTTTACTTGAAACACAATTGCATGCCATTAATATTTCTAGTGTTCACGGTTTTTGGATTTTCACAGTCAAATAAGTTTAAATCAGCTTTATTTCATTCCCCTTGCTCAGAAATCACCAAAATACAACTTCTTAAATTAACATCAAACTCGTGGCATGAAATCAGATAATTCTAGGAAGAAGATATAATCGCATTAAGGTCGCCAGGGGTGATTACAAGGCAGCTTTCCATTAGGTTGTCTGCAAAGTATGAACCTGTTTTAGTACCTCTGTATGGAAGAAGAAAGCGCACAAAAGAAGTTTCTAAATCAGGCAGCATTTGCCAAATTACTGTTGTGAATGATGCAAGTAAAAGAAATCATATGTGAACTGCAGACATGAAATCAAATGAAAACGATCATTCTTCATTTAATTACTGTTGTATTAATTTGAATCATTCTTGTCATTTTTGTTTCAGATCTCAAGTTATCAGACCTAGATGCTTGTTCTGAGTATGGTTACTGTGGCTCAGACCTTTCAGATGATGAAATTAACTTTTTCCAAGGTAAGGTTATAAAATCTAAGCCTACTATAAAATGTGGTAAGTAGTGTGTGGTATTTACAATATATATGTAGATATTTATTAACTCTTTAATCCCTGAGGGGTCTTCCTTTGACAGTAAAATCATCTGGCGTTAGACAGAGTAAAATCTATAAAGTCACTCTTAGGAGGGAAAAGGTTAAAGGTGGATACAGCAGTATGAACAACTTAAGAAAGGAGATCTATACCTCTACCTTTATAAGGCCTCCCATTTTCTTCCTGAGTTTTTTCCCACTCCAAACCCCACACTTCACCCATTAAACGTCTTGCTTCTGATTAGTTCTGTGAATTATTTTTCCTAAATAATTCAACCTGTACCCCAGTTTTTTTCATTCTCACTGAGTTAAAACTGTCTTTGATTACTAAGTATTTCTAATCCATTTAGCATCTGAATATTTATTAACCTACAATTAATTTTTTCCAAACCAGATCTGCCTTTGAGTCCAGACTCTCCACTCCTCTCTGACTCTGCTGACCTTGACTTTGGATGCGACTCAGGGATTGAAGCTGAGATGGATGAGCCTCATGGTAGGAGCATTACTTAAACATTAATATGCTATTAATGTTATACAAGAAGTCGGAGTTTCAAAAAACAGTTGCGTGCGTTGGGATAAAATTAAAAATACAAAGGTTTTTGAATGCAAATTCGTGAAAGTATATTGCATGACAAAAGAAGAAAATTATATGCTTCTTTTTATCCTGACGCATGCACGTATTTTTGAAACTCCAACTTCTCGTATTATAGCTGATAGTCATAATTGTATTAATATAATTAAAACTATTGTAATTTGACTACTTGTATTTGATGCAGTGAAACTAAAGTAATGAAAGCAATCCATTGTTATGTATCTTTCAATCAATCAAACTTTATTTATAGAGGGTAACACCAAATAGTCCCAGACAACTAATAAACTTGTGGCCCTCTTATTTAGAATTATACTAACAAGAGAAAAACAATACATAAGAAATTAAGATATAAAAGCTAAACTAAAAGATAAATACATCATACTACAAAATCTAAAAATTATATTCAAGAAAAGGAGCAAAAATTCTGTTCCTAAGCTGACTTATCAGTAATTTAATTTGTTTATATAAAGAACTCTTTAAAGTATTTACAGGTGAAGAGGAGTGGATCTTAAGCAGAAGGTGATTCCAACATTTAGAAGTTGTCACCGAAAATGTGTGACCACCTCCTTTGTTCTATTGTATCTTCGAGGCAATATGTTAAGACTGGCACCTTGCTGAAAGAAATCATTCATTCCCCCGTACCCCACCTTCACCCCATTTCTGACACCCATGAGATGTCTGCCTGTTATTGTCCGATATTAATGTTTTGCTGTTTTGTTATTCCTTTTTTTAAGATGGATCGGAAAATAAGAATGAAAAGAAAGAAAAAAGTAAAGACAGTTCTGATGAGAAAAAATCGACTGAAGATTCAGCCAAGGAAGGAAATGCTAGCAATCAACCAAGTGCATCAAGACCACAAAAAAGTAAGTGACAGTTGGGATTCATATCAGATATTTTTTTATAATCTGGAAAAGCATATCTGTACCTTTGAGCTATAGATAGTTATTGCTGTGTTCCTTGCTTGTAAACTAAACTAAACTAATCATGTGAAACTTGCTTTAATATTGTTAGAGGACTCCAAACCTGAAGACAAGGAGAGTGGAAAGGCAGAGGAGGGAACTGAAGATGAAGAAGAAATTGATGATGACAATATTGACAGCAGTGAAGACAAAGAGGATGGTAAGAGTCACTATTTATTTTTTTAGTAAATGCAAGCTTCTTAGGTTGAATTCAGATAGGGCATGCACAGGGGTTTCATTAAGGGCCAGGCACCAGGCAAATTGGTTGCCTGTAAACATAGATTTGCCTGCCTGCCATGATCTTATCAAGGTAATTTTTGTGACGTACAAGGTAATTCCTGTGAAAAGTTATTGCCTTTCTGCTCAAAACCATTAATAAAACCCCTGCATACAGCATGGTTTCGGTCCTTGTGTACTACAATAGATGGGCATGCCATTATTATGGAAAATCCAACCTCTGATTGTGAAAGATTTACTTTTTGTGCAGATATACATGCTGGCCAAGAAAACATATCCAGTGAAAAGGACATATCTGTACTTGATCAATATCTATGATGGGTAACCTGTCAGCCAAATTAAGACTGTTTATTTCCAATAGGGCTTAATCTACATTTGTTAACAACAGCTATTCTCATTAACTTATTAGTAATTCATGGGATCCCTGTTTGCTCCACATTTGTTGTAGAATTATGCCATTTCATATTGGTGTCTGTTCTTGTCTCCAGATCTTCCACACATCCACTGCCAATACTTGTGGGAATTTCTTCATCGCATTTTGTTGGAAAAACAGAACAAATACATCGAGTGGAAGAACCAAACCAAGGGAGTGTTTCGACTCATTGACCACAATGGCTTGGCAAAACTGTGGGGAAGACAAAAAAACAGGAAGAACATGACGTATGAAAAATTAAGTCGTGCACTCAGATACTATTACAGCAAGAACATCCTCAGAAAAGTGCCGGGCCAGAGACTGACATACAAGTTTGTTCGCAATCTTGATGGAAAGAAGTACCCCTTATAAGGTTAAACCACGTCAAGCAAATCCAAGAGTTTGTTATCACAAATGAACAATAAGTAGAGGCAGCTTTTAATGAGTGGATGTTCTGTGGTCAACTCTTAAAAACATTAGTCTCGCAGGTTGAAGATCAGTGACCAGTGCACATTCTTCTGTTGTATGAGGACTGCACTGGGTCTTTGGGGCTCATGCAGTCCCAATGCAGGCCTTATTTTATTCTATGCCAGAGGTGAAATTCTTAATCTAGCCTTTACCTTTTAAGGAAGTGTCCCTTCAGATAAGGTCCCGGTTGTCCAGGCAAAATTTTAGGTAATGTGTTACCAGGGAGCAAGGTTGGTGATGGTGCCACATGATGTTCATTGTGTGCATTACATACACCTGTACATGACAAAGATGCTACCCAAAGAGTATTGGCTATCGTGTACCTTCACTTATGTGAATATCTTTGATAGTTATCATCATGACTTCACGTACAATGAACAGCCTTCCAGGTTTTTTGGAGTCTGTTGATACCTGGATTAAAAATGTTTATAGAGAGAATGTGTGATAGCATTTAAAATGCTTCTTTAAGGTTCTCTAAATATGTAAAAAGATTAGATTTTTGACTCAACTGACCATACAGTTCTAAATAATTTTAAAGATATGTAGTAAAAGAGTGGAATAATGATTTAGGTTCTCAGAATAAAATCATACCATTAGATGTTTTATCAACTGTGTTGTGTTTTGAAAACAGTAACATCAAATTCAACTTATGGAAAGCTAAGAGAAAGTGCACTTGTAGCCATCAGTGGATTTAACGTGCTGTACATCCCTCAGTCTCTTTTCAGGGTGTACATGTATTCTGCTCATTGCATACATTGGCAGAATTTTCCACCTGTTAGCTCTAGCATCAGACTACAGTGGTAGCAGAGTACACTGATGAGGGTGTTTGGCACACCCACTGTGACTTAATCTCCAAATCTGATCTTTGTGGAAGTGTATGGTTTAGACTGTGTGTCATTTCCATGTGCTAAGCATTCACATCCCACTTAAAAGCTTATCTTTTCACCTATATCAAAATATTAAATTATTGTGGACGTCTGAGATGCAGAGAACAAAACACTGCATCATTTTCTTATATTAACTTGGAGATAACCCAAGCTTGTAACAAGAGATCTGCCCACACATTGGCAAGTAAAATTTTCTCCACGATCCAGATATGTCTCTGCTTAGGCCGGCTCTATTTTACAGGTGACATTCCT
>OX419340.1:30845918-30888418 GCA_948470475.1 Galaxea fascicularis | reverse complement strand
TTTCCAAATTACTCACCAAATCGTAAGGGGGAAAATTACAGTTTGTGCTGCAAATACCAGTTACTGAAATACAAACGATGGCACACTTGCCAAGACAATGTTTGGAACAGTAAAGAACCAAATGCTGATATTTACATCAAAGCATGGCATGATTTCCTGTGTTCCCCATCAGCTCAGTTACAAGTTCCAAATTGGGAACAGAAGCTACAAAATGTTATGCAAAACATTGAACTAGAAACAGACAATGAACACAGTGACTTTGAAGAAGAAAAGATTCAAGAAGAGTGGATGACTCTTTCAGATTTTCATACAACCAGTGCCAATTTGGCTGATACAAATATGGACTTTGCTTATACTGGTACTTAACAATACTGGCAGTTGCAAAGTGATAACTATACCCAAAAGCAGATTTCAGAAATGCCAAACTGGATAAATGCCGAAAAGGCTTCTTTTCAAGAAGGAGAGCAACTTTTTCAAGCTGTGGACATAGATTTATTCAGTGACGAACAAAGACTTGCCTATGATATAATAACAACTCACTCAAACAAAATAACCAAAAGAACTACTGCGGCTGGTGTTGCAGGAACTGGGAAAAGTTATTTGATAAATGGAGTATACAACCACCTAAACGATAAATGCATTGTCACTGCAACAACAGGAAAAGCATCTTACAACATCAATGGAGTAACAGTCCATTCTTTATTAAGATTACCCATCACTTCAGCTACTCAAAAAGATTTGTCAGGTCAAGCACTTTCTAGAATACAAGAAAAGCTACTCAGTGTAGATTATTTGTTAATTGATGAATATTCCATGCTTGGACAAACTACAATGGGTTGGATAGACAGACGTTGCAGACAAGCAACAGGATTGCAAGAAATCTTATTTGGTGGGATGTCAGTCATTCTTATTGGGGATCCTGCTCAACTTCCTCCAGTTGGTGATAAGCCTTTATATCACTCAAAGTCTTCAACAATTACTGGAGAACAGGGTTATTGTGCCTACCAAGTGTTTTTCCATATCGTAATTCTCTCGGTGAATCAAAGAGTAACTGGCTCTGATCATGATCAAATTTTGTTTAGAGAATTGTTATTAAGACTGCGTAACAGAGAAACGACACAGGATGACTGGAAACAATTGTTAACCAGACAACCTTCCAAAGTACCAGATATTGACCACTTTCAAGATGTTGTTCGTTAAAATACCACACAATTTTGGGGATGAAAACAATGGGCTTTATTAAAAACCATGCAAATGCCCTCCGGGGGGGAGGGTGGGTAGCTAAACTTACAGCTCTAATGTTTTGCAAACGCTCGCTAAATGAAACTGACACTCGGGATCTGTGAAATACGCATTAGTACAGCAACTCTATACATATCTCGGATAACATAATTTCCTACCGCAGAGATAGCGCCGGAGATTTTAAACTACGATAAACAAAGTTTATCTAGCACTTAAAATACCACACAATTTTGGGGATGAAAACAATGGGCTTTATTAAAAACCATGCAAATGCCCTCCAGATTCCCCAAAATTGGTTTACGCTGAAACAAACTAATTACTACCGACATGTTTGGCTACAATGGCTACGGCTTTTAATCTATCTTGAAAAGAGTTTTCTAAGTAGCGTTCATAGGCATTTGATTTCCAATCGCCTTGTATCTTGATTAGTTCGACTGGGACACCGCATCGCATGGCAAAAGTTGCACCCCCTCGTCTAAACGAATGGCCGGCATAATGTGCTGTGTTTAAACCCGCAGCGCTTAAAGTCAATTGTAATTTTTGTAGAAATTTGTTGTAGGTAAGCATCACCAGGTTTGTCCCTTGGCGGTACATAAAGGCGGGATCGTATGGCCCTGCGTCTCTCGTTAGATTATAAGCATTGGCCAGGGCAGAAAGGGGGCAAAGGGGCGATTCCTTTACCCTCGGCAACGGGATTAACAATGTTCGCTGCTTGAATTGAATAGTTTTGTTCCATCGGACAACCATAACCACACCCCAGCTAAAGAGGTGTAAGTCACCTCTACGGAGATGTGAATGCTCATCGAATTTATCTCGTGAGGGCGGGAGCAGATTCGCTTTCCTAAAGAAACTATAAAAGGCCACCAGGCAAGCCGCCCAGAAAGTCGCATCGAACGAGGTTGTGAGCGTCAACTGCCGACGAATGTCCATGAGGACAGTTGGCGTTATAGGGAGTTTTGGGCGAGTGGCGGCTTTGTCGCTTGACCTCTTAATGCCACGGATAAGTAACGAGTACTGGAATTTAACTAACGCGTTGTCGAGGGGGTTAGGGTAGCCATACTGCAGATGAATCAGCCGTACAATGTTAAGATAGTTCGAAATGCTGCTGGGCGACAGGGTGCGTGACAGAAAAGTCACATATCTCAGTAATGTTACGGTTGAGCACGGAACGATGTTGTATCCAAAGTACAAACAGAACCGTAAATAAGCACGAAACTGCGACTTGTATGTGGTCCTCGTAGAAGCGGCGAAGGCCTTGCCTCTATAGCGTGCGCATTCTTCATCTAGGGCCTGTTCTTGAGTGCCAGTTGGACCTGTGTTGGAAGCAAGGAAAGAGACGTTGATGATAGATTAGTAAAATTGTTCGTGATTGATCCAGAATGAAGTATGGAAAGGAAGTGGTCGGCACTCCGGTGATTGTGTAAGCGTGATAGCGTGTCGGCGGTGGTGTTTTCTGTTGTCTGGATGTAGCGAGATGTAATTCTGAAGTTGTGTACTGCGGATAACCAGAAAATTTCCCTCAACCAGACCATTGTCCTCTCCGATCTACTAGTTCCTTTGTTAAGCCAGGATTTTGTGACTGTATTGTCGGTGTAGATAACGATCCATTTATGTGAAAGTTGTGGACCCCATCGCCTGAGGGCTAACAGGACAGTAAAGAGTTCTAGTTCGTTGATATGACAGCTTTGCAAATGCGGAAAATCAGATTGCCAGTTAACATAGAACCAGTCTCGCTGATAATGGCCACCACCACCTACAAGACTGGCGTCAGTGGAAAATTCGGCAGTTAACGTGGGTTTAGTGGAGACAAAGAAGGTTCTGCCGTTGAAGGTCTCCATGAAATCTACCCACCACAAGAGGTCGTTCCGCATAGTTTGTGTCATTCGTTTCCTGTGATAAGGTCGCGTTAACGTGTTAAGTGCATCAATGATGCGCCGCAAAAATGTACGCCCCCCATAAACTACGCGCGCTGCAAAGTTCAGTTTTCCCGCTAAGGACTGTAACTCTCGCTTTGTAACTTTAGATTTCGCTAATGTTTGGCTTAGAAGAGCTCGGATGTCTCGCAATTTGTGATCGGGCAACCTAAGTTGCCTACGCTTGCTATCAATTTCAATGCCCAGATATGTCAGACGCTGGCAAGGATAAACCACTTTGTTCCAATTTACTGTTAGTCCTAATCGTCCTAGTAAGGTAATGAGTTCCCAGAAGGCTGTCCAACAGTCATGCTCGCTCTCGGAGAGTATGAGAAAATCATCTAAGTAAGCGACGAGAAAGAACCCACGTCGTGACATCATTCGCGTGATCGATTGTGTGAGGCGGTGAAAGATTTCTGGGCTCCGTTTTGCTCCGAACGGGAGTTTAGTGTCATACAGATATGTAAAAGAGTTAGCGTTGTTAAATTTCCATTTCAAACCCGTTGCTTGGTAATTTGATGGATGAAGTGGTACGTGGCGGTACGCGCTTTTCAGATCAATTTTCGCCATAAAGGCTCCTTGCTTTATGTTTGCTGTGATCTTGTCCACCGTTTCGTAGGAATAGTGCTCGCAGTCTGCATAGGAGTTTAAGCTTGTCGAGTCTGGACGGCTGCAGTCATGAATAAGACGAATGTCATTGGAGTCTCGTTTCGGTATTGCCCCAAGGGCGCTAACAATAGTTGGTTTTTTGGTCGTGAGTACGTAGTTTCCCTGTTCTATTTCAGTTAAGAGTTGCCTTTCGACTTGTGGCCGTACTGTTAAGTCCGTGGCGGAGCGGTAATTGTTCAGATCGACGTCAGTTAGGTGTACATTGTGAGGAATGATTTGAAAACCGTTTGTAATTCCATCTAGTAAGAAGTCTCTGTCGGTATCATGGTGCAATTCGTTCGTCCAAGCGTCAACGTTTAATGGGGAAGGATGAAGAGCTGTCGTAGTTTGTCATTGTGGGGCAACGGGGTTTTGCGCTGAGCCATAATGGTGTGTAAACTCGGGGTGTTTCTTGCCACACCCTGGTGCAATACAGATATGTTGGAATTTGCATCGTGGCCAGTGGCATCCTGCTGGTGAGTTATACACCTTGCAAATTGGTGCTTCAGTCGACGGTTTGCTGGTCCTTGATCCTGCCGAGGACGTATAGTTTGATACGGGTCCCTGTCGCTTCTTTAAGAATCGCGTGTGCAGGTGTTGAGAGTCGCTACCCCAGCGAAACCCGTGGCGGTGTTGGAGTTTCCGATACTCGTTGTCATATAGAATGACGGACTGCCATGTATGGTCCTCGATCAGTTCGGAGACCTTGACGATGTAGGCAAGGTAGTCCTGGATTGATTTCCTATCCAAGTTGTTGCGCAAGAGGAGCGAATTTAGGATTTTTACGCTTGCTCCCATCCATTGGGAGAGGGTGATGCTTTCAAGGGTCGGTGTTTTTCGCTTAAACGCTCTTACAATCACCTGAGCCCCGCCACCCGCGCCTATCTCTTGTTCTTCTGGTTCTGTTGATCCAGAATAAGCATCAACAAAATCAGGAATGAGCAGGGGTTTCTCGTCCTGTTTACCTGGTGCAGTAGGTTTCCCGAGGTATACATGTGGGTTTAAATCCATTCTAGACGGGTCACCATGTGGCTGGCTTGCTAGTGGAGTGGTTGAGGGGAGGCTTTGTTTTAGATCGTCGAGGCCGCCGCAGCTAAGCAGTGCATCCAGTCCTCCACCGTCGTCCAGTTTCGTCAAAATCTCGTCGAGACCATGGTCTTTCGCAAGGCTAGTTGTTGTGATGGGTTTAGTATCCGCTGGTTTTGGGGTCAAATCTGGTGCTCTCAGTCCGATGACGGCTTTGGCCAACAGCTTAGTTTGCCCTTTTGTGAGTCCAAGTTCGGCAATGTCGTCCTGTGTTAGCAGCTTTAAAGCTTCTTCAACATGGAGGTCCTGATCTTTTAAAATCTCAGCTGTTTTGGCTGATATGCCGTTTGCATCGCACCACGGAGGAAATTCAAATTTTGACATCCTGCTAGCTAAACTTACAGCTCTAATGTTTTGCAAACGCTCGCTAAATGAAACTGACACTCGGGATCTGTGAAATACGCATTAGTACAGCAACTCTATACATATCTCGGATAACATAATTTCCTACCGCAGGGATAGCGCCGGAGATTTTAAACTACGATAAACAAAGTTTATCTAGCACTTTATATTACACCAATGCAGAAGTAGCAGCATACAACTATGACTGTTTGGTTAAACTAAACCAACCTATAGCAGAGATTTGTGCAAAACATTCAAGTGACCAGGCAAAAAGAATTAGTGCTGAAGAATGTTTAATTTGCAGCCAAAACTGCTTATTGCAAGAGATGCCTGTGTTGTGCTTACTAAGAATCTCTGGCCATCAGCTGGTCTCTGTAATGGTTCCACAGGAACAGTAGTAGATATTATTTATGAAACTGATCATCAACCGCCCTTATTGCCTATTGCAGTGGTTGTTAAGTTTGATAAACATTCTGGGCCATCAATGACAAACATGCCATGCTCTGTTCCTATTCCACCACTAACGGCTGCTGTTAACATTGCCAATGCTGCACATGAAAGGCAACAACTTCCCTTAACTCTAGCTTGGGCATTAACAATCCATAAAAGTCAGGGAATGACCTTAGAAAAAGCCTGGATAGATATAGGTAAAAAGGAATCAACATTGGGTCTAACATATGTTGGAATCAGTAGAGTTCGTAACCTGTCATCTTTGGTAATTGAACCAATGACTTTTGAACGCCTTCCGAACATAAAAAAATCTGAAACTCTAAAGTTCAGATTAAAAGAAGAATTAAGACTTGAAGAACTTTATTGTCAAACAACTAAAATAAACTGGAAGCAATGTTAATATTCAGAATAATCTTCATTATAACTTGAATATTACAGTTGTATTAACACTTGTTGTTTGTCTGAAGTTCTTCAAATATTAACATTTGATTGTTCTTTATTTCCCTAAGTCACTACTGTACTTCAAAATGAATCAATTGCCAGGTGAGTACTGTGACAAATGATCATTATAGTAGTCTAAAACCATACAAAGTTTTAAACTACCAGTCACTACTACAAGATATTACCCAATGACAGCTTAATTTGAGATTTGGAACAAGGATTATCCTATCAATAAGTTAGAAGAGTTTGATTTTGAGAAAACAGCTCGCATTTGGGGAATAAGAAAAACAGAAGAATAACACTTACTTGCGAAACATGTACAAATAAGAAGTAAGTGTAGAAACCTTTGTTGATTTTATTTCAACCATAATTGAAAATCAATATCATAGTCAACCTCATTCCCACATTATCTTTCTCCCTGCTCCCTCTTCTGTCACTCTGGCAAGTGGCAAGAGAAATTCTGGCAAACAGACTGAATAAGAATACCTCCTAATCTTTCAAAATCCTGGGGAGAAAACTGAACACCTGTGACAAATGTTACAACTTTAACTGGTATAAACTTAATACATTTGCAGAAAAAACGCAGAGGACTTCAGCTGATCAACAAAGCGGTAAGTATTTGACTTGCACTGTCTAGGTAAAAGAAACTTGAAATTAACCTTGCTCCCCTCATAATAGTGTATTGTTGCTCAAAAAAGTATTGTCAGATTAAACTGCTTCCTCTCTTTACTCAGTAACAAGTAAACATTTTTCATCTTGTTTGCTCTAAATATTTCAACAGATCAAGATTGTTCAAATTTATTTTTTACTTATCGTATTCTCTATTGCAACAATATGAAAATAAGAGCCCAACAATTCTTTACTAACTGTACTTGAATACAGTCAAACAGAAAACCCTTGATAGTATTCCATTAGTTAAGAAGTAAATGCAAATAACAGTGATAACAGTACATACCCTCACTAATCTCTCATTGATTTATTTCAGAGAAACCACTTGTTTGTTATCTACACAATCTGTCGAATATGAAAGTTAGTCAGGCAAACAATGACTATTTTGATGTGACATTACAAACAAAGGACAGAACCTTGAGGGATAAGCTTTTCACCTGAAAAGATGTAAATCATGAAATCCAGATATGAGTCATCATATCCTACCCCATAAAAATTACAATCAATTTCCCTTCATAATGATCAAAATTTAGCTTCTTCGAAGAGTGAACTCTTCACCATTCCAACCAGACGACATAGTAGAGTTCATAAGATTTCTGTTAGCATACTTGCTATACATCGTCCTCCGGCCTTCGGCAGCATTGTTACCATTTAGGTATACTAGTTTATATAAAGAACTCTTTAAAGTATTTACAGGTGAAGAGGAGTGGATCTTAAGTGGAAGGTGATTCCAACATTAAGAAGTTGTCACCAAAAATGTGCGACCACCTTCATTTGCTCTATTGTATCTTCAAGGCAATATGTTAAGATTGGTGCCTCGCTGAAAGAAATCATTCATTCCCCCGCCCTCCACCTTCACCATATTTGTGACACCCATGAGATGTCTGGCTGTTATTGTGCAATATTAATGTTTTGCTCTTTTGTTCTTACTTTTTCGTGGTCTTGATGCACTTGGTTGATTGCTAACATTTCCTTCCTTGGCTGAATCGTCAGTAGATTTTTTCTCGTCAGAACTGTCTTTACTTTTTTCTTTCTTTTCATTCTTATTTTCGGATCCATCTTAAAAAAAGAAGTGTCAGTTGAGATTCATATCAGATATTTTTTTTATAATCTGGAAAAGCATATCTGTCTGAGTTATAGACAGTTCTTGCTGTCTGTTGCTTGTAAACTAAACTAGTACACTAATTACGTGAAACTTGCTTTAATATTGTTAGAGGACACCAAACCTGAAGACAAGGAGAGTGGAAAGGCAGAGGAGGGAACTGAAGGTGAAGAAGCATGCCATTATTATGGAAAATCCAACCTCTGATTGTGAAAGATTTACTTTTTGTGCAGACATATATGCTAGCCAAGAAAACATCCAGTGAAAAGGACATATCTGTACTTGATCGATATTTATGATGGGTAACCTGTCAGCCAAATTAAATTTTTTTTTCCGATAGGGCTTAATTTACATTTGTTAACCACAGCTATTCTGATTAACTGTTTTATCATTATTTAGTAATTCATGGGATCCCTGTCTGCTCCTCATTTGTTGTAGAATTATGTCATTTCATATTGGTGTCTGTTCTTGCCTCTAGATCTTCCACACATCCACTGCCAAAATTTGTTTGAATTTCTTCATCGCCTTTTGTTGGAAAAACAGAACAAAAAAAAATACCTTGAGTGGAGGAACCAAACCAAGGGAGTGTTTCAACTCATTGACCACAATGGCTTGGCAAAACTGTGGGGAAGACAAAAAAACAGGAAGAACATGACATATAAAAAATTAAGTAGTGCATTCAGATACTATTACAGGAAGAACATACTTGAAAACATGGAGGGCCAGAGACTGACATTCAAGTTTGTTCGTGATCTTGATGGAAAGAAGTACCCCTCATAAGGTTAAACCACGTCAAGCAAGTCCAACAGTTCACAAATGAACAATAAGTAGAGGCAGCTTTTAATGAATGGATGTTCTGTGGTCAACTCTTAAAAACATTAGTCTCGCAGGTTGAAGATCAGTGACCAGTGCACATTCTTCTGTTGTATGAGGACTGCACTGGGTCTTTGGGGCTCGTGCAGTCCCAATGCAGGGCTTATTTTATGCTATGCAAAAGGTGAAATTCTTAATCTAGCCTTTTCCTTTTAAGGTGGCTCAAAACAGTTCCCAACACTTTCCTAGCGTGTAGATTTTGATGGGTCATTAATGCCACTCTTTATTAGTTGATGTTACAATCATTGTATCAAAAAACAAACCCAATCATTTGTGAATACGTTGGTATTACGTTTGTGACACTCTAGGTTACCATAGCAACACTGACCTGCTAAAAACACCCTTAATTTCAGCTTTAAGTGCTTATATTTCAAAAACGGCACGGTGAATTTTTTTCTTATTACAGAATTTTGATAAGCAGGATGAGATGCAACTTTTAGCAAAGTTTAAACAAATTCTGTACATCGAACATTTAAGGTGGCTCTGAACTCCATGTAGGGAATTTATTTTAACTTTGTGAAAAGTTGCATCTCATCCTGCTTATCAAAATTCTATAATAAGAAAAAAATTCACCGTGACGTTTTTTAAATATAAGCGCTTAAAGCTGAAATTAAGGGTGTCTTTAGCAGATCATAGTGTTGCTATGGTAACCTATAGTGTCACAAAAATAATACCAACATATTCACAAATGATTGGGCAGTTTTTTGATACCATGATTATAGCATCAACTGATAAAGAGTGGTAATAATGACCCATCAAAATCTACATCTTGGAAAGTGCTGGAAACTGTTTTGAGCCACCTGAAGGAAGTGTCCTTTCAGATAAGGTCCCAGCTGTCCAGGCAAAATTTTAGGTAATGTGTAAGGTTGGTGATGGTGCCACACGATGTTCATTGGGTATTGACAGTACTTTGAATGAGCCACTAAGCTCGATATGGCAGAGTGGACATGTACAGACCACTTCTAACAAATGGAATACATAATCTTGAGTGTGACATGTCTGTAAACTTAGATGTGACATCACACATACCATTCCAAAGCATAAAATTTGAGAGAATTTAGAACTGAGTACTTTTATTTGAGATGAAAAAGGCTTAACAGATCATTACTGTTTAAGTTTA
The DNA here is from genome assembly GCA_948470475.1 of Galaxea fascicularis. Taxonomy (NCBI): domain Eukaryota; kingdom Metazoa; phylum Cnidaria; class Anthozoa; order Scleractinia; family Euphylliidae; genus Galaxea; species Galaxea fascicularis. The sequence continues at coordinate 30,878,532 of OX419340.1, read as the reverse complement.
CATTACATATACCTGTACATGGCAAAGATGCTACCCAAAGAGTATTGGCCATCGTGTCCCTTCACTAAAGGCTACCGCACACTAGCCGATTTTTTGTCGGGGTTAAATTGGGTTAAAATTTGTCGAGACGTCAGCTTGCCGCACACTAGCCGATTTTTTGTCCCGACTAACCGCGTTTAGTCTTGGGGTCGAGTCGATCTCCGTCATGTTGGAAAAGACGCTTATTCACGCGACTCTCTTGACAATTCCTCATTGGTTTAGGTACGCGTGAGCCCCGACAAATTATCTTGGCCCACCGCACACTAGCTGACAAGCCCCGATCTTGTCGCAGACTTGTCTGAATTCACCGCACAATATCCGACAAGTGAAGATTTTTTGTTGGCCGAAAAAAAATCGGCTAGTGTGCGGTAGCCTTTATGTGAATATCTTTGATAGTTATCATCATGACTTCTCGTACAATGAACAGCCCTCCAGGTTTTTTTGGAGTCTGTTGATACCTGGATTAAAAATGCTTATAGAGAGAATGTGTGATAGCATTTAAAATGCTTCTTTAAGGTTCTCTAAATATGTTAAAAGATTAGATTTTTGACTCAACTGACCAGACAGTTCTAATTAATTTTAAAGATATGTAGTAAAAGAGTGGAATAATGATTTAGGTTCTCAGAATAAAATCATACCATTAGATGGTTTAACAACTGTGTTGTGTTTTGAAAACAGTAACATCAAATTCAACTTATGGAAAGCTAAGAGAAAGTGCACTTGTAGCCATCAGTGGATTTAACTTGCTGTACACCCCTCAGTCTATTTTCAGGGTGTACATGTATTCTGCTCATTGCATACATTGGCAGAATTTTCCACCTGTTAGCTCTAGCATCAGACTACAGTGGTAGCAGAGCACACTAATGAGGGTGTTTGACATTCCCACTGTGACTTAATCTCCAAATCTGATGTTTGTGGAAGTGTATGGTTTAGACTGTGTGTCATTTCCATGTGCTAAGCATTCACACCCCAATTAAAAGCTTAGCTTTTCACCTATATCAACTTTGATCTGTATCTGAGACGTTCACAATAATTATTATTGTGAACGTCTCAGATGCAGAGAACAAAACACTGCATCATTTTCTTATATTAACTTGGAGATAACCCAAGGGTAGCTTGTAACAAGAGATCTGCCCACACAGTGTCTGCTTAGGTTGGGTCTATTTTACAGGTGACATTCCTCAGGTCAGAGTCACGGGTCACTGTTTAATCAATATTCGTAACTAAGCCAAACAGTTTCACATCAATCTAAAACAAATTTTGGATAGTGATTAGGGCTAGGAGACTCTTTTGGGCTTGTTTATTTATCTGTAGTGTGCTGGCCTGTACTTTGACTTGTGGGAGGTGACCTGTAAAAATATAGACCCACTGCTCCGCTTAACTTTTTATGCTCTTTTCCCATCCTTGGCATCATCTTCGTAATAATTAAAATACTCTTAACACACTATATATTTGCACATGCGACTGGCCCACAAGACCAGTTTTTCCCGGGTGGGCTTCAAAATCGGCACAAGAGACAAGTACACGACACATTTGAGGTAGGAAAACTTTATTTCAAATTAGAAACCGGTAGTTATTTACACATTTTTTTTACGATTGGTGACTTTCCCATACAATTCTCAATATACACAAGCTGTCCCATACAACACGTATGCGGAGTTGAATTTTGTTTGTGTTTTAACATGGACTCTTATATGGGTCAATAAAAGCTTGGGCCACGCCCAGATCGGTCTAATTCAAAATTTCTCCGACCGTTCCACAGGAAGCCCAAGCTCACTACGAGTTGCATACATAAAGGTTTGTATGAGAATCTAGGTTATAGATTCAAGAAAATAAATACTCGCAGAAATTCTCAATAAAAAATAGTGTTTCATTTATATGGTGTGTTCTTGCTTGCTGTGTGGTTATTTTCCCGATCCGATGCCATTTTAGCGATTTCTTTCATTTCTGAGTTTCCACTCTTAGGAAATTTTGGCAGCTTGGGCTGCCTGTGACCTTTCGTATGCTAGAACCCCCCATCTCACCTTCGCTGGGTAGTTTTCTGGTAAGTACTTCATGTCAAGCCATCATATAGTTGTCAGTAAAATAGCTAAGGGATATTCAAGTATACCAGATTATACACAGCAATACAGTGCTGTACAAGACTATACACAGCTATACAGGGTTATACACGGCTGCACAGGGCTATATACGGCTATTCAGGACTATGCACAGCTATACAAGGCTATACCAGGCTATGTACAGCCATACCGGGCAATACACTGCTGTATGGGGGGTATACGAGGCTATAAAGGACTATACATTGCTATACCAGACTATACACAGCTATGTGTAGCTATACAGGGCTGTACACACCTATACAGGACTATACAGGACTATGCACAGCTATACGGGGCTATACAGGACTACACATTGCTATAACAGACTATACACAGCTATACGAAGCTATACAGGAATATACACAGCTAAATAAGGCTATACAAGGCTATATCAGGCTATAAATAGCCATACTTAGCAATACACTGCTGTACGGGTCTATACGAGGCTATACGGCACTATACATTGCTATACCAGACTATAAACAGCTATACAAGGCTATACACGGCTGTACAGGGCTACACAAGACTATACACAGCTATACAGGGTTATACAAGGCTATACCAGACTATACACAGCTATACAGAGCTGAACACAGCTATACAGGGCTATAACAGACTATACACAGCTATACAGGGCTGTACACACCTATACAGGACTATACCAGACTATGCACAGCTATACGGTGCTATACAGGGATATACACAGCTAAACAAGGCTATACAAGGCTATATCAGGCTATAAACAGCCATACCTGGCAATACACTTCTGTACAGGTCTATACGAGGCTATACAGCACTATACATTGCTATACCAGACTATAAACAGCTATACAAGGCTTTACACGGCTGTACAGGGCTACACAAGACTATGCACAGCTATACAGGGTTATGCAAGGCTATACCAGACTTTACACAGCTATACAGGGCTGTACACACCTATACAGGACTATACCAGACTATACACAGTTATACAGGGCTGTACAGGGCTATACCAGACTATACACAGCTATACAGGGCTGTACACAGCTATGCAGACTATATCAGACTATGTACAGCTATACGGGGCTATACAGGACTATACATTGCAATACCAGACTATACACAGCTATACGAAGCTATACAGTGATATACACAGCTAAATAAGGCTATACAAGACTATATCAGGCTATATACAGCCATACCTGGCAATACACTGCTGTACGGATCTATACGAAGCTATACAGTACTATACATTGCTATACCAGACTATAAACAGCTACACAAGACTATACACAGCTATACAGGGTTATTCAAGGCTATACCAGACTATACACAGCTATACAGGGCTGTACACAGCTATACAGGGCTATAGCAGACTATACGCAGCTATACAGGGCTATACAGGACTATACATTGCTATACCAGACTATACACAGCTATACAGGGCTAAACACAGCTATGCGAAGCTATACAGGGCTGTACACAGCTATACAGGGCTATACCAGACTATACACAGCTATACTGGGCTATACAGGACTATACATTGCTATACCAGACTATACACAGCTATACAGGGCTATACACAACTTTACGAAGCTATTATACACAGCTAAACAAGGCAATACCAGGCTGTATACAGCCATGTCTGGCAATACACTGCTGTACGGGTCTATACGAGGCTATACAGGACTATACATTGCTATACCAGACTATAAACAGCTGTACAAGGCTCTACACGGCTGTACAGGGCTACACAAGACTATACACAGCTATACAGGGTTATACAAGGCTATACCAGGCTATTTATACAGCCATACCTGACGATGCACTGCGGTATGGGGCTATACGAGGCTATACAGGACTATACAGGGCTATACCAGACTATACACAGTCATACAGGGCTATCCCAGACTATACACAGCTATACAGGGCTATACAATTGCAAGGCTATACAGAACTAAATACAGCTATACAGGGCTATATGCGGCTTTACCGCCACGCTACACAAGGCTATACCGTGCTATACCAGACTATACACAACTACACTGGGCCAGACACCCTCTATTAAACGGACACTTATCAAATTCCCGAAAAGCAGTCCCCTTATCAGTTTACTGTAAATTTGGCCTATGTTGAAAAATTCCCAATTGGCTTCTTTTATTGTATCAGTCACCTCTATTAAGCGGTCACGTAGTCAATTACAATGCGATATTTCAGGATAATTTGACACGATGATACGCGAGCCATGTCCAATTTCATGAAGAACTGTCGTTGACCCTGAGCGAAGTGAACTCTTTGACTTGTACTTCATAAATATTACAGTCATAAAGCCCCAATAATAATACATCTAGTTGTATCTTTTACGTCTTTGTAGTTCTCACGCCCGGGTCTCTAAAAATTCGATCTCGAGTAAACTCCGGCACCCTTATTACGAAGAAATTTCTTAAACTCAGATCCAGCTTCTTTATTCGCTATGACAGCGGGATTAAATCCGGGAATGAATGATCCAGGATAACCCTAACTGAACCCGATTCTCGGTTTCAAATATTAACAGCGAAAATTAGCTTTCTAATTGAATGGTTTTGTCAAGAAAAAAAACGTCCTCTACCTTATTTGGTAATGAAACGTAATCCTCGTGAATCACCGATCCAAGAATGGATGAAAATAAAATAGAACACGTGCGGTGACTCGCGTTCAAATCCCGCTCTTGCCACTAGCTGGTGTTGTTCTGGGTTCGTTCTTGGATATTTACACTAAGCTTGTGAAACAAGATTAACTAAGATTTATTTTGAATTAAATGTTTAACTACATTGTGATCAAAATATTTGTGTATACTTAGCAAGATTGTCAGCTGGATTGTCCGTCTTATGAGTGTATTTTTATTATCCTGTGACTGTATGATTAAACTGTGAAATAATTAAATTTGCATAAACGTATACCTTCCTTTAAAGACGCCTTATGGGCTCTTTACAGGCCCCCTTGTCATTCACCTTTCAAGAAATTGCATTCGTAATCAATGTACTTTCGGCGAGAATAATAAGCTAAAACATGAAATGAAATCCGAGTTGAATGGAATCATAGTGATAGTTTAGCCCTATATATACAAACAAATGGCTATAGACTGATTATTGCAAATTAATGATCTACTGGGCCTGTCTCCAAGACAGTTTAAAATTTGTATCCATGAGTCAAGAAAGTCCTCACTAACATTAACTAACCAATAACATAACTAAGGACGCTTTCCATTTGCCAGAATTGACCGGCCAGACAATTCCTGTAATGAGAATTTCACTTTAAAGCCAGATCAGTCAAATCTTATATCAGTAGTATGCACCAATGAGATAGGTTCTCTGCAAAAAGCTGATTTCATTTGCTATATGACTGGTCCGGTAATGATCCGGCCGATCCGTTCTGACTGACAAATGGAAAGCGCGGCTAGTAACTAAAAGCTTCCCCTATTAACTTTATTAAAACGTCCCGATTCTTTGTCCTCGTTTTTAGTAACGGAGGACAAGTTTGGGGTTGTACGAAAGAAATCTTGTTAAAATTGTCACTATTTACGGATGCAAATTAGGCACTGGGTTAAGTTAAGTCTTGACATAATTTAACTTTCCTGTTATCTGCCGCTCCGATTTACAGTTTGCTGTACACGCGAAGGAAGAAGTGCAAACAAAATTGAACATATTTGTTATGTGTTCATCCGATAGCTCAATGCTGGTTGAATTTTAAAATGAAAGTACTGCTTCTAATAAGCATGTCTCCTCCGTTGTCCAAGTCCCCTGCTTCATTTCGAAGTTGTTCTCTTGAAGAAATTTATCAGTTCTCTTCCTTTTTAAACTCGATGGGCTTGAGGTGCATTTAATGTTTCTTTTTTGGGGACACAAAACGTCGCTGGCCTCTCTTCTTCCATACTCATTGCCGCACCCATAACAACCGCACTTATTGGTACATGGCCGCATTTCTTTAAAACATTTGCATTTTGTTCGTCTTTTACCTGTGGTGTCAGGGCAAGTTTTGACTTCTTCACCACTGCTTTTTTTGTTGGCTCCACAGCGACATGAAGATTGGTTGTCAATATCGTTGTTTGTAGGTGGTGGATTCCCACAGTTAAAGCATTTACAGAATGAAGTACAATATCTGTTACCGATAGCACAAGGGCAACGTGTCTCCTTCCCATCACCTCCAGAAGTGCAAAATAGGTTTTCCCTTGTCTTACATCTTTGCCCACAGTAACAAGCCTCTTTTTTTTGGAGGACTGGCATTTGCACCTGGCTTTTCATCAGCGTCTATAAGTGATAATTTTAAAGTAGATTAAGTTTTTAATTCTTGCGAACCAGCTATCCGCCACTAAAATCTCTGATATTTTATTTCGAAAAAAAAAACACACCCATTACCATTAACAAGAAGCGAAAGAGTGCCCTATTGCATACGTCGATTTGTTGCCTTGCTTTAGATAGATTTCAAGAACAGCATTATGAAAACGCTCTTCTCAACTCGCTTATAGCCGAGAACAACAACATCTTATCACTTCCACAAGGTATGAACATAATTTTCCATGAGCTGATTTTATTGTCCTGCTTCTATAGGAACTGGTGGTCTTATCCTATTATTGCAGGAATGAGGTGAACTTGTTAGTTTTGGGTTGTGATAGTAAAAAAATACTGTAAGTAACGCAATAGCGATTTCCACAGAAATTGCCGTTGCGCTTGTAATTAATGACCTGTTAAGGAGTCGATGTAGGTATTCGTTTTTTTCTGTACCGTAGCCTGGTGGTATGTCTGATAAACATCCTTTACCAATATGGTTCCGCAACGATTCTATTTCGGTCAAGGTAGATGGCGTTATTGGGCTGCTAGGGACGTTTACCCACCGCTGAAGAAACGACTCCTAGTTTTTCGCAATGACATCTATTCCTGGAGTACTTTTGAGGCGTGTATCACCTTGGTCGTCATTCTGCCTAAAAATCTGGATGACGCTCTTTACTGCGTCATTGTAAGGACGATTTGTCATGGGCATGGTTCTAACTACGCGTTGGCAAGCGTGGAACAAGTCCAACTTGACTTCTGCCTCAGGGAAAATCTGATGATACTTATTCCGCACACGACAACAGTCATCGACGCAAATGACCTCTAGCTTAGAATCACTTTTGTCCAGTCTCAACTTTAAACTGTTGAGCAAATCTTCAATCTCGGAAAACCCCGTTGATATTGTCAGCCTCCACGCTACTACTTCCCCTTTTTCGTTCATAGCGATGAAGAGTTGTTTCAGAACTGCGTAATAAATTTTTTATCTGATTCTCTAACAAGCCCGATGTTTCTTGAAATTTTAAACGTATGATCGCAAGACAGGGAAGTCGCTTTTAGTTTGCCCATGTGTTTTTCGTAAAGGTGTTTGTTCCTATTGAATAAATTTAAAAATAAATTCATGATTTGATCATTGCTTAGGAAAGAGAAAAGAACGTTTTGATAAAAGTCATTAACTCCTGAAGTGTTATAGTTCTCCTTGGTAGCGTCGTGGTGCCCAGCTTAGGAAAGGGAAAAGAACGTTTTGATAAAAGTCATTAACTCCTGAAGTGTTATAGTTCTCCTTGGTAGCGTCGTGGTGCCCAGCTCCATAGAAGTGATATGCAACATAAATGGGCTCACTAGATAATACGACGTCGGGGAAGAATGGAATATACGGGATTAACTGGTTGGATGTAACCACCATAATTGGTATCTTTATGATGTTTGCGTAAATCTTCATCACCACATCACCGATTTCTCGATCAAAAACTGCCCTGACTCGAAATTCGTTCGCTTTTCTCCGTATTTCTTGCCTCGTTCCACAAAGAAATCGATTTGTTTCGCAACATTCCGTTGCGATTTCATCTGCAAACAGCTGCCTTAATGCGAAGGTCGCTCCATCTTCGTCAGGGAGAAGTTGCATCAGTTTGTCATGATTTGCGACGAGTTCATCATTTTTCGGCCTCTTTCTAAACTGCCTTATTACACTTCGGAAAGCGCAATCACCATCCTTTTGTACCTCGTCTATACATAAACCAAATCCAGCCAGTTGCCGTTCCAGAATCTGCACGTGGGAGTTTATAGTTGGATCGTTAAATATCGCATCATCTGCAAGGGTCAGAACATTGCCAAAATAACTTAAATAAATTAAATCAAGGGAATTGAAGGACCTGTTGTTATTCTTATTGTCAATGCTCTGGATCATTTCCTGCATTAATAATCTTTTTTTCCGGATACACTGTTTGTCCACACGAAAGGACGCAAAGGCTTTTTATGAATCGGGCATTTCATCGAAATAGAAAAATGTTCTTGTGGGCTCCAGAGCAGTATCTTTGGCATGAAGAATGCAGCTTTTGAAGATGCATCTCTTATCAGCGGAGGGTGTATAATTGACGAAAATTTGATGTCTGTTGGCTTTTCCTCGAACTGTTTTATAATTTCTAGGATGTAACGTTCAACCTCGTCTGAATCACTTAGCTGGACACCAAACGACTGATAAGCCATTAGCAAAATGAGTAAGACAGTAGTCAAGCCCATCTCAGCGCTAAAAATAACATTAAAAAAGAAATCAGTAGACGTTTGTGCGAATAATTAGTGAAAATGGGCAGGTGCAACACCAATAGACTTCCTGAGAGAACGGCCACCACAAGTTCTTTTGTGCATCAAATTCTCACACACGTCTAATTCTCTTTGTCTGCATTGATTTCTCATCGATCGGAATTTGGCAAAGCTGGATACTGAAATAACTAAAAACTCCGCTCAAAACTTAATGTTTTTAAACCGATCGCCTTTGAGTGGTGAATTCGCTTTATCCACATTTGCCTGTGTAAGTTACGAGGATTACGCCTGAGATAGCTTGTACAAAACATTTGCGCTTAAAGTCGAAATTTGCATTTGGAGTCGCAATTTCACTAGCCACAAAATATGTTCTCGTTTTAACAGAAACCAGAAGAAATGCATTTAAATTTACTTCCTCTTACCCTCAGTTTGAGAACGAGTCAATCCCTCCTTGCTGGCAGGTTTTAGTTCGATCCAAACGAGTGTACCTTACATGAATTTAGTTAATTTAACTGTTGTAGGAAGAACGCTTTCCAACCACCGTGATAGAGGCGCTTGATCTTCTTCTTCCCTTTGAGTATGAAATGTCTTGGTCTAATAGCTTTGCGTATTGTCAGGTAGAAAACAATTAGAAATAAAGATTGCAATTACCTACCAGGAAACATGCGAACCAACGAACACGCGAACATTTATGAGATGACGCCAGAATTCCGAATTTTTCTGGCATAATTCTGATTGAAATTATTTCTGTCGCACTTTCAATCTGTTATAGTCGATTTCCGGTTAACACTTGCTTAACGGGTTGTAAAAGCGCTAGTAAAAACAAAGCCCCTATGGAGACCGTTTTTTGTCATGAAAAAAAAAATCGCCTTTCTGTACGTAAGACGCATAGCATAACCAACGAGATTACAGCTAACGTGGCTGACTATATCAAACGTTTAGTCCTCGAAGTGACTAATTGATGATCTGTAGTTGCCCTGATTATAGCTTGACAATCAGGTGATGATAACCGCAAATTTGGATATCGTGCAAACTCCATAATCGAAATTTAGTGGAAATCATGAGGAGAATATAATTAGTACGAAGTGCGCATCGCGGGATTGGGTAAAACATTGTAAGATAAATGGATATTTTAAGTCTAAAAGAAACTAATTCCGATCGCGGTAAATTGACGTATGTATTTTAATCAAAACCCTGGCTTCAAGCCTGTTTTAGCTCATGATAGATACTTTACATACGTTGACTTTATTGACTGGTTTTATGAATGACACCATTCACTTTTAATGAACGACGCCATTCCTTTACAATAGGCAAACTGTGTCTTTCTGATTTGTTCTCACCTTTTAATTGGTTTTCGGGCGTCTGGTATAGTCTGGTATAGCACTGTATAGCCCTGTACATACGTATATAGCCCTGTATAGCAACGTATATTCACGTATAGCTGTGTATAGCCCTGTCTAGCCCTGTCTAGTTGTGTATAGTATGGTATAGCACTGCATAGCTGTGTATACCCCTGTATATCTGTATACACCCTTGTATAGCCTCGTATAGCCCCTTATAGCTGAGTATAGTCCGGTATAGCCCTGTCTAGCCCTGTCTGGCCCTGTCTAGCCCAGTGTAGCTGTGTTTAGTCTGGTATAGCACTGTATAGCTGTGTATAGCCCTGTAGATCCGCGTATAGTCCCATATAGCTGAGTATAGTCCGGTATAGCCCTGTCTAGCCCAGTGTAGCTGTGTTTAGTCTGGTATAGCACTGTATAGCTGTGTATAGCCCTGTAGATCCGTGTATAGTCCTGTATATCCTTGTATAGCCCCATATAGCTGAGTATAGTCCGGTATAGCCCTGTCTAGCCCAGTGTAGTTGTGTATTGTCTGGTATAGCACTGTATAGCTGTGTATAGCCCTGTAGATCCGCGTATAGTCCTGTATAGCCTTGTATAGCCCCATATAGCTGAGTATAGTCCGGTATAGCCCTGTCTAGCCCAGTGTAGCTGTGTATTGTCTAGTATAGCACTGTATAGCTGTATATAGCCCTGTAGATCCGCGTATAGTCCTGTATAGCCTTGCATAGCCCCATATAGCTGAGTATAGTCCGGTATAGCCCTGTCTAGCCCAGTGTAGCTGTGTTTAGTCTGGTATAGCACTGTATAGCTGTGTATAGCCCTGTAGATCCGCGTATAGTCCTGTATAGCCTTGTATAGCCCCATATAGCTGAGTATAGGTCGGTATAGCCCTGTCTAGCCCAGTGTAGCTTTGTATTGTCTGGTATAGCACTGTATAGCTGTGTATAGCCCTGTAGATCCGCGTATAGTCCTGTATAGCCTTGTATAGCCCCATGTAGCTGAGTATAGTCCGGTATAGCCCTGTCTAGCCCAGTGTAGTTGTGTATTGTCTGGTATAGCACTGTATAGCTGTGTATAGCCCTGTAGATCCGCGTATAGTCCTGTATAGCCTTGCATAGCCCCATATAGCTGAGTATAGTCCGGTATAGCCCTGTCTAGCCCAGTGTAGCTGTGTTTAGTCTGGTATAGCACTGTATAGCTGTGTATAGCCCTGTAGATCCGCGTATAGTCCTGTATAGCCTTGTATAGCCCCATATAGCTGAGTATAGGTCGGTATAGCCCTGTCTAGCCCAGTGTAGCTTTGTATTGTCTGGTATAGCACTGTATAGCTGTGTATAGCCCTGTAGATCCGCGTATAGTCCTGTATAGCCTTGTATAGCCCCATGTAGCTGAGTATAGTCCGGTATAGCCCTGTCTAGCCCAGTGTAGTTGTGTATTGTCTGGTATAGCACTGTATAGCTGTGTATAGCCCTGTAGATCCGCGTATAGTCCTGTATAGCCTTGTATAGCCCCATATAGCTGAGTATAGTCCGGTATAGCCCTGTCTAGCCCAGTGTAGCTTTGTATTGTCTGGTATAGCACTGTATAGCTGTGTATAGCCCTGTAGATCCGTGTATAGTCCTGTATAGCCTTGTATAGCCCCATGTAGCTGAGTATAGTCCGGTATAGCCCTGTCTAGCCCAGTGTAGTTGTGTATTGTCTGGTATAGCACTGTATAGCTGTGTATAGCCCTGTAGATCCGCGTATAGTCCTGTATAGCCTTGTATAGCCCCATGTAGCTGAGTATAGTCCGGTATAGCCCTGTCTAGCCCAGTGTAGTTGTGTATTGTCTGGTATAGCACTGTATAGCTGTGTATAGCCCTGTAGATCCGCGTATAGTCCTGTATAGCCTTGTATAGCCCCATATAGCTGAGTATAGTCCGGTATAGCCCTGTCTAGCCCAGTGTAGCTTTGTATTGTCTGGTATAGCACTGTATAGCTGTGTATAGCCCTGTAGATCCGTGTATAGTCCTGTATAGCCTTGTATAGCCCCATGTAGCTGAGTATAGTCCGGTATAGCCCTGTCTAGCCCAGTGTAGTTGTGTATTGTCTGGTATAGCACTGTATAGCTGTGTATAGCCCTGTAGATCCGGGTATAGTCCTGTATAGCCTTGTATAGCCCCATATAGCTGAGTATAGTCATGGTATGAGTGAATATCCCTTAGCTATATTACTGACAACTATATGATCTGACAACTATATGATGGCTTGACATGAAGTACTTTCCGTTTTTCTTCACCTTAAGCGAACCAAACATCTTTTGGTCAGCGGATTATAGATAGGTACTTCATGTATCCCATCATAAAACGCTCGTTTTGAAACGACCTGTTTATGTTCTTTACTCCTACCGGTCTTTTTGTCCGTTCTTGGATCGGTCGAGTAAGTAAGGATATGACAGGTAATGGTAATCTTTGGATATTTGGATATGGCTCTCTCATATGGAAGGCAGACTTTCCTTTCGTGCGAAAAGAGGTTGGTTTTATCGAGGGGTATGAACGCCGGTTTTACCAAGGGAGCAGTGATCACCGAGGTGTTCAAGAAAAGGTATGGAAAATTTGTGAATTCATCAAGGTTTTTGGGCTTTCTTGTTTCCGATATTTTAGCTGACAGAGACAGGTAAGACAGGCAAAAACTAGGTCCGGGTCAAACGCCGTACTTCACACGAGACAAACATTTCACCCAGTTAAGGGGGGGCTAACTTAACTACAGACTTGGCGTTGTTGCCAAGTGATGGTTGCGGATTGTATTTGTAAAACACTGTTTTTTTAAAGGCGTTTTGCCACTATATTGGTGAATTGTGTGAAGGTAAACTTGTGAAATTTGTAAATTTTTATTGCGCATGCGCAACTTGCCCCAGGCCCCAACTGCACTCTAGAGAGAAAAATTCCCAAACATGGTGAAAATTATGTGTATTTCCGATTTTTTTCGCCAGTCAGAGATATTCCAGCCTTTTTTACATGGGTACGTAAGCAATTGTTGTTAACATACATAACTGCAATGATAATGATGAAATGGTATGAATTTGCATGCTTATGATGTCATAAATCACACAGTAACACAAATTTCAAAAAATCGATATGTAGAGTTTTGCACCTTGACGATCGTTAACCATTGGCACTATTTTCGATATCCAGAGGTGTATGCCACTCAAGTTTTAGGCTTTTTTCTGTTCTGGTCACATGACTTACCAAATATGGTTGTGACACGAAAATTTTGTAAACCTTTTTGAGTGTGAAAACATAGCCAGACAGCTTGCCTGTGCAAGTTAGGTTTCCAAGATATAAGGGTAATGGGAACTTTCCATAGCAACAATTTTAGCTTATTTTGTAGTTAAGTTAGTGCCCCCTTAAGTTTGGTTATTGAACTTGTATTTGAATCAGTTGAGGGATTCTTCATGGCTACTCAGGCGGGAATAAAGTTACGGCTGAAGAAAAACTTTGGTCAGATTTGGTTCAAACCCTGATCTTTGCATGAGCTGAAGCAAATGCATAAACATGAGAATGTTCAATGTTGGAGTTGAGGCTTGAAGGGAAAAGAGAAGAGGGTCATTCCACTTTTTATCCACACCCCACCTAAGGATGGCAAGTTTTTGCAAAGGGGGGTTCGGATTTTTTCTTTAAAGAAGCCAACAAAAGGTGGACCCTAAGGACAGTTTTTTCAAAGGGTGCCGACAAAAAATTTAGGGTTAATTGGATTTCAGCCATCTTTAAGGGGGGGTGGGGGGGGAATAAAAAATGGAATGACCCCAAGCAATGTAATGTAACAACATGGAGGAGGGATGAAAGACCGGTGACAGAGTGGCAATCCTGGGTGGATGTTGGTACTCCAGCAGCTGATCAATAATTCAAAGTGGGTGGAGAGAGAAAGCTGAAGCCTTATTAAAAAGGCTGGAAACTGTGTTAGATTTGTGCCTGCCTTACACACTATCAGTATGTAAACAAATAGTCATAATTTTCTTGGTAATTTTTTCATTTCAGCCTGGAAGGGTTGTTACTCTTCTTGAAAAGAAGGAGGTGAGACTTGATTTTTTTAAACCTTGAGGTATAACAAACCCTCGGAATCTCATGCAGTAAATGTGTCAAAGTATGTTGCTTGTATTTTAATAAATAGTGTTTACTTTCTTTGATGTCAGGAAAAAGTTTGGGGAATAGCCTACGAAATTGCTGAAAAGGACATTGCTGAAGTTTTAGAATATCTTGACTTCCGAGAAAAAAATGGTTACAAAGCAACATGGGTCACTTTTCATCCAAAGGATATTCACCATCCAGCATTTCAAGCAAAACTTTACATTGCAACTCCTGAGAATGAATATTACCTTGGACCCGCTCCATTGTCTGAGATTGCAGAGCAAATTTTGACCTGCAAGGGACCCAGTGGAACAAACTATGAGTACCTCATTAATCTTGCTGAAGCAGTGCGCAATCTAAGTCCACAGGTTCAGGACGACCATTTGTTTGAACTGGAAGATTTAGTTAAGGCTGGTTCACTAAATAATTCATTGATTATATCATCCTGATCATCACTTACTTTATGAAGCTGCAACAAGGACTGTTCTAGTGATAAACCATGTGGGGTAAACATCCCAGTCAAGGCTTGTCTGTTGACACCAAAATAATAAGTAAGCTCAAACCTGGATGGGCACCCCTGTTATTAGGTCCTCTTGGCCATTTTTTACTTCCTCATTTTTACCTCAGTGGAGGCATATTTTGTTCAGCCCACTCTTAGTGTATTTGTTAAGTTTTTAGGCAAAATCAGGCAAGGAATTCAGCAACTGAAAAATTGTCTTATTGGTTAACCATTCTTTATTATTTAATATATTGCAAAGCAAAAATAAGTATTTGAGAAAAGCAATACTATTGTGTAGGCAAAAGAAGGTACGAGCTAACATGTGGTGTGAAAAAAACACTTTAATTTTAACTAATTTTGGCTTTTCCCAATCCTGCAAAGTCCAATAGGCCATTTCCAAGTTGCTTTTTGCATCTTTATGAAAGCCAGGTTTTCCTGCACACTCATCCCAATGAAAATAGGTTCTCAGTAATATACTAATAAAACTGTGATATTCTCTTGCATTCTCATCCTCAGAACCCACGATCCTTCTGGCCTGCGGTAGGGATCAAGAGCTCTGGCCAGTTCCGAAATATGCGCAGTCGCAGTGAAGGTGCATTTTTGTAACCATTGGCAACCACTATTGCTTCAAACTTCTGAGTTTTCGGAGACGAGCCGGAAGTCCGTGATTCATGGACTTCCTGGTTCGGATCCAGCCAGAGCTCTTGATCCCTGCCACAGGCCAGAAGGATCGTAGGCTCTGGGAACAAGAATGATCCTTATGAAGAACTGTTTTTGTGGACTTGGGGGAGGAGGCAGAACTGAATTCAAAATAGCCCATTTTTTACCAGTGTGTGTACAAAACTCTCCTGAAGAAGAAGAACGTCTGTTGTAATTTGCTAGAATTATTTGTATCAGGTATTTAATGTGTATCGACTACATTTAATTTTAATTTATTGCCTCTTGTTTAATAATAAAAATAAAACTTGAAATATCAATAATATTCTTCTTCTTTTTACTTCTTTGGCAGAAGGAAATCTCCCTAATTTCCTTAGACAGAAATCATAATTAAAGTGCACCTAACCCCAAAATATTTTTTTCGCTTAAATAAATATTTGCACCTGTCCGGAACATGTTGCGCCGTTTTGCGCCTATTTCAATCAAATATTGACTTTTTATAGGCTGTAAAAGTTACGAAATCTAGCCATCATCTGTCCCACGACCGAGCTTGAAAGGGCATGGGTCTATTCCTTACATGACGTCACAAACTGCTTTGCATGCATTTTTACAAAGACTTACTGCAATGCAAATCAGTTTGTGACGTCATGTAAGGAATAGACCCATGCCCCTTTCTAGCTCGGTCGTGGGACAGATGACTCGTAACTTTTATGGCCTACAAATAGTCAAGATTTGGTTTAAAAAGGCGCAAAAAGGCTCAATGTGTTTCGAACAGGTGCAAAGATATATTTAAGCGAAAAAAATATTTATGGGTTAGGTGCACTTTAAATTAGAAATAGGTTTCCTTGATCATTGGTGCCAATTTCCAAACAAGTCTTGTAAATTATAATGACTTTTAAATTGCCCCCTTAATCAGTAGTCTGTAATGGTTCAAAACTATGAAAAAGAGGTCACAATGTTTTGAAAATGAGCTAAAAAAAGGTTGTGGAAAGGGCCTTTTCAGCAGGTTCTAGCCTTGGCTTCACCATTCTTGAATAATTCATGCTCTTGTATTATTGATGATTATCATCATAGTGACACTAAATTCTTATGTGGAATCCACTAAAATTTTGGGATTTGAAAAACATTTGCTTGCTTGTATGGTGTAGTTGTTTGTATATTTTTTCTCTTTTGTTTTATTGTTGTTATTATTATTATTATTATTATTATTATTATTATTATCATGGGCATCTGCAAGGGTCAGTATCCTAACCTTTTGCAATTGTCGTTTAGATCGGCCGTGCTCATAGTTGTCAGCAAGGAGATACGGAAAAAATATCGCCCTCCGGCAAAATGCTTTGCATATTTGACAATCAGCTGATCTGTTGTCTCGTCAGATTGGTTAATTTGGTCGTGTTGTGTCTTTCAAGTTCGTTTTCTGATTGGATAATTTTTTGAAAATCACGAGACTCGTGTCACGGGACTTATGTCACGAGACTCCACGCTCGGTGACATAAAAAATTTGATGGGGAGAATTCACTGGCTTTTGGTTCGAAACACCGGAATTACCCGAGGAAAAGGTTAATGTCGGTTTGGTAAACGTTTTGCAATGAGTAAGTTTAAGTGTAAGTGTTTAAATGTCACTATACACGTAAAAGAAAAGGCTATTCGCGAAGCGGACGGAAAAGCATTTGTGTCTGAGGTCGGTAAATCACCATTCTTCTCCCAGGATCTGTATGAGGTTGAACTAGCTGTTGGCGGAATAACGAAGGTAAGGATTGTGTTAACTTCTCTTGGCAAGTACTTTTTTTGTAAGGTACAGATTCTTACAGCCACGTCAAAAGGCGATAAAAATAAACGTATCAAGCTTATTTGTTTTTGACAAATGTCGCCATTGGTTTGGCGGGCTTTTCTTTCGTCTTAGCTCAGGTCGCTGCTGCAATGTGTTCCCTCTATTTTCCTTTTGTGCTTTGTTTTATTTGACATTTTTTTTTTCTCCAGAAGGAAAAAATAGCTCGTGACTTGGTGGAATTGTTGCATCAGATTCGTAGTGATGTGTAATATATCACGAACGAGAAATCGTACACCCTCGCAAAGAAGCTTAATTAATTTCATGTTGTCCTTGTCAAAGTTTCGTGCACATCTTTTTTCAACGAAAACCTGAACCTTACATCAGTGTTACATATACCTGTAAATGTATATGTACAGTGGCAGGAAAATAAAAATATCGCCAATATTTCCCGGCCATTTTCGCTCCCTTAGTATTTGAGGACTAAAAACATAGCTTAATGAAAAACTTGTCTTGCAATAAAAATGTAAGCTTAATTGTTTAAAATTGCATCTAAAGATAAATGAAGGTGTTGAGGTTTTATTTGACAGGAAGAGTTAGTAAAGTTTTGCTGTTTATTGTACTTTTTTAGCTGACTCGCAACACCATTTTTCCTTTTTATCGTTTCAGGAAGTTGGGAGTCTCGTAAGAGAGACCAGAACGGAAGATTGGGATGTTTTCACTTGCATTAACTGTAATATGGACACACATGCCTTGCATGTTGTCAAAAAATACGACCGTGTTCTGATAAGCAGAGGAATGGAGGTAAAAGAAACTTGCTGTTAACGTAAAAATCTAGCTGTTACATCTGAGTGTTAACCCTCCAAGGAGTTTGTTTTGGTCATGTGATAATCAGGCTTTCAAAGTACAATTGCAAAGGTACAATTAAATATTTGAACCTCTTAACTTTGGAAAGGTGACCTCAGAACATTTTCTAAATAGTTTTTTGTACAGTGGATCTTCTGCTGAAATCCTAGCATCCTTACCCAAGCTGGCTTGTTCTACCTGTATTTGTTTGTCAGTAAATTAACAGGTCATATCTGGTAGTTCATTGTGTATTCCCATTTGTCCTGGGAAAAAGCTAGTATTGTTTCTTTATCCCTGATTTTGTTAGACTTCAACCCTGGTTAAAGGTTGTACTGTATTATTGTTATACAACACATCCAACATTTAATGTTATACGACAAATTTTGTTGTATAACAGTGTTAGAAATGCGGCAAAACACGACTTAACATTGTTGAAAGTCAGGTAAAATGTTTGGTTGACTGCAAAACATTCATCCAACAATAAATTTCATGTTGGTGAGTTTGTGCAGATTGGTGAAATGTTGAAGTTCTGACAATTTGTCATAAATCTTTCTCCATTATGGCACTTCTTTGATAGTCCATTGCCCTTAATCCTAGCATTTTCAGATTCATTGTCTAAGCTATACACTTATGCTTCTTTAACTTTCTTTGATGTCACTTTTCATTAGTTTGAAACAGCAGTAACTGGTATTCATTGTAATCTGGGTTATTCACCTTCACATGGGTTATGGTCCTTGTATATGATATTGTTCATGAGACGTATATGCCCTTGCCCTTCCCTTGTGGAAATTCTAATTATGACCCTCTACAGTAGGCTTGGACATTTGGGGAGATTTTTTCTAAATTTGGCTTAGTCTTTACGTTAAAGTGGCTAGTATCATGGCAAGTGATGCCTGTGCCCTGATTCAAAGTGTATATACATATTGTTTCAGTTATTGGCAGTAAGATGAGGCTAAGATTTTAACTTGGCAGAATGAAAATATCCCATCTGTGTTTTAATTTTTGCAGAGTGATCCTGCTGTCCTCAACAAGTTTGCCAGTTCACCAGAATATTCTTCTATCTTCAAAATAGTTCTCAGACCTGTCAGGGAGGGTGAAGAATTCATTGTTGATAGTTCATGTAAGTAAACTTAGTATAATTGCACATATCTTAATTGTGCCCTCACCCATCAATTACTTTACTTACCAATAAACTTATTATTGTTAGAAGATTACGATAATGTATGCTGTTTGGTGGAGTGTTCTGATTTGTTGTGTTTACAATTTATTAGAATTATGGCATGCATTGCCATCTTTGTTGTTTGCTTTTGGTTCTGGTTGTGCTAATTAACAATTAGATACATAGCCCACAAGCAACTTTTGTTATTCTGAAGTCAAACATTTAAAAAATATGTGGTTGGACATTAATCAATGACTACTGCATGTTTCCTCTTGGTGAACAATGCCTGTGATGTTCTTATGACCCAGTCATCCAAGTACTCTGAACTTATTTTCTGAATTGTTGTTAGAACATTGGGAAACATGATAAACACTTGGTACAATGATAAAACATTTTCATTCATTTGCTTATCTGTCTTGTTCAGTTAGTTTATAAACAAGGTCTGCAGTAATTTCTGAATCATTGGTCTTTTTCCTATCTCCTCTATTTTGGAATGTAATTAATTTACTCTATGAGAAAGTTAAGGGGCAGATTTAAGTGTCATGTTTTTGTTTTTGTTTTGAAGTAGAGTCTATACCTCTTACTAACCGAGTTCATGGTCCGTACTGTAAGTTATGGACTGAGTTTTTTCCTGTTTGCTTATGGCCAAAGTGTGCGGGCCATAAATCAACGGGAAAAAACGAGGATCTGTAACTTACAGTACAGACCGAGGAAAGGAGGTTAGTAAGATATTTATTATTAATATCTCCGAGGTTAATCAGGTGCAAGGAAAAGGGAACTTTCAAATCTAGCAGGCCATACAGTGAAGTACATACTAACTGAGAGATAAAAGAAAATTTGTTATTATTTTTTCTTCTTCAATTGTAACTGTTTAATGTTGAATGTTTGGGTTCAGATATAGGGGAACGTGCTTCCTTACTTGGTCAGGATACAATTTCTCTTGCTATGGTCAGCATTCAAGAACAGGTGAAAAAATTTGTTGAGGCTGAAGAAAGTGCAATGAAGGAGAGAATAAGGTGATCTCAGCTACTTGTTTTTTGTATTTGTTTTCATTGTCATGCTGTGTTTGAAAGTATTAAATAACATCTTTACTCACTCTGTTACTACGGTAATCCAAAACAGTACTAATTAAACCCTTACAAAAGATTCGGCGGTAAAGAAAGAGACCTCTTATGCAAGTGACCAGTGCAATACCATTGGAGTGTAATTTTATAGTTTCCTCTAGTAACCCCTAACCTCAAATAATTTTATTGTCTCAGGAAATTTGCCGAAGAACAGAAGGCACAGTTTGCTTCTCTCCAGTCACAAGTATTCCAGGATAAACAGGCTGTCTACTGGTATGCACAAGTCATACTTATTGTCTTGTGATTTTGAATGCAATAAAAATTCAAATGAAGAATGATCCTTGCAGTTAATTTATGAAAGGGGGTTTGAATCAGTGACCTCGCAATACCTGTGCAATGCTCAAACTTCAAACCCCGTCGAAGTCCTGATTTTTTTTTCTTTTTCAGGCTTCTTTCCACATTTGCATAAATTTGCAACTGCAAGGATCATTCTTCATTTTCATTTCTGCAGTTCTTATGTGATTCATTTCCTATACATCATTCACATAATTATTAAAATTAATTGTTGCTTGTACTTGTGTTGTAATTTGTGACCATGTTAACTTAGTTAAGTGAAACTTCCTCCATTAGTGTACAGAGTAATGGAAGTGTTATGGAAGTGTTAGTATCCAAGTACTTCTGTCACTTCCAGAACTGTTTAAGGTTTTGCTGGATCAAGACCTATAATAAAATAAAATTGATTCCTCAGTACATCATTTTGAACAGGGCTATCAAAAGACAAGAACAAAGGTCACTGGAGAATTCTCTCAACGAAGCCATAGCTGACAGCTCATTGGACACACCTGTGTTGCCTAAACCTGGTAAGCCTTATCCCTTTTTTGTGTGGGTGGGTATAATTGACATGCATGGCACATGTATTGGATTGCAATGCCGGGGATGGTTAAGGAAAACCAGATACATTTTTAAGATCTGGAAAAATCTGCAGAATTTTTCTTTGAATTGGTAAACATTTGAATTCTGCCCAAAGTCAGTGTATTTTTCCAGACACTGCATGAATCTAATCGAAACTGCCGCTTCCATATGCTTTTGGTGTTGTAAAGGTTCTAACGTGGCACCACTGACAAGATAACTGACCCAATGTGAAGATGCATATTTCTATCCAGGGACATACCTTTATAGAGATCTGTTTCCTGGGAATATGAAGAACAAGCAAAGTGGAAAATTACTAGCAACCCGCTGGTCAGCAAAAATCCCTCAGCAAGTGCCATTGTATAAATGTTAGCAACTCGAATCCACAGCTATTTATTTACTTCAAAAATTAGTGACAGCCCTGATGTCTTTTTCAGTACATCCTGTAGTGCCAAAACTTGAAGACTATCGCCACCCTGTAAGTCAAGTGCACATCACTCAAGTGACCTCTCAGAAATTGCCTTTACATCCCAGTACTCGTTCGTCTCGCAAGTCAAGAATGACAGGTAGAAAACCTATGCAACAGCAGAGAGACTTCTCTTCTGAAACTGATGCGGATCCAGTGTTCACACTGGACGATTTCACTGATGACTGTGAACCATTCTTTGAATCTGAGGAAGATGATCTTAGCAGTGGTGAGAAAAGTAAATTTATTCTTTATGACATAGTAAATTTTACTCCTGACTTGCAGTCAATGTTTGCACACCAATATCTGTAACAAGTTCAATGTTTTACTCTTCGATTACATCGCTATTTTCAGATAACAGTTTTCAAGCTGAGGAACATGTCTACAATCCAAGGATAAAGAGCATGAGGAAAGCAACACAGTATTCAACGTCTGTTCCCATAACAATGCCGACAGGGAAAAACTCGCCTTCAGAGGATGATGAGGTGATCCTTTCTGTCATTATAGATCATGTACATTGTTGTACAGCTTTTAAGTGCTGCCTGCTTTGGTTTGCTTGGCAAGAAACTGGCACTCCTTAACATGAGGCATGTCATATTAGTGATCGTCAGTTAACAACTTTTGTGGAACTGTCTTTAGTTGTGGTGTGATGCAATATTTGTGCTTTATTACACGACTTAGACAGTCAGAGGGCCAATAACTAAAATCGACCAATAAGATTGCTCTATTGCCAGTCCGATATTCTCTAAGTATTGGACCGGGTATTGTCCCAAATGATCCCGTGTTGTCTTCAGTCGTGTAATAAATCTCTTATTAACCAAGCTTGCTCGGGACCGTACTGGGAGAATATCACCCCTCGGTCTTTCTCCCAGTACGGCTCTCGCACTTGGTTAATAAGATATATGTACTACACATCTTAAATGGAGACTTGGGTTGCTTACCATTTACATGGGAAAACCAATTGGTCGACAGTTTGTACAAATGTTAAGCAAAAATCCCCAATGAAAAAATTTCTGTTCAGGATTGGTGTGTACCATTTGCACAACTCCTACTAAATAACACATGACATGCATCAAAAATTGGAGTAGGGCCTGGAACTGGTGAAAATCGCAAACGGTAAACACATTTTCCGTTCAAAAATTCTGGTTGGAAATTTTGGACTACCTTTCAAGACTTTCGAAAACTTTGGAAATTTTCTGGTCGGGAACACCAAAATATCCTTACCATTTACATTCCAACTGAAATTTCTGAAATTCTTTGGTAAATGGTAAACAACCTTGGTGACTCATTTAAGGAGGCTCGAAAGGGTTTTTCATTGATGTAGTGTAAATTACAAAGGAGGATATTTAATGATGTGGGCAACCTATGTCTCCTTGGAACTCTATTGCTGGGCTATACTTTAAGGGTGCTTGTGACATATCAGTTACCATGGCAATGCACCAGGTCCAGAAGAGGTCCTCTAAAAGTCAGTTTCTGTAAATTATCTGGAAAACTAATGTGGGACCTGCTATTTTTATTTCTTTGTTGGAAAGCTCTGTAAATTCTTTAACTTTTCAGACAGTATGAAACAAAATTATCTAGTCGAATTTAATATCGGTACTTTTAAAAAACGTGTCTTATGGCTTACAGAAAATTCTACGAGATAATTTTCCCCTAAACTTTTATATTTGAAGTGCCATCATGAATGGTACCTGCATGTAAAAAATCAAGATAGGTCACCAAGCAAAATTTCAAGCTAAAAAAAAATGTTTTTCACAGATTTTATTTCTGGTTCGGGTGATTTTACGCAGTGTTTAACTTCCAGTGTGCTTGATTCTGCTTCATTCAACTAACGTTTGCATCTTAGTGTGCAGCTAAAAACCCTTTCCAGCCTCCTTAATTGAAGGTGTCCTACACTATTCACTGACATCAGTTCAGAGGTGAATCAATGTATATGGCAATACGACTCAAGTTTTAGTAGCAAAATCTAAATGCAGTTAAACATAAGGTGACCAGGAACAACCCATATGGTTGTGGAATGAGAATTGTGAACCCATGCAACTACAGTACTACCATGCATGAATGACTAAATTTCACATTCAAGTTTGGACAGAAGTGGGGCATTGGTATCATTACTTAACTGAAAACTCCATCCCTATCTCTTCATCCCTTTTCCTGGGCTAGTCCTTCACCTTTAATTTATTTTAAGGACACTAACAACTGGCTGTGTCTTTTCTCCATAGTTTGCAATACCTGAACCAAGCAAGATAGGAGAATGCATGAGAGCAATAGCTCGCAGTGTCCATGAAAGCAGTGAGAAAATGTTTGGTGAACTACCACGGCCCAGGCGGAGTACTTTCACCTTCAGATAGTGAAAAGTCTACTCATTATTATTAAAACGCATTACAGCAAGTACCCTGGGTGCCAGAGATTTTTTCTCATTGGGGTCTTATTTGCTCTGACTGACACTCCTTGCTGCTGGTAAGAAGACCTCTGGCATCCAGGGTATACAGCAATTTAAGACTTTTAAGAGTTGATCTAGAGGTGGACTTGTCCTTGTGTGTTGGATAATATAGCTCATTTTTTGACAGCAAAAAAGGTTTGTGAATTGACAGAAATTCATTAAATCTGTTATTACAAGTGACATGTATAAACTGTGTTTTGCAACAGTGATTGTAAATATTGAAGTCTATAATAACTCACTTTATTCAGTAAATTTGGCATAACATGTCTTCAAATTTTATTTATGGTCAGTGTGGTTGAGCGTAACACATAAAAGAAAATTTTTTCAAGTTGTAACTTGAAAGTTAAGGTCTTTGTTGTTATTTTTCTAAATGTATTTAAAGAGATTTTTTGGGTTGGTCCTATGGCACAATAAAAAATATGAAAAATCTGTAAATGCCTTATTCTAAAGGTACGCGCGTGTACTTATTTATCACCTCAGGCCCCTTCCTCTCTCGGGCACCTTAAACGGCCAAAATAGAATCTTTGACAGGGATCAATCCCATGATGAACTTCTCATCACTGGCCGCTGCAGTATGCAGGAGGCGTGTTGCACGTACACCTGGTAAATGGAGGTAAAATGGCGTAGTTTACCACGAGCCTGTCAGCACCACAGTGGTAGAACATCTGACCCGTGTGTGTGGGTCATGAGTCAACTTCCTGTCACGAACTTTGTATACCACTTGTCCCACATTCGTCACAAGATAAATATTACATCTTTCTAGCTCACCTTATTGCTAAAGTAAAAATGTCCCGCTTTTTTTAAATTCTGTTTTGTTCTTCTTTCCTCTTATTTCTCGCTGTAATCCAGTTGACGGAAATCTGGAAAGGACACTTGACGGTAATCGAATCGGGTCACCTTTGTCCATAAGGCTGTTTGGAGGTCAGGAAGAATTGTTTGTCTCTGTAGGGTATTTTGCCTCCCGTCACCAAAGAAGACGCACCGCTGTTTGATTTACAAAAAAAACGAAACAGAAGAGTGTCGGGCATTTTACCAGGGTCTCTCCTTCCCGCTCAGAGGACGGGAAGAAGAGAGACCCTGTGAACGAGGTTGTCACGGTGAATCCTTCAGCATTTCCAAACAGGGATCCAAATCAAGACTCAAACCACTCATAATTAGGTTAGTTACTTTGACAGTTTGAGAAGATGTTAGTATCCTTCAGATAATCGATAGTTTTTTCCTGGTAAAGTGAAGTTTACAAGGAAGGGACGGAATATTCCCCCCCCCCCGGGGGAGGGGTACTCAAGAGATGCTTGGGTAGGGCAAATGTCTGAGTTTCCTATCCCGTTTAAGACAGAATTCAGATTTTTCACTTTCTCACTTCATTTCACATTTTAAACTTTCTTTCAAATCGAGATATATTGTAGTAAACATTCATACATTAAAAAGTGGGGGTCACCGTGCTTATTGCCGAGTTAGTGATCCTCAAAGCGGGAAGATCCTGTTTGAAAAGCTTTACGCCGAGAGAAGACTAGGTCGAGTTTATGTACATGTAGGGATTGTCTTATGTGTTCAGTCGGAAAGCCTAAAAAGCATTTTACACGTCTTGCAACCCGTCATCAAGGAAATCTGCAAGGACTCACAATTCCGCAACTCATCTTCCGGGCAGTGAAAATGTCACGCTAAAATCGTCCTCTTTCTCAGTAGAAGCTAAAGTCAAACTATAAGCGGGCCACTTGTTTGTCAAGACGTTTGATACAATTATAGATCGATTCAGCCTTTTTTCTTGCAAAAACTACCTTGTTTATCCTTAAAATCCGGACCAACAATAAAATCCGCTGAAATTTTGGTCATTTTTGATGTCGCAATGTTATGCGCAGTAGGGGTGCGCAGTGCAAAACAGAGGAATCACCTTAAGCTTATCCTGTTTGAGCCATTAAGTCATGCAGCAATACCCTGTTTAAGACAGAAAGTGATGAAATCGATACCCCGTTGAAACCATACCCTATCAGACCGCACGTCCCCCTTAAGGCCACATAAGGGAGTACCCCCCGGGATATCCCCCCCCCTCTTCAGAGGACAAATTGGTGCAATCTCATTAGCTAGTACTTGGCGGTACACGTTGGCACTGATCGTAGATAAGCGAGCAAAGTAAGATGACTATCGGATACGATTTGGGGGAATATAATTTTACTGTATTTTCTTAGAATTTAAAGGTGGGCACGCATGTGCTATTTGCATGCTCGTTGCTTCCTTATTAAATTAGAGTTCAGGTCGTTTGCGGAATGAATGGAAGGTAGTGAACGGGGGAAGTATGATAGCCGTGCTTTTTACGCTACGCTTTTCTCCACGCTCCCAAAATTTTTTCCTGCAGCAGAAAGACCTTTTAAAGATGGTGACTGAACCCCTGGGGCATGGGGTGAGACCATACACCTGATTTGATGGCCGACATGGGATTGGTTCCGAATCAGTAACACCACACGTTAGCGAGTGAGTAGTTCGCTTTCCTCCCCTCTTTTTCTGGTGCTTCAAGGCCTGGTTTTGTCACGACATTGCTCATTCAATTCTCCGTGCTTTAAAGAGGAGGAATGTTTGGTAATCTCGTGCACAAGAACGCCCGTGCATCCCTCAAAGAGTATGGCGATAAGATTGGAGCCGTTGTAGATTTCGAAATCATCCCAGTTGAGAGTTCACAAAACCCAAAGTTCACTGCAACGGCAAGAGTTGGCGATCGGCATTTCCCTTCTGCTACGGCCTCATCAAAGAAAGATGCTAAGCAATACGCTGCAGAACTGGCTGTGCGAGCTCTCGCTGAAGGTATGAAGCTAATTGATAGTACAGTATTTGGCATGTAAATATGATTTACCAGCTGTTTTGTATCTTTTGTGATTGTTTCAGCGACGATGTTAATGTTGTCTGGGTCATGTTTTGTTACTTCGTAAATTCCGTATTCTTCAAGAGAACAATGCTGGAATGATACCCTCGTGATGAGCAGTATAAAGCTCACATTTACAGCTTAGCTTTTTTAATTAAAGACGGAAAAACAAAACAAAACAAAAAAAAGAAAACCCCAAGATTTTCGATGTCAACAAACATGAAGCAACACATGACTGACAAGAAGTGGATTTCTTATTGCCGCGAGAGAGAGCGTTTTTGGTTTCTTTTTCACTATTTGTTTGGGAATCACAGTTGCTTGCGTAACGCTGTTTCCAAAAATTTTAGCTCATTGTCTCTAGAGTGGTACTGGATGGAGATAAAAAAATATATTGTTTTAGTTGTTCTGTGTGCCCTGAAATGTAATATACAAGACACACACGCATGATAACTCTTTTATAATAAAGTTTCGATGTTACACATGCTCTGATTGGTTAATACTGCATGCTTTATGAGAGTACAGATGTACGCAGCTGTGGTTGTCACACCATCAACTCAAATGAATTCCCCAATTTTTCAATTCCCTTGGATTTTATTTTGACTCACACGTCTTGTACAACCTAGAAAACAAGTTTGAAAACGTGCTGTTAGCCTCAATGGATTTGGAAGATGCATCTGCAGGTAACACCACAAATAACAGCGTGAAAAATTAGGGATTTCTATCACATGTTTTCTGAAGTTGTCCGAGTCACTCAGTCACGCTGAAAAAGCCTTGTCCCTGTAAGTTTTCATGAATGATCGAGGTTATTCTAACAGCTACTTAGATACAGACCACAAATTCCTGGAGCCGGTGCAGTTGAGAACTAAGTCTGTCCGCCAGATAGCTAGGTGAGAGGTTATGAAGTGATTTAAGTACTAGCAAAAGAATTTTAAAAACAGTATGATAACTAACAGGAAGCCAATGAAGATCAGATAAAACAGGCGTAATGTGATCAAATTTACAAGTCCAAGTAATGATCCTGGCAGCAGCGTTCAATTGCATTTTCCTACAACGGTAAAGCATGGAACTGCAATAGTCTAGTTTAGATGTTATAAAAGCATGCACAGCAATTTTGCTAGACTCTTGTATGAGATATTTTCTTATCTTTGATAAGGTCATAAGCTGGTAAAACAATGATCTGCAGATGTCTGAGACATGCACGTCAAATAACATGTTGTCATCAAGTACTACTCCCAGACTCCTGGCATGAGCGGTGGTTGTCAGCCTCTCATTACCCATATTAAAGTCGCTAAAAAATGGACGAGCATGGTACTTCAAGTGAATAAGCAAAATTTCTGTCTTGTCGTGATTGAGTTTCAGCTCATTTACATCCATCCAATGACATATATCAGGGACACAGTTCTCTACCCGCAGCCTTGCAACATCAACATCACAATCTTTGAACAATATGTAAAGCTGAGTATCATCAGCATAGAAATGATAGTCAAGCCCATGACTTCGTATTATCTCAGCAAGTGGTGCAGTATATAACAGATACAAAATTGGACCTAGGGCAGAACCCTGTGGAACACCCACAGTCAGATCCCTAACCGACAATCTTGTATCCCTAATTTCAACAAACTGAGATCGGCTAGACAGATAAGAATGAAACCACTGCAGAACAGTTCCCGTGATGCCAAATGAATTTTCCAGATGCGAGCGTAGCAAAGAATGATTAACCATATCAAATGCCACTGATAAATCTAGTAACAATAGGAACACATTGTCCCCCCTGTCCAATGAAAGTAAGATGTCATCTGTGATCCTTAGTAGTGTGGTCTCTGTACTGTGGTGATTACCAGTGAATCAGACATAAGGGAAAATTTTTTCTGGACACTGCTGAGGCATGTCAAAAAACAGTCAACCAAGCAAAGTGAAAAAACGCTCCTTTGCTCACAAGCCAAACAAACAAACAATTCAACTACTTTTTAATTTGACTGTCCAAAACGAGTTTAGATGAATGCTATTTAGATGAATGTTATTGATTGCTTGCTGCATAGCCCATGCTTGAATGTATCAAAATGTTTGTATCCATTACAATAAATTTGTTTCCAAGCAGAATCACATGGTAGGTTTCAACAAGGTCCATTTTCTGCTCCCAGTGGTGCAGAGTCCTTGTCCACCAGTCACATTGGGGTTCCGCAACCTTATAGGAGGATCCCACGACGTCGGAGTGCTAAGGCTAAGAATCTAGAACTATCAGCTCCAACAGACAAGGATCCTGTAATGTTGCTCAATGAATATGGACAAAAACGCAACCAGCTGGTATGTACAGAAAGCAATACATTCTATATTAATTTTTACATTTTGATGCATATTTAAAAACTTGAGCTCTTGAACAATGTAAAGAATGAAGATGGGGTTACCCGTAATAATTATTATTAGACAATTATGGCTCTTCTCTGATTTTACACTCCTGTAGCCCATTAGCCAACTGGTTGGCTCAGTTGGTTGAGCATTGGACTACTGTGTGGGAGCGGTCGTGGGTTCCATCCCCGGCCAGACCAACACTCAGGGTCTAAAAATAACTGAGGAGAAAGTGCTGCCTTTGTAATGATGTCTGCAAATTGTTATACTTTCTAGTCTTCTCGGATAAGGATGATAAACCAGAAGTCCCGTCTCACAACACTTCAGTGTTCATAACCTTGTGGGACGTTAATCGGAAAGAGTAGGGCATGGAGTTCCCAGTGCGCTGGTCTGGTCTTTGTGCTATTTCATGATTTCATGGGTTGGGTGGCTTGGATGATGTGAACGGCATTTGAATATATATAAAATAGAAAATGCGGTATATAAATTCCATTACCATTTGATTCAAGATAAGTTGCTATTAATAATGGTAGTAGGACGGAGTGGAGTCTGATTTGGTCTGTAATCATATGAGTGATTAACAAAATCAGACAACCGCGTAGTGGGAATCCAATTTGTTTCATCATGAGTATGATTGCAGACCGAATTAATTGTATCTTAAAAACAATTTGATAAAGTAATAAGAGTGAAACTTTTCAGGAAAAAAATATTCTTCAGCCCGAGATGCATAGTAAAGCAAATATGAAAGTGGAACTGCCCTCTTCCAGTGCATGTGTGATGGTGCATACTGTGGTTCCAATTGTGGGGGGAGTGGTTCGAGGAGCGGTTCAAAGTGTGGGGGAAACTTAGGCATGATGCATTCTGTCCAATTACACTGCCCTATTTGGGTGAAAATCATAGCTGATAGTAGCCAATCAGATGCGAGAATATTGTTATAGTTATGATTAATGCATGTAACGTCGTTCTCGTCCCCAGAGCTCACGATCGTTCTGGCCTGCGGCCGAAATAGAGAGCTGTGGCCAGTTCTGAAATATGCACAGTCGCAGTGAAGGTGCATTTTTGTAGCGGTTGGCAACCACTATTGTTTCAAACTTCTGAGTTTGCACAAAAGAGCCAGAAGTCTGTGATTCACTGACTTTGTGGTTTGGAACCAGCCAGAGCTCTCGATTTCTGCCGCAGGCCAGAGGGAATGAGGGCTCTGGGGAGGAGAATGATGTTACTAACGTATCCTTCATCTTTTCGCTGTATTTCAAGGTTAAGTTTGAAGATGTACAGTGTATGTATCCAGGACAGTATCAGGTTCAAGTCACTGTTGGAGATCAGACGTTTGGCCCAAAGAAAAGTTCAACAAAGAAAATGGTTAGAAAACTTGTTGCAATTGTGGCTTTGAAAGCACTCATGGACTGGGAACCAGCAGAAGGTTTGTGTATTTATATGTTACAGGTCAAATTTGATTTCAGGTTAAATTTGATTGAACCTAGCTTGATTTGTATTTTCCTTTGTTTTAGGATTATGGTAATAAGTCTGGAACAAAGGAAAATGACATTTAACCTGAAATCAATTTTCACCTGTAACATATACCATGTATGTGTATATGTTTTTATATGGTCAAGTTGGTATACTTAAGATTTTTGCCCAGATTCTTTCCCTGTGCATTACATTCCCAAAGCTTTTCTTTATGTCTGTAAGTATTGTTAAATATATTGTGTCCTTGTAAAAAACCCAAACTTCCACAGAACCAACCTTTGCCAATGATACAGTAAAATGCAATACTTTAATGACACTCCCCTCTCATGACCCCCACCTGAGATTTCTGTCAAGGTCAAGGACACAGAGGGGGTACCCCTAGAGCGAATTGATTGGTCTGTCAACAACTTCCCGCCTACCGCCCCTGCCGGAATAAGTTTTGCAACCTAGCATATCTCTGGAGAGTTTTAATGTGTCCATGGCGGTCTGGCCGAGCTTATCGACAAAATTAATCGGGGAAGCTAACTCGAAAAAAAAACTTTCAAGCAGGAGCTATGGCGGTAGTTTTGGGTTGAGATTGGGCTAATAGGAAGCGTTTATATCTCTTCTTTGATCATGTGGGGGAAATGGGTAAGCAGTTATGTTTTCGATGCTTTTTTTCTTCGCTCTGAGCTGCTGACAATCTGCAACAAGTGTTCTGCCTTGCATTTCACTTTACTGTAGGAAACCGAAACTGAGAAATCCGGCTGAAATGCCCTAAAACCAGCCTTGAAAACTGTTATACATCAAACAAAACAACATTGTATTGAAATAGGTTGATTTCTATTGAGATAGTATGGTATTTTTGGCCTTGTAAACCAAATACTCGTGTGTGATACTTTCCCGCTCAAGTGTTCAAACTGTGTAACACAACACCATGCATGTTTACGCGTCACTTATGTTGAGCTTGGGGCGCCTGTGATCTCAGGTGATTTTTGACTTAACCTAGATGAAAATGAAATTCCTTTGTCTTCTCACGAATAATTAGGATTAGGAGACAAAGGAATTTCATTTTGACCGAGGTTAAATCAAAAATCACCTGAGATCAATTTTAACCTATAACATATATGCTGGGTGCCTTGTATTTTAAGGTTTTAAGGACTTTGGGTGCTTGACCGCTTTCCTTACAGCACAGTCTTGGTGATAGTATACTGGTCCCATTTTGCCCACACTCCCCATGTAATAGACTTTCTTGCCTGTGTTTGTGTTTGTACTACTTAAGTTCAATTAAACTGGCCATTACTGATACAAAGAATAATCCATTGTTGCTTTATAGGTTTATACAATTTGAATGAAGAAAGCCCTCAGTGGTCTCTAAACATTTCTAAACACATTGTGACTCCTGTGCCGCCACATGTGCAGGCCGAGGCAAGGCAACCTAAAGCAGTTATACTACACAAGGATCCCATTATGATTCTGAATGAACACTGTCAAAGGAATCAGCTGAAGGTAAGGGGTACATTCTATAAGGCCCTGGCAAACGAGGACACATTGTTGCTGACACAAATGTTTCCCTGTTTGCCTGCGCGTGCAACATATGTTGCAGACACAAATTTACTGTCCGCAACAAATGTTTCCCCGTTTGCGCAGCATGGAAACACAACATTCATTTTGTGTCCCACAAGTTTGCTCGCCCAAAAAACATTATGAGCAACAATGTGTCTGCAACAATGTGTCTTCGTTTGCCAGGGCCTATAAGTAACACAGCATGTAACACGTCTTTTGTTTCCTGTTCTGTAAGGTGCATTTGAATTCTAGTCAAAGAAATAATACAACAGTCTGATGATTTGTTCATAACTTTTTGAGATATGTTGGCATAATTAGCTAAACAAGTAAATATTATACTAAAGAGAAGAGAAATTTTCCAGATAAAGGAAATTATGACATTATTATTGTTATCATTAACTGGTTCACATAATGGGTTATTCTTTATCAAGTAAGTCATTTTATTGACTACAATAAATTGTA
>OX419340.1:30775918-30840918 GCA_948470475.1 Galaxea fascicularis | reverse complement strand
CCGTCAAACCGTGAACACCAGAAATATCTATGGAACGTTATTGTGTTTCAAAAGCCAATCACGCGCGAGAAAACTAAACCGCAAATGGTAACGGTAATTAGGTTGTGGTTTCATGTTGCTTCTGATTGGTCGCGAAACAATGAATATTCCAGAAATTTTTCTGGTGTTCACGGTTTACGGGAAAGACTGTAAACGAAGAAACAACATTGTTACATTGTAACACTCCCTCCTTCCTTAATGATACACCAATTAGGGATGTAATCACCTTACGTTTCACTCCAGCAGAATCATTGAAGCCCAAACCAGCTATTGAGCAACCATCACTGAATGAGTTTCATGTCCCCAAGGCATATTTAACGGAGGGAAAAAACATTGTCAGTGCATTGTATGAACTCTGCCAGGCCTATCACCTCCCACAGCCCGACGTGCAAGAAGGACGACCAGAGGGAAGGTCAGACCCTTCACTATTCTACTGCTTTTTCAAAGTCGGTGATGATCAGTTTGAGTGGGGAACTGGAATGTCAAAGAAAGCTGCTAAAGAAGCTGCAGCTCAACATGCTGTTGCAGCGCTTTCAAAGCTGAATGGAGCGCAGCACTACAACACAGGGGCATCCTGTGAAGGGGACAAGTTTGCGGCCCTTGTTTGGAACCACCTGTTGACTCTAAGCCATGATGCACCTGAAGGTTGGCGGTTTGCAGGATTTAAGATTGTTGCTGCATTTGTCATGCAGGATGGTGAAGATGATCCAGGAAAAGTTGTTAGTCTTGGAACAGGAAATAAGTGAGTTCACTGCTTTCCTTGTTAGCTCAATTTGTCAATGAACC
The DNA here is from genome assembly GCA_948470475.1 of Galaxea fascicularis. Lineage (NCBI taxonomy): Eukaryota > Metazoa > Cnidaria > Anthozoa > Scleractinia > Euphylliidae > Galaxea > Galaxea fascicularis. The sequence continues at coordinate 30,840,093 of OX419340.1, read as the reverse complement.
AAACCAAGCGCATTTGAATGCTTTGTTAACTCCCTTAAAGTGACTGTATTGGGCGAGTGGGGAGGGGGAAGGGGAGGGGGTGAAAACTCTAACAAGGCTTGTTTCGGGAGAATTTTTCCCGGAATCGTGAGGCTCGGTAATTTTTCTGGGAAATATGACATAGCTCTGTGACAATACATTACAGGAGAAAAAAGGCGGGATATTGAACAAAATTTGCATTTCGATGGGTTAAAAAAATCGGGAGGATCTTTCAATTTCCGGAAGGACTTTAAGTTACACACAGTGTTGCTCATATGACGGGGATGATCGAATGGGGGAAAATAAAAACCCAAAAAAACTCCCCAAGGCTTCCAACAAAAACCAAAAAAATACCTTGAGCCAAAACACCAAAAACCCCAAAAAATTTCCATGCTGAATCTCCGAGACTCTATTCGCAGAACTACTCACTACTCATAATTATGTTATTGTTCTCACTTGCGAACAATAACATAATTATGATTCCGCCAGCTAAGGCGGTACGTGACTGATGGCTATTTGATACATTTCCTTCTCAGGTGTATCAGCGGAGACAACCTGCGCTTGGACGGGTCAACAGTGAATGATTCCCATGCTGAAGTGATCGCACGCAGAAGTCTTTTAAGATTCCTCCACGCACAATTGACCATCCTGTTGAGTGGTAAAACAGATGTCAAGAGTGTCTTCGTGCAAAAAGAACGCCAAGGAAAGATTCAGCTCAGGGACGGAGTCAAGTTCCATTTTTATATTAGCACTGCGCCTTGCGGTGACGCTGCAATTTTTGTGAATGAGAGTGTCGCCAGGTAAGTGTCATTATTTTAATAATAAGATCAGTGTAATGGAAAAGCGGTGTGGATTTTAGGTAAGTAACAAAGTTCTTAGTGAACAGCTGAAATATCCTTCCATTCCTTTGACAAAAGAAAAACAGAACGCCAACAACAGCACTTTTTATTGCCATTTAACAAGTAATTAGATCACCCTCATTAGGAGGGCGGTAAAGGGTATTTTTTCCCCGTGAAATGTGAAATGGCTTTTTTTCCCTCGTGAATCGTGATTTCCATATTCGCCTTGAACCGTACCTTTCATTATGTCTTTGTTTTTCGTGAATTTTGAAAGGACCATTTCATTTTCCGTGAAACGTTATCTAGACCCCCCCCCCCTCCCCTCCCTCCCTTTACCACCCTCTATAAGATTTAACTCATCACCAGGCGAAGTTGCTCAAAGTGATTATGAAACGGTCAAAGATCGCTCAATGATCCATTCGAGATCTTTACATTGTGCTCGGTGTACTCCTTGTATACTGGACACGTGACAAAACTACCTTTTCAGGGTTTCTGATGGGGAACGCTAAGGCGTACCATAACAAAACCGTCCGTAGGCCTAACAAACATCTATTGCTGAATGTTTGTACTCTCCCCGCAGTAAAAACGATGGAAATGAAGCCAAGGCAGTGTTTAGGTCCCGTCAACAAGGGCTATTGAGGACTAAAGTGGAGAAAGGCGAGGGCACCATACCACTCGACACTCAAGATGGCATCTTAACCATTGATGGGATCCGCTTGGGTCAGAGATTACGCACTGCTTCGTGCAGTGATAAGATTGCCAAGTGGAATGTTCTTGGTTAGTTGGTTTGATTGGGGAATAAAACTTTGCGCAGCAGTTTGAGTTTTGATTCCTGTTGATTGAAGTTTTCGTTAGAAACCTGAGGCAAACGAAATAGTCGAGTTAGCTTAGAGAATTTTGAAAACAGAAACAAATTAAAATAACATTTTCTAAATTTTGATTTCATCCATTTCGAACGTAGACGCGATTTTGTTAATAAATCTACCTGAAGTAAATGTCATCTTTGAGCCATGACTTATTCTTAACAGTATTTGTGAAGTGCGATTAGAGAAAAATGATACGCTTCGTTCTTTGCAGCGAATCAGGAGCAAATGTAAAGCTACGTGACTTCACTCACGCGCGTTTCGACTGTTTTTAGCGCTGTCTGAATGTTTCTGATTAGGTTATTGTGTTATTGTATTTCTTAGAAAATGCTGCAGCGTGTATTGTTATTTGAGGCTGGTAGCAGCAGTTTGAAAACCTCTAGCTCTTTATTTTTTATCTTGTTTTCCTCGCAGGTGTCCAGGGCGCCCTTTTAAGTATACTTATTGAACCAGTGTACATCAGCTCAATTGTTCTTGGAAAGCTCTTCCACTTGGGTCACCTGAGCCGAGCAGTGAGCATGCGTGTAGAACTCGATAATGACAACAGCTTCTCCAAGCAGTTGCCAGGCTCCTATCATGTCAACCATCCCAAGCTAGAGCCAGGCCGCCTAGACCAGCAGGTTAGGATGAGTTAACGTAATGTTGATATACCACTTGAAACATGGTAGACTAAGACTGCTTCCTGATCTAATTTCTCTTCAATTTCAAAGAATGAAAGTCTATCAAGTTTAAGTTCAAGTCATATGATTACAATCTAAATTAACGAATCGGAGATTGTTGCAGTATTTGCAGATTTACCGCCTGCGAAAAAATACAGCGAAACTTTACTTCTTGATGAAATTTCACCACAAAATCTAATAAACTTAAAGGCCGTAAATTTCGGATGAAATTACAAATTGGCGCCTTGCTGTTGATCAGTTTTAATAAAGCCATTTGTGTTGTTATAGTCTTGTACTCAGTGAAATCCAATTGTTTCTTGATAACCAATCTCTCTTTAACTGATTAACTTAAACCACAAAAATTATATCGTACACGTAAATTACAATCTTCATAAATCACCATACCTTGAACTCAGTCGAAACTCCCGGCAGTCGCCAATTCGCAAAAAAACTTAGGAAAAGAAATACACGGTGCAGTGACTCCCCTGTTTGAAAAAAAAAACTATTGTGTTGTCTTTTAGTTTTTGTGGCTACAGTAATGCCGTCACCCTTGTTAGTAAGATAGTCCGTAACCCCAGTCGATAGCCAATCGCGTCCGTAAGTCGAATCCTCGGATAAGCCTAATACTCGTATAAATTTCGTAGCCAATCAGAGCATTGACTTGAAGCGGCTCGCTGTCTTTCGGTACTTCTCGACTTCTTATTGATCCAAAGGTCTTCCACGTGCTTGTGCTTTGACGCGACCTTTCAACGGCCAAGGAAGGCGATGTTTCAACTTCACAACTTGGTTGCAGAAACGCTCATAGGATATTAATATCGGATTTGTTAAATTCAAGGGCCCGAGAAGCCGATGTTTTTCCCGGGTCGGAACTTGAATTGAGCTGAGCGTAAACAATGTGATCTCGCATATTCAAATCGCATCCGATCGCACAACTCATAAAAAATGGCATAATTCTTCAAAGGTATATACAGTTTTCACCAAGTAAACCATCAATTATCGTTTATATTAGCCAAAAAGACCCGCTTTCAAGATGATTTACCTTTGAAAACTCGTGAACTTGAACCTATTTAGTCTTCGTAATAAACATCTCCTGCACGTAATCTCACGTTAGCGGCTTACGGTACTTTGCGAAATGAAACGAAACGAAACGAAATGGTACTTTGCGAAATTTTTCGTTGCGAAATAACTGCATTCATGAAGTATTAGTATTAGTTGCGTAGATCTCATTGCGACGTCCTCCAATTTTTGTAGCGTATTAAAGTGAACACTTTTTCTCTGGAACAACACGCTAAACTTTCATCCGTTTTGACAAATTCTTGCAACATTATCCTTGACTATCGTTTTTGATGCGAGTATTACTCAATTATTTTTATATACAGAAACTCCAAGCATCTATTCTTGTAAACTTTAATGAGCTTGAAATTCCGTGAAAACTGAAATACAACGATCGAAAAGAAACCTAAATTGCTATAAATCTAAAGTAAGTGAAATATCGTAGATGACTCAAGCACGTGGCGCGTGCTGCTTATTAATAAACTAAAACTTAACACAAATCATTTTCCTTAGGCGTAACAAATATATTCTAATAAAACTAATGCCTTTCGTACTCTAGATAAAAACAAAACAAGGTATACCTGTTTTCCCACTCTATCGGTCTAGTGTTCACGAAGTTTCTTCCTTCCAAAAAATAATTGTGTGTAGCTAACGCGATCTTCGATATGCCGAGTGAAAGAAACGCTTCCTGGAATGTCACAGAAAGCAAAGAGCTATTGATTTTAGAGCCGACCGGTTGGCTCAGTTGGTAGAGTGCCGGACTACCGTGCGGGAGGTCGTGGGTTCAATCCCCGGCCGGACCAACACTCAGGGTCTTTAAATAACTGAGGAGAAAGTGCTGCCTTTGTAATGACATCTGCAAATTGTTAGACTTTCTAGTCTTCTCGGATAAGGATGATAAACCGGAGGTCCCGTCTCACAACACTTCAATGTTCATAATCTTGTGGGACGTTAAAGAACCCACACACTAATCGGAAAGAGTAGGGCATGGAGTTCCCGGTGTGCTGGTCTGGTCTTTCTGCTACTCATGATTTCATGGGTTGGGTGGGTTGGATGATGTAAACCGCATTTGAATATATATACATAGAAAATGCGGTATATAAATTCATTACCATTACCATTACCATTAGAGCCATGACGTGGTCACGCAATCACACCAAAAGATTGCCTTCGTTACCGTGAGCAATCAATCAATAAGTAGAGTCACTCTATTCTGTTTTAGCAGGAACACTCTCGCGAAATCGAGACCAAATGTAAAACAAAGGTGCTGTCGCTCAACTGGTCTGCAGGCGAGGACAATTCCGTGGAGGTATTTGACGGATGCCTTGGCGCGTTTGCTAACAAAATGGCCAAACCTTCTCGCATAAGTCGACAAGCCTTGTACACAAGTTTGAAAGAGGTAATTTGTAGCTTATTATAAAACAACGTAAAATTCTACAAAGCCTTACGGAAGTGTGGCTCATTGACTCAACACCTAAGAAGACTTGTTTTTTTGTTTTGTTTTGTTTTGTTTTTTTTGCACGCTAAACCAACTCAAATAGAAGAAGAAGCGTGTGTTTGACTGAGAGAGGTAAATTTTAGCTTACAAGATTATAAAACAACGTGAAATTCTACAAAGCCCTATACGGAAGTGTGATTAGTTCAACACCTTGTACGGTGAACTATTCCTCATATAGAAGAAGCGTGAGAAATGTCGTCCACAAAATTAATATTTTTCAGCTGTTCGTTTCCACAACGTTCACATATTGTACGGTGAAAGAATATCATGGTCACCCAAACAATGATCTTCTCACAAATAATTCCAAAAGGCCACATGGATCTCCACTCGTGTTCTTTAGTCAAAGTGTAAACTCTTTAAAGGAATTGTGATTTTAACTGAAACATTTTCAACATACTTTGAACCTTTCAGTTTAATCATGACTATTTTGAATCAACAGGTTGTTAAGATTAGTCAAGATCTCGGGCATCGTCAAATTCTTGACGCCCATACCTATGGAAAAGCAAAGGAACTGGCAAAGGACTATCAGAAAACAAAAGACATGCTTTACAAACGGCTGCAGGAAACTGGGTATGGGTCATGGGAACTGATGCAGAAACCACCAGACTTGAGTTCCTTTAGTTGATTGGCAGCTGCCGTTTAGATAATAACTCTGACCAATCACAACAAACCTGAACACAAAGGACCAATCAGGAATCAAAGCAAATAAATGTCATCGGCGCCAAGCGCGGGAAAATGCGCACGAACACATCTTAATCTTGCTTCTTATTGGCTGAGAAAGTGCCACGAGTTTTTTCTTTATTCCAATGGCGAATTGTTCATTGAAAACGTCATTTTGATGAACTATTTAGAGCGTTACACCTCTTGTATCCATGAAGGATCCATGAATGTCTTGTTCTTAGGGGATCTTCCTTTCATAGTTTAGGAATAACTCACTGCAATCAGCTGCTTTTTAACTGTTGTTGTTTAATGGGTGAGGAGGGGCGGGCATAAGGAGGCTAAAGGGATATTTATTGTCATATATAACAGTGACAGAGATTTAGAAGTTTATCGTGGAAGCAAAACGTTTGAAGAAAAATTTACGAAAACTATGGTATGGTAATTTTTCGGGCCTTTATCCCATGCCATAGAAAATAGAGCCAATGAGGATGCGGTAACAAAGCCGTTTTACAGTCGGTAATCAACATCCCCATCTCGAAGTGGGCTTAGGCCATGTCCACACTGATGCGTTTTTGTTTGTATGCGTTTTCGATAGGTGTAAAAACGCATCGATTGTTCTGCGTCCACACTGATACGGATGCCGTAGCGTTTTCAATACGATTCACTTTCAACAGCGTTTTCAAAAGGATCCGTTTTCGAGCGTATCAGTGTGGACGGGAGGCCAAAAGGCATACATATCAATGCGTTTTCAAACAAAAACGCATCAGTGTGGGCATGGCCTTAGTATGGGCCTATTTTTTTTCTATGACATGTTATGAAACAGCTATAAACCATTTCGTTGTGGTATATCATGGAGTATCCCATGAGGGTCATATGTATAAGAAAATTCAAGTGACTCATAGTATAAACAATAGTCTCCATTTGGCGCGAAAAAACTGTGAGCTCCGAGGAACTGGTAATGTCCAAGGACAAATATCCGAGCATATTTTAAAGCCAAATGAAGGCTATTGTGTATTTTATCCTTCAATGGGGAATTTCACCTGGTGTTCCCCAGTTATTCAGTCACGTGCATAAAGATATTATTTTACATGGTGTAATACGATAAGGTATTGTGTCACGTAAAATTGTGAGTTACATTGTGTAACGCAATTCAGTATTATGTCAGATGGATGTTGCAACGGAATACGGTCTTGAGTTACTTATTGTAACGCATTTTACGCGCAGAGCGCGTCTTACTTTTAAGAGTTATTTTATGATGAGTTCAATCATTCATCACATGTCCTTAAACGTCCGTAATAAACCTTGGAGAGATCTTTTGAAACTATTTTAATTTAAGCACGATAATGAAATTATCAACGTACACAATCAGTAGCATGGTTTTTAGACTATTTTATCGAAAAAAAGTCAAATCTGTCATTCTCGACGCTTGTGTGTGAAACATACATTAAAAGAAGTAGACCGTAGAATGTTTTCGCTGCTGTTTCATTGTTCATTCGACTAGTCTTTCTTTTGTTAGTTGGTTCACCTTACAACGCTACTTGCCGAAAGCGTGGCGTGACGAGCCGAACAACGGCCCTTTGGGAAACTATCCTTTTGCCTAATTTTCGTCGTGGAGCCTGGCCATTGGTCTTCTTTGCTCAGTCTGGACATAAAACCAACGCCGCGATACTCCGAGACATAAGGTGGAAATCAAGTCTAACCTGGTAACAGGTAACATACCACAACATAACTAGTAACATGAGGTGGAAATCAAGTCTAACCTGGTAACAGGTAACATACCATAACATAACTGGTAACATGAGGTGGAAATCAAGTCTAACCTGGTAACAGGTAACATAACATAACATAACTAGTAACATGAGGTGGAAATCAAGTCTAACTTGGTAACAGCTACCTCTTGCCGGAAGATCCAATGTTGTCTGTTTAAAATGCGTGATAGGAATTTTGGCGCCGATTTTAACAAGACTTGACAAAACCTTGCTAAGATTTTGCTCGTTCTACAGCTGGCGTCGAAAGAAAGTCGGCCCGATTCGAAAACTCTGACCGTGCACCATGTTCGTTAGAAGAAACCGTCAACACCACAGTCAAATTCAAAATTGCCATATCAAAATACACCTGCGATTTCCACTCTGATAGTTACGAATAGATAAATCAGACTGGCGTAGTGGAAACTGGGATTGGTGTAATGAAAAGCAAACAACTCTACAGAAAAGGTCTGACCACGTTGTCAGTGTGGCTGCCTCGCTGGTGTAGTTGTTACCCCACAAGTATTATGACATCACCAAGTTTGGATTCGATTCCAAGTTGGGACAATGAATTTATTAAGATGAGACGTGTGAAAGGGACGCGGGTAAAAAGACAGGAAAAGACTTCACAAAAAATACTCATAAGAGAACAAAAGGCTTTGGCCCTGATGAGGCAGCGGCCGTCACTCAGGCTTTGTGTGGTGGAAGTGAAGCTTCTTGTGCAGTGATAGCTTTTATGGTCAACTGTAGATGCTGGCGTCCCATTTGGCCACGAAATTGAGTTATAAAAGGATTTGGACTTAACTAAACATTTATCTGTTATTTAAATAAACTGAATGAATTAACTGTTTCGCAGTTTACTTAACGCGCTGCTAACAAAAATGAAGACCCCTCGTGATATTTTATAATTTAGAAAAATTAACGCGAAGATAAAAGAACACTGTAGTACGTTAGAAGCAGTCCTCATAAAGTAGGTAAATGGGATTAAAACGTAGAAAGCTGTATGAGTAATCATGACGCGTTGGTTATTCATTGTTTCATTTGCTTTCTGTTCCTTCGCAACAGAAAAGGTCTTCCAGACAGAATTGGCAATCAATCCAGTCTTATTATGCTTGCTTATTACTCATCTATGCAGCTGAATTCTTCCCTTATTACATTCACGTCGTACATTGTACATCTTTTCATATTTAAAGGTAACGTAGATTGACGCCTGTTCCTAAGTGACAAAAAACGAAACTTATGTAATAAACGACTTTACTATTGGAGCAAGAATATCGTGCTATGCTATTGCATAATAATATTGTCGAAAGAATATTTTAACTTTCCTTTCTACAACCGACCAGTTGTTTTCCGGTGCGTCGACGACGTAAATCCGTTCTATTTTTCTTTCGGCAACACAGAGAGATTTCAGTCAATGGAGGAAAATTCTAGAGGTATAGCTGAACTCGCCGCGTAAAACAACATAAACATTAGTACGAAAATGTATCAGGGTCGGCATATGGAAGATAGGTGTCTGAACCGGGTTGAAATAGACATTGATATTCATGCGTTTATATATCGGGGTTAAAAAAAAAACAGCCTGCTGTCGGAAGGAGTTGTTTCCGAGTTTCTTTTCTCCTCCTGTACGAACTATAAAGCATATCGGTTGCCTTCCCATGGTAATTCCTAAAAGCATTTTGTTTACATGTAAACAAGTTCTAAATGTTCTTTTTGCTCTGGCACGATAATATATGTTATTTAGAAGCATATATTTATTTGCTGAAAACGCGCAAATGTGGAAAGAAAATTTAACATATTGACGAGAACGTTTCAGTTTTTTCAGCGCTTAAAATTGTTTGCCATGGTTGTTCTATGTCGCCACATCGTCCTGACGTACAACGCAAATCCACCTCAAAGCTTTGTAGAAATGACAATTCAGTTTCAACGCCTATCAAACATGTATATAAATTACATTCGGGAATATTTGCCCATACACCTGCAATTCCGACAGCTGAAGGAACATTGCGCCTGCGTGGTTAATTCCAGTGACAATGTCCTGAATGACAGCTCCAAAAAGTTAGTTTTTTTGCATGAAATTCTCAATCGCTCAGCTTTCGAATGCAAATTATGGGCTCTTGCAACCCGCGCGACCAAATGCAAATAGCGAATACAAACATTGCTTGAAACCGACGGCTTTTTTGGAAAGGCGCTCTTTGCTTGGAGAAAAATATCGGGTTTTTCCCGTCCAGTCTGCGCTGTTCACCGCCACAAATGGATTAAATCCACGAAGAGTGATTCATATAATAGGAATGATTCTTGGAAAACCAACTTGGGAAAAGCATGTGTTCAATTGCTTGAGTCTTGTTGACTAAGTTTGAAGGATTTGGTGCACCTGTCTTCAGTGAATTGTACGATTTTCTTTCTTCGAGATTTTTGGCCTTGTTTATGCCCACAAAACCACAAAGCTACCAGCGTGGACTGTTAAAATAATTTTTTATGCGATTTGTGGTCGCCTTTGGGGTAAAATAATCACCCAAAGCTGGTGAAAAATTGCCTCTTAGGATGAGCGAGGCTAACAAACCCGTTGCAGCCAAGGAAGTTGTTGGCGCAAAGGAAGAAGGCAACACGGGCGTCCTAGAAGAGGAGGAATCGAACATGCAAGATCTTGCATCGCCGGGCAGTTCAAACAGTCAGGATTGCGAACTTCACAAGCAACTTAGCCAGCCTTCTTCATCGCCTCCACAAACTTCAAAACGAAAGGATCGAGTTACCATCAACGTCGGTGGAATTAGACATGAAACTTATCGTAGTACACTAAAAAACATACCCGACACTCGTTTATCCTGGCTCGTGGATGCTTCTGCAGGGTCTGTAGACTACGATGCTGATTTAGCCGAATATTTTTTCGACCGGCATCCAGGCGTTTTTGCCAACGTTTTGAACTATTATCGAACGGGCAATCTACATTGTCCATTGGACGTTTGTGGGCCTTTATTTGAAGACGAATTGAATTTTTGGGGCATTGATGACCAGCAAGTTGAATCGTGTTGTTGGTTAACTTATCGGCAACATCGCGACGCTCAAGAGACGCTAGCCGCTTTTGAGGGAGTTGAATTTGACAACGATTTCGATGATGAGGAACCTGATTTTGGAAGGTACGGCTTTGCGTTTTCCGCCGAAACAGAGCCCAACACGACCTGGTGGCAAAAATATCAGCCACGAATATGGACTCTGATGGAAGAACCTTATTCCTCGAAACTTGCTAAGGTTAGTGTGAAAAGAAATCGATAAACCGCTTTATTGAGCTCATTTGCGAGGCCAAAACTACGCTCCAAAAAAGCGAGTGGCAGTCCATAAGGGACTCACACTTTCAATTAAATTCCTGACGTCTAAAATGCAAATTTTTCCCATCGATATAACGAAAACGGCAATTTTCATGTCGATGAGAGAAAAACCGGAGTTGCATTTAAAGCCTGCAAAGGTTTTAAGATTTTTTCATCGTAATTGTCGCAATGAACGGCAACACGCCTTGAAAAGAAAGGTCAAATTAGAATCCTTATATGCGCCCAAAGCGTGTCTCGCTCATAAAAAATTGAATTGGTAACAATACAGACGCATTTTAGCATTTTAGTCATAGCAGACTCTATCTCTTTACAGCAACATTTCCACAGACTAGTTCTTTTTAGATCTTGTGATCAAAAAAGGGAAAAGGAGAGACAAAAGCTAAAAAAGAAAAAAGCAATGTTACGAATTTTAATCAATCAAAAAGCGTTTGAGGTGATTTTATCAACCGCGTCAAGTAATATATTTTGCTCGAAGCTGCTTTGATGTTTACGTTTTCCCCGTTGAGCCGGTCACGTAGGTATACAAAATACGCGATGAACAAATTGTGGCGTAAAAAGACGAAAAGTTCAATGATAAATTCAATGTATTCAACAAAAGGCGTCGATTCATACCTAAAGAAGTTACTTTTTTGCGGTTTGCGAGAAAAAAAGAGATGAAACAGTGTTAACCTTTTGAAGACTGAGGAGAAATTTTCAATTCAGATGTGAATTAATAATCCCGGTGGTTGTGAGTTTCTGCAATATACATTAGTTCAAATTTAGATACAGTTAGAAAGGTTTTTCCTGGATTCTTGATCACATTCTAAGCTAAGCGATATCGATTCGTAAACTAAACGTTTTTTCGCACGTTTTCAGGGTGAAATTGAAATTGAAATTCTATTAGTTCTGGTAAAACTTACCCGCAGATAGGAAATGAAATATTTATGAGCTTCCCTGCCAGAGCGACTGATTTATATGCCGCCTGGTGAGTTGTGAATTCTTTTAATCCTGAAAATTATAGTCTGTTCGTCGTAATGGTGTAAATATTATCGTAATTGGACGACTTAGAAATGTCGCTGGTTTAACCTTAGGAAGCGCTCAAGGAGGGCAAGAAGATTTCCTGGCCTGCTTCAGTGCTCGAGAAAGATGACTTTCATTTTCTCTCTCCCTCTCGTGATTATGCTTATATGGAAACAGCTCGTAGCATCGCAACTGTTTCATTAAAACAGGAATACGAATGGGACATTTTAAAGCCAGATCAGAACACTCCACTCTTTTTTTAAAGCAACATAGATTGTGAATTTAAAAGTTAAATTTTTCTTCAGCTTTTATACAATGCGCCGCTTTGTTTTGGGGAACAATTCTTGTTAGGAATATTCGCGAGTGCTTACAAAGCTTCCGCGTTTCGCTGAAAAGAGAGGATGTCTTGAAAAATAACTTTGTTTCCAAGGAAATGTCTTAAAACTCTCAGTGTGGCGTCTTGATCTTTAAAACACTTTCTGGCGGCGGGAAAAACATCGAAACATTTGGTCGTTTTTTTTGTTGTTGTAAAAATGACGAGCCATGAAAATTGTTTAAATTAGTGCATCTCTGTCCATTATTATTGGCGTGCAACCTCGTTCCCACAGCTTTTCCCTAGATTGGCGTGGTCAACTTTTCAATTAAACGTTTGATTTTTATTTTCTTGGAATCCTCTGGTTCAGAAATTGAAAAGAGCAGAGCTATATTTTCTTTACAGCGAATACATGTTTTGCCACATGAAATGATGCATTTTTTCATGAACTCACAACTGAGAGTTATTTCAGCATTCAACATTGGATATGTGTTTAAAGATGTTGCTATTTCCATGTGTAAACCGATTACTTTGCCCTTAAACACGAAAACTTAATTTGGATCAAATTTCTTGGCAACAGCCACCAACTTGAGGCCAATCAAAAAGACCCCCAAAAATATTTGCTGCATGTGACCGAATTATGGCAGCGAACCGTCTCACGCCGCAGTTTGATACAGCCAACTCTGCACAAAATAATCGGAACTTTTTTGATAGATTAACCAAGTTCTTTAAGGTAAGGTTAACAGACAAAGACCGGAGTGTATTTCTCCTTGCATTGTTACTACAAGGTTAAGCTGATGTACTTCTTGAGAATAGACAAAATGATCACCAGAGATTGATTGCCCCAATTGTTGAACATGCAGATTCTCCCAACTGATGCCATAAGACACATCTGGAGCTCAGTGAGGAGAATTTTGATATTGGTGTTAGGGCTTAAATGGTTAAATGTCCTGTATACGAACCAGTGCAGGTCAGGGAATATCAAAATAAAACTGACCAGGACAGCAAAACGAAGCGCTGTCAAGGAGGCGTACTGTCTGATTCCATTTCTCCATTAAAGGAGTTCTTGTTGTTGTGTTTCTTCCTCAGATAATCGCTTACACAACTCTCACACTGATTGTCATCTCAGTAATTTTGTTTTGTTTGGAGTCTCTATCATTTTTTCAAAGTCCTAAACCAAAGCTTGGGCTTGCTGTCCTCGAAGGAATATGCGTGGCTTGGTTCACCTTGGAACTGCTTGTTCGCTTTGTCTTCTGTCCTGAGAAGTTGGCTTTTTTCAAAAGAGTGATGAACTGGATTGATTTTCTGGCGATAGTACCTTTCTACATCAGCTTGGGTTATCCATCGGAATCAGATGTCGAGATCTTGAACATCATCAGATTAATCCGGATTTTCCGGATTTTCAAACTTTCGCGCCACTCATCTGGGCTTCAAATTCTGGGGCACACGTTACGCGCGAGTGTACGCGAGCTTCTACTGCTAATCTCGTTTCTTCTGATCGGCGTGGTGCTATTTGCTAGTTTGATCTATTATTGGGAAAAGGACGTCGATGACACAAAATTTAAAGACATTCCAAACTGCTTCTGGTGGGCCGTGGTTACTATGACAACTGTGGGGTATGGAGACATGGCACCCACGACTGCCATGGGCAAGTTCATTGGGAGCATTTGTGCCGTTTGCGGAGTATTGACGATAGCACTTCCGGTTCCGGTTATTGTAAATAACTTTTCCTTGTACTATTCTCACGCTCAGGCGAGGCTAAAGCTGCCGAAAAAGCGTCGGAGACTTCTGGTGAATGCATCGAACGCTTTGAAGGCAACAGCAATGGTGGAGAACGGAATGAGTGGCGAATCGAACGGCAGTTCCGACAGTGGATGCGGCGAGAATTCAACCACTGTCGCCGGCAATGGGCGGAAATGCAGCCTTCTCATAACGGATGAACTTAATGAAATCAAACCCAGACGGCCTGTCCGAAGGGACAGCCATTTGTTTAATAACACAGCAGCAAATACCAACGGAGACGTCGGCAACTCCAGGCCAAGCTATGCTATGCAGAAACGGCTCTCCATGAGGCCCACTGTACCCACACTACCGGAAGTGGAGTGAGACGGAAGTGTAAAGGTAATTCAAAAAATTCTTGGAATTTCGTTGGGCGATCAGGAACGTTAAAAATAAAAGGAATTCTTTATCAAGTAACCGAGTTGGCTGGTTTTGCGGTGTTTGAGTGTGTTTAGCAGGAAACTGGAAAGAAGCCTGTGGCTCAACCTCGATGAAGACCAGAAATATAGTAAAGCATCAGCCAGCTCTAAATATTCTAAACAAATTTGTTTTGTTTCTTTACAGGGAAAACGGTCAAATGAAAAAGTGCATATTCCCATGGAGCTGCCTACCTTAGTACATCGAAGAGTACGGCGCTCTTGTCCGACCAAATGCCGTTCAGCGGTCATGACGAACGGAGCCAATCACGTGATAGAGTTTAACATTTAAACTAATTCTATTCATTTTGAAATTTTTCGCTGGCGAAATGTGTCGCAATCAGAAGATTCCACGAGTAACCTCGAAGAAAAATAATTTGAGATGAACAAATCTGACAAATTACTGTTGGGAAATTTTCTTTACGAATCCTTTCATTTGTTTCAAACATATTTTTGGAAATTAGTTTTATCCTTTCATGCTTCAGTCAAGCCTTCGTTTGTCAGTGCTGCCTCATTTTGTCTTTTTGCAGAGTCAGTTGGTTTTTTGGTGTGTTCAGTGGTTTAAACGTTTGCCCCTCATTTCCCTGCGTTCATCTTTGCGTGGCTCTTTTAACTCTTTCAACCCTAAGATCAAAATTTAAATTCTCATTTGTTGCTTCTACACATTTCCTATAGAAATAGTAGGGAGAAATTGTTAAAATATCAAGCAAATTCGTCGTATGATCCTGTCCTTAATTATCGTGACAACTCTGTTTTATAAAGCGTTGATATTACAAGGAGAAATTTGATGTTGATCACTGTTAGGGGTTAAAGGGTTGAGTTTGTTCCCACAAGATCATAACAGCCTTACACTCCTAAGGTATTAACGAAGCCAGGGGATGTAAAATTCGTCTAAATTTCTTTTATTTGTGATTGTATTTTGGCGATCTCGAAATCAAACGACTTTTACGTCCAAAATCGCACCCTTCCCATTGCTGATCAAAGATGACCCGTCAGTCTTCTAAAACACAGTACGTCAGTCATCTTCTTGTGTGAATGTGGTACTGGCATTTTCACTCGTGGTTCGGTGACAAATTCACGGCTTGCAAATATTTATAAAATATGAAATATTATTACCTCAGATATGTTCTCATTCGATAGTAAAAAAATTCGTACACTTAATTAATCAGAGTTTGTATATCCCACAGTGTAAATAGCGTAAATAAAACAGCATTGCTAACCGAAGATATTTTCCTAGTTAGATAGAGAGATATAGTCCAACTATGTTTCTTGTTTTCCCATAGTTGTGAGAAGACGTTACTCGTCAGATTGAATAAATCAGTTTCAAAGAGATGAATAAAACTCTGATTCTTGTCTTTTCCCCATATTTATGTTAAAACTGACAAATAATGCAGCGATCCATTGAATGGGACAAAAACAAAACACTTTGTCATTCTGAATTCGAAGCCAGTGATGAAAAAATGAGCTCCCCCCTTCCTTGGTGAAAATCGAGATATAGTACGTCTGCGCATCGGCTGCCAAAAGCTTGTTCTGATATCCTGCAGGTTTGCTGGGATTTCTGTATCCATTTCTGATTGGTTAGATTTCTTACGCGCTTTGTGATTGGACATCTGCTTACGCGGCAATGCCTAAAATATGTAGGTGTTTTCCCTTTGATTTCCGAACAAGATGTTGATTAAAGAAGAATGTTGGGAAGAGCGTTCAAACCGGTAAAATGATAGTTTCCAAATTGAAGTACATTTTCTTCATTTTATTGAATGAATAAGACGTTTGAATTCGGAGATATTTCAAACGCTATACAATGCCTTTATGGCGCTCAAATTATAACATAACACACAACACCGCTTACTTCAGGAGGTCACGTGCCAGTCGCTAGCGCTTGAATAAATTGTTAATTACCCCAATCGTGCGTTTGGGCTGCCTGTGACGTGATTAGGGTTTATTGTTTTCTATCTCGTTCTTCGAACGATTCCACAACAAGAAGACAAAAGTGTCGGGGAATTTTGAAGTGACTCGTGTTTGTGCTCGATCGATCGCAAAGACTTTTTATTTTGTATTTTTTTTTACTATTGAATTCCTGCAAACCTGGGGATAGCAGAACAAGCTTTTCGGAGCCGTTGCGCAGACTGTGTATACCGGCGGTATGTTTACTGTCTGCGATGCAGGCTACAGAAACAATGGGTGAAAAAAAAAATACAAATTGAAATTCCGGCCCCCATTATTTTTCTACTGGTCCGTTACTTAACCGCCTCTACAAAGAGAAATCCTGTGCTTGCGCAGGGAACAGGAAGTGCTTGGGTGAGGGTGGAGTAGAACGAAAGACCTTGTTGGGGCTTTGAGAATAACATAGGACGATGGAAGAAAACGGCCATTTACTATCTTGGTTTGTGTATGACTGGATTACAAATTCCGTCGTTGTTCAAAGGTTTTCGTGAAGCTGAGAAAGTTTTGAACACAGATGTAAAGCATTTAAGAAGCAATATATAGAGATCAAGTATACTTACAAACAACCGGTTTTTATTTACACTGATAGTAGTTTCTTACAACTACTGCATCGGAAGGTAGCCTCAATTGCCTCAGCGCCGATCGAGGAGCAACCATCCCAAGAACCAACCGTCCGAAATCCGATCTAACATTTTCAAATTGCTAAGAATACAATATTTATTTTCGAAGACGTTTCTGTTGTTGTTTTATGGGTCATATTTCCCTAGTATTATCACAGATTTGTTATTTTTAGGTTCACAAAGGAGCTTCCACAGTGTACCGTCTGATCAAAATTCATCATGGAAGGTTTTTCCAAATTCGGTCGCCATACTTCCAGCGAAAAACTCATGGCTAGTTACAAACTCCTCAGCTGTTAATTTTCCATCCTGATGAAAAACGAAAAAAAAAATAGCAATAAGACGATGATATGGTTCTTCTGTTTGTTCTCATTTTATGTCTATTATTTTTTCTTCCCCCTGATTTTCTGGTCTTACTGTCTGTGCGTGTACGCGTTGATATTTCCTGCGTTCTACCGCAAAATAAAGCTTGTACTACTGATCAATACAACATCACTACATGTTCGTTAAGGGAGGCCAGTAGAGGCCAATAGAGGCCAATATACTAGTGCGATATTTATCCGAAATTTTTCTTTTACAACTAAAACAAGACGGTGAATTGCTTACATACTGGCATACATACGTCACGGTCCTCTTCACTCCGCGTACAAATCCGTACATTTATTATCAAAATTTAGTGTCACTACCTTATTCATGTCAGCGTTTTCTATTAAGTGTTGTGCTTCTCCAAGTGCCTTGTTGAAGTTCCGAGGTCTTCTCCACTCTTCTATTTCTTTCTAAGATAACACAGGACAGTACAATTTAGTCTGCGTAGCTTGGCAGTTTTGTTGGGGTAAAACACGTGTAAAACATAAGGTGAAGCCCTCCTTCCTCCCCAGGCCTCTTGCGGCTTCGCCGCTTATGTTTATGCGCGTGTTACCTCAACAAAATCGCCAAGCTACGCAGGCTAAGCACAGTTTAAAACATGGATAACTGAGATCAAGTGATGATCGCCATATAATATATGAGCCGGGTAAGTATCTATAACCAAGCCCAAATGAGCCGGGTCTCATTTGTATAAAATGAAATCATTACAGAAGGTTGCCCCGGGTGCGCGCGGTTACCTGGGGCGCTTTCCATTTACACGGAAAACCCGGAAATTGTGGTTGGAAAATCAAATGGTACATACCATTCCATTTGGAACGTTTCAGAAATAATGGACCATCGGCTTAATCAATGCACTTTTTCTGTTCTTTCTTAGCTTCCCACCTGATACTAGTGCATTTTGTGGCTTATCCATTTTGTATTTGAACAAGCTGCAGCATTGAATATTTAAACCTAAAATTTCCGCCCGGATGGATCCTGTAAATGGAAAGCGCCCCTTGTCGACTTGTGTTACTGTTTCCGGTTTTTCTCGCGCTACGCCTCTCGTGTTACTTGAGAACCCCACGCGCGTGAAAAAAAAAACCTTTGGTAGCCAGGATATAAAAAGGCTTATTCTCACCAGATTAAGAAACCCATCGTGGTCCACGTCATATTTCTCATTGAAATCCGCAATATTAAGTGAATTAAAAGCTGGCATGTCGATGAAAGCTGCAAGATAAGGATGAATGTGTTAAAATGTCATCGTGATAAAGGATAACAAAGTTTATTACTCTTGAGGAATTTTCCTGGAAACCACCTTTCGTCCAATTATGTGTCTCGAAGTTTTGTACCAATGTGAAGAAGGTCCTTTAGCCGGACTGAAAGTTCGAGTTCGTTACCGAGTGAGAATCTGTTTTATCACTGTCTTTATAGAGGGAGACTAAGAAATATAAAACCACGTAGAACAACCAGCCGAACGTTGTTCGCCTACTGTCGCAGCTGACGCTTTAATGCGTCTATTATAATAAAAATACGTCTTTTTACCTAAGTATTCGTCGAGAGACAGTCGACCATCTTGGTCTTTGTCGTATGCATCCATTAATTCCTAGGATAGAAAATAATAAAACTGGATTTTGAAAACCGAAACCTTGTTTTCACAGTGACCTCAATACCTTTTGCACATTTGAGTTACTAGCAATCTTCTGTTGTCACAAAGTTCTTTAGAACCCCTAATTTCATTTGCCCCACATGGCATGAAGCTCTGTTGTTTCAGGGATAATGTGCATTGTGTTTTTTGTTTGTTTACAGTGTGTTTATTGTTCTCTCAAACAATCCTGTGAGATGTTCCGAGAGCTTCGTGGCGGCCCGCAATCTTGTTTGACATCAGGCAGTCGCTTTGAATCTCCAGCCACTATAGACTCATACACATGTAGCGGCGGTTTCAGGGGAGGGTCCGGGGTCTGGGGGGCCCGGTCCCACCTTAGTTTTGGACCAAAGTCGAGAACCGCAGGTCCGACGTGCCAAAAACCTCGAAAGGGCGAAAACGTTTTGAGAGCGGGCCCCCCTCATTTCTAGATCTAGATCCGCCACGGACATGATATCAATTGCTTCAACCACTAAAGTCAAATATGTCTACCTACCACTGCAACATATGGCAGCATAATTTTGTGTTCCTTTGGATGGTGGAAGTATTCGTACTCCTGTCTATTCAGCATCCCATCTTTGTCCTGATCGCTGTATCGCCATTTTTTCTTATCAGATATGACGTACTTTTCAAGGTTCGACCTCTCCCACCTGCTGTGCATATCTGTAAAACAAAAGAATGCGGACCATTTGCTTTTGTAATACTGTATTGGCCAATACTGGTCATGGAAAATATTTGGTTGTTCTTTTACACACAGAAGTTCAGAGAAAATAAGTAAGAAAAAAACAGTATTTTCCAGTAAGCTTCAAGGCGTCAATACTGAGATCGTATGCGATAGACTTCATAGTAGCTGTGAGAGCAACGTGCGAGGTTTATACGAGAACATGTAACAAAAAATTATGGTTTGTGAGATGAGAATTTAGTACACACGCACCACCAAATGGAATCTTCATTTGTTAAGTAGCTTTCTCCACTCCAAACCTAACTGAATGCAAAGAAAATTCACACTTATATACACCCAGAAGTCAGGCTTGTTGCCAGGTGTTGGAACTCTTCCTAGAT
The DNA here is from genome assembly GCA_948470475.1 of Galaxea fascicularis. Taxonomy (NCBI): domain Eukaryota; kingdom Metazoa; phylum Cnidaria; class Anthozoa; order Scleractinia; family Euphylliidae; genus Galaxea; species Galaxea fascicularis. Next base: position 30,820,318 of record OX419340.1, on the reverse strand, counting down.
TCCTACGGGATTCGTAAGCAAGCTTGAGAATAAAATTCAAAAGAACTACCGCTGTAATCTCTTAAATTATCTTGATACTACTTTGCCAGTCGGCTGTTAGGTTTTACATTGCCAATATCAGCAATATTGCCCATGATTGTCTCAAAACGTTGCCAATTTGAGCTAAGGTCAACACCGGGGTTTTCGCTTAAATTATCATGCTTGCACATTAGACTGGAGTTGTTTTGTTCCTACAAACCTTCCTCTATGAATCCAAATGTTCTTATCATGTACTCTTTCCATGAAACCTTGTCATTGCCGTTCATATCTTTATCTCTAAATATGGCGTCCACGTCCTCGTGAACAGTCCACTTCTGCAACTTGTGTCGGATCCAGATCTCGAGCTCGGCCTCCTCCACAAAGCCGTCCTTGTTAATATCGATGCGTGGAACCAACATTCTGATCAAGACACAAGGTGGCAGCATGAAACACTCTACAAAGCGTTGATAGTTTAACCCCTTGAAAACGCCTACCATAAAGGTAAATTATTCAGCTGAACAGTCTAATTGCTGAACTGACGCAGTCAGACCAAAAAGAAAGATCACTGCTAGATGCAACGAAAGCTGTGTAATTTTTTTACTGTTCGCCAAATCTTCATGAATCAAATGATCCCTTTTCATTTCTTTTGTTGCTCTGGTTTTGTTGACATTTAATTATTTCAACATTAAATTCAAATCTGCAAAGGGATCACTTTCTGAAGAAACTGTAATGCTTTGTAGGTTTGTGAGTGGAAACAAATGCTTGGTCGGTAAATCAGTTCACCATCGCCAAAGAATGGGAGAGCTAACGTCCGCAGTGCTAGGCTTTCAGGCCTTTCACCAGTCGTCAGTAAAAAAACCGTCCATTTGCCCTTCACCAGAGCAAATTTAGGCTTCAAAAGGTGAACTCTCGATTTACTTCTAAAAGTCGCTCATTTGACTAACACTAACAACTGTCGTCACCTGCCAAACATCAACCAATCAGCGCACGACCCGCAATCGTCCATAACTGGTGACGTATTGTAGGTACGTCATGGTGTCGAAATAGTGACTGTACTTCTACGAGCTGCAGCTAACTTTGAAATCTAAACACTAGCCAGCCTCTTATTTGCTAACGAAATTATTCACTTGGCATTAAAGAGAATAGCATTTCATTATTCCATCAAATTAAAATTATCATGAAATGGAATGTTAAAGAAATTGAAAAAACTTTGAAACATTGTACATTGATTGCGAACAAAACCATTGCTTGTTGTTTGTGTTTGAAAAAAGGTTAAATGTCGTTCCAAGAAGTCACTTTTGTTTAGTCTTTCAATCCTTTTTCCAAGTGAAACTTCGATGGGTTTTCGGTGTGATCCAGAATTTTGCATAGAATAATACGAAGGATTTATAGTAATAGAATTAAGACTTATTACACCAAATTTAAGGGGGTTGTCAACAATATACATACAGTATATCTTCGTTACAAAACCTGCGCATTAAGGAAAAACTCTTACGTGAGAAATGCAACTGAAATTTTATAGCATCGAGTTCGAAACTCTCGTTTACCGTTTTTTCTCTAGCGCCAATGGAACAATACATGCACTTGACTTCAAAGAATTTGAACTCTCTGAGCGGTGAATTCCGGTTGGGATGCTGCTGTAGTCATTTTTTTAGCATATTTCATACAAAATTCAGAAGACACTACATCTCTTAATAGATATAAGATTCAGTACCTGAGCCGCCTCCTGGACTCTTGAGGGGTGAGTTTTTCAAAATCCTTGGCGAGTTCTTCTCCAAGAAATGCTATGTGGTCTTCGTGGCTGCTGTGAGCTCGGCTGTCGAAGCTGTGCTGGGAATGCGCCCAAGAAAGCTCGATCAGTAAAGCGACGAAAGCGAACAAACAGAAAGAACTGATCGACTTCCACATGTTTCAATCTTCAGTCACTGTTGTAGTTAATTTGTTAAGGAATAGGATATGAATTTCTTGCGTTGTTTATTTACGCGGCTGTGTTTAGTCAGCTGTGATTCGTGGTAGTACCACAGGTGGCCACGTTCAGTGGTCATGCTCGTCCCCAGAGCTGCTCGGACGTGCCTCGGAACATCAGGGAGCTTTAACCAACAGGACAGCAACGGCAACGAGAACGCCACCAAACAAAAGGCTTAATGAGCAAAAACACGCTCTGTACGTGCGTTTACAGTCATTTTATACATTTCTTTGCCGTCCTCTGCGAAACAACAACATGAAATGACCAAATTTTAGGTTCTCCCAAGTCGAGAGCATGGCGGTAAATTTTAATTTCTTTTTTCTCACTTCAACACCCTTGGCATAGAAATTTATACCCTAGACAGTGAGTTCCTCAGCATTTTCCATGTTAAACAAACTGGCATAATCGCGAAGGAGTTAGAAACACGAGAAATATTATTCCGGTAATTGTGATGACCTACTAATAGTTCAGGTTTTAACTGGTCTCAGAAATGGGTTCGCGCTCTGAAGCTGCAACATAAATTTGAGAGCAAACTTCGGCAAACTGAGAAGTATAAAACAAAAACTTCGACGAAGAAAAAAAATATAGGGAAAAAACCTCAGCAAAATACATTTATTACCTCAACAAATATTTAATCTTTCAGTCTGTTTCATGCTATTATCCACTGCCGGTCGAGTCCCAATAAATTTAGCTACCCATGCACTTTTCCAAAAAGCCTGATTTCATCCAATTTCATTGCTCAACCTAATTCACTCCTAACGTCTCGAATTAAGCAGAAGTGAAGACTTGTTTTAACCTCAAGCTTGCTGACCAAACTTCACGGGGGTTTACTGTTTTAATGTTAAAAAACATATTCTGATAAATACAAAACCGATAATCCAAAAAAGCGACCCTTCGAAGAATGCTGCATAAATCATTTTGTTTCAATTGAAGAACTGTTTCAGATTAACAACTCTACTTAATGGCTACCTTGACTAAAATAGGGAAAAAAAAGTACAAAATACGAAAATAAAACTTTAATTCAATCCCCTTATCGAAAAAAGACATTTGTAAGGCTGTATGCGATAGAGGCCTTTCGATTCCTCCATCGTTTATTTACATTTTGTGGGTGAGGGAGGGAGGCGCTTTTCAATGAGCTTTCCTGCTTTCCTGTTTAGTCAACACGTAATTCACTAGAAATCTCAAGGGGAATTTTGACGGATGAGGAGTGAAATTCTGTCCAAATAGTCGAGCTATACAAATAAGGTCATACTCTGAAACACTTTTCAAGATAGATAGGTAGATGCTTTATTGTCTTAATAACTTACAGCCATAGGCTGAATTACGAAAGACATCAAAATAAAATTACAATAAAGACATTACAATAAAAAAGTGTATAGAATATGAAAAAAAAAAAAAACAAAAACAAGAAAACAGTGGCTTAATCGTGGTATAAGTAACTGAACTTTAGTCACAAGCGCTACTTCTTAGAGCGCGCACTTTTCAAAACTTGGCTCTAATTAAGAGATACTATAAGGCTAGCGGGCTACTACACAAGTCGCCAAGGTAACAAGATTAACATTGCTTTTAAAAAAGGCCATGTCGTCATTGACAGCAAGGACAAACCTAACAAAAAAAAATCATTTGTCGGAAAGAGCAATTTGCAACTTTATATGGTAAACAAACGTTTCTGCATAACATTATTTCATTGATCGCTTCGTGGTACAGTACTTTCTATTCCTTCCGCTTTGAAGCACATTTATTGGACGGGAGATGCACTTGTCACCTCACCTAAGCTTTCAAACTTGGTCCTTATCAGTGTTAAGTTTTGTGTTTAAAAACTGAGCTAACTGATCTATGAAGTTGGTTAGAGCATCGCACCGGTACCGCGAGGTCCCGGATTCAAACCTCGTTGAAGTCCTGAATTTTTTTGAAGTCCCGAGTGATTTATTTAATATACATCATTTACAGTATTTTTAACATTTTTAAAAGAGGTACATCTATAAATAAAAGAAATCGAAAGGTAATGAAACGGAACCCTCAGCCAGAAGGGTTCCACACGTACTGCGTCGGGAGCCCGACATTGTACGTGTTTTAAGTCATGCCAAATCTAAACTGAGTTAAGACAATTTAATCATAATCATCACGGCTCTTACAAATCCTCCATAGTTGAAATGGGAAACTTTGACCTCGCGCGTTGGCCTTTAGTGTGCAAGTTCCGGTAGTATTAATGATAACAAAAGAAAAAAAAAATACTTTTATTTACCCTTGGCAGTATTTCAGCACAAAGGCTAGCGGGACCGAGCAATTAAATGAAATAAAAATTGCAAATGAGTATAAAAAGGTCAAGAGAGGCGAACCACTTGGCCGAGCCAACTGTTCAGCCAAGGCGGGATTTGAACCCAGGGCCTCCGCATTTCAAATCCTCTCGGCTACACTACCCCTATGTGTAATTCATAAGGCCTCTTCTATTTGTCCTGTTTTGGGTTTAGTTCGTTTTTCTTCCGCTGGACGCGCTTCATCATAAGAAATATAACAAACTTAATCAATGAGCATTATGCTGAACGCTTGGTCATTTCCGGTCCATTTGAAACGAGTATTCTGGGGGATTCGACATCACATCGTTGTATTTCTTTCAGACGCCAAAGAGTTTGGTGGTATTACCGTCAACTGAAGGGAATATTTTGTAAAGTATATTGCAATGTTACAGATGAAAACGAACGTTCTGATTTCCGTTTTTGGTCAGACAGAACGCGGAAGAGAAAGCTGTTTCCACTAGTCAGGGTGCGGTTACTTCCGGAAAGTAAAGAAATGTCACGCACCCCGGAGCAAACTTCAATTAGAACTAAACAATGCTAAAACGGAAAAGGGATCAGGAGAAGATTTTATATCAAATTACATCTAGAACTGTGCAACGAGCGTGTTATCATGAATACATACGATACCTTTTCGAAACTATTTACTGGAAGTTCATTTATGCGCGTGCAAGAAAATTAAAGTCGAGATCGCTAGAATATAGTTGACTTATGATTGATTTTCATCAGGCTACAGTTGAGATTTCACTCGAGAAGGTGTCGTGTGAAAAAAAGAATGAAATCAGCTTAAACTTAAAGGTGCTGGTATTTATACCAGTAATACTCCGAGGGTAGGCCTGTGCGATATTTCGGGATACGAGTATTTTTTACCACTCAATCAGTGAATGCCTCACCTACTATATCATATTTACTTTTGATATGTCGTAATTCTTGACAGGAAGTCTTGATTCGCTAGAACCATGTCTTATCACCGGCTTTTTGACACTTAGTGTAGTGAACAAGCTTACTTTTAAAATTCCTCAAAAAATTGCTAAACATGCAAACCCAAACACAAGTTTTCGTGGAGGTCTCTTTCCATGTTTTGGAGCACGAAATCTCTTCAGCGGATCCGAAATGTGATATGGATTTTCTCATAAGATACGTATTCAACAGACACACAGTCTATATATTTTTAAGGGCTTTGAATGTATTTGGTCGTGCTTTTTATGTTACTCATGTAATTAGAATTTTAATTTCAACTTCCGAATCATAAATGCGGCCACATCTTAATAAAATCCACGAAATATATAGGTCTTACGGAGCGGCGTTCATCTTCCTTCCTAGCACCGACGAGGAGCGTTCGCATTAAAAAAATGTTAAAGTAATATCCCAATTAAACAGAATTTTTGTTGGGATTCTCAGAACTCTAAGGCTGTTGCGTAAATTAATAATCATCTGGGAAAAATACATGGTCCGATCGTAAATAAACTACGCCCATTTTGCGAGTGCACAGAGCTTGCGGAAGCAGGAAGGGCTTTTACTGAGTAACGTACCTACTTTTCAAAAGTATTTTCTAAAAATTAGCCCCTTTGTGATTTTGACAACATTGGGTTTGCTGTAAGAATTTGTAACGCGAGAGCAAACGTAGTTTTGCTATAATTTCATTAGTCGCGCACATGCTGCGGGCTGTCCGATTTGCATTTGATCTGTATTAAGTTACAAGGAAGTTGCGGGTATCAGCAGTAAGTTTAAACAGGACTAAAACGACCCCGTTGTAAGGAATTTTTTTTTTATCAGTGGAAAATATGACGTAAAGTATTGTAAGGAGATGAAACGGGAGGGTACAAATATAAAAGATGAAGTAATAGAGAATAAATTGTATTTTTCCCCTTCTTGTTAAATGAACTAAATTTAGGATCGCTCTGCCAGTTAAAAAGGGTCGCCGTTCACCGTCTTACCATGAAATCCTCGAATACTCTGCTTGAGAAGACTGAACGGCAAATCTCCAACTGTGTAGAGTGTTATAACATTGCAAAGAAGCAAAGAAAACATGGAAATTTTGAAGGTACGTTTTATGCATGTGCGATTTTAACAAAAACTAAGCAGAAATGGATTCAAACAGAATTTAGTAGAAAATACAATTCTCCAGTTTAAATAAAAGAAGTATGGTCGTTGAAAAAATCAAGGAAGTCTTTTTTGTTCTTTAAGTTTTCTTCTGATAACTTGATTCATGGTATATAAACCTACTTAGTTAGTGTTGATCACTGCATGAATCTTCTCAACCCAAGTCTTAGATCTCTTCTTATCAGTTTACAATCCGCAAAATTTGGCAAACACGTGATTGCTACTTTTGCTTTCTCTTCAGTCCTGTTTGCTTATAAAATTTATCTCTCTTGCTTAGAAGCGAATTATATATGAATGTTGAATATATTAAGATGGTCAACAAACTTTATTATTGTATCTTCATTGTAGGTGTTTTTTATCATGGCCTCCGTTTTCAGCATCGGAACTAGTCGGGTGATCTCCCCTGAGCCAACTCCCTTGGATATCATTGACGACGAACTCGAGAGATTGATCTTAACCGAGAAAACTGCAAGTGCTGGACAAAACGAGGGTCCTGGCATCTTAAGTGTGGCAGAGGACGCAAGTTCAGCTGCTGTTAATCCAATCGAGGGCACTGAAGCAATCGCTAGAAGGCAAAGAAGAAATGCTGAGCCAAGCTGTCTGAAGGGTTACTCGATGCATGTGTTTCCCAGCGGTAAGAAAGTTAGTCAGGCAGTCTGCCACAAGACTGCTGCGCATGACAAGTGTGGTGGCGCTACGTTCATTAAGCATGGCTCAAGGGCTTGTGAACCGTCCAATATCGTGATGGTAGGAGATGACGCCCCTTACGAGCACGTTAGAGTAGCGATTGCTAAAAATTGTTCATGCAAGGTGTAATGATATAAAATGGTTTTATCACTAAAATCTAGCTGTGTCTGGGACGCAGGGTATTTATTTTAACTAATAAGCTTTATTTATAACTTGCAATTAACAGCGTTTAAGAATATTTATAAGAATTCATAGTTTGGAGAAGCTGAGCTTCTTTGCGGATTTGTGTCACAGTTTTTAAATATAAACAGACAAAGAAAGAAAAGCAAACTGTTCAGATTAAAATTTTGTTGATCAGTAAAATATTATTGGATTGCCGATTACGTGTATCAAAAATGACGTGCTTCAAAACAGAAAGAAATTACAGGGACACCATGCATACAGCTGTTTGCTTGGTCGGAAAAACGGAGTCAGCGTTAAGCCCAGAAAAAGATGAACATCGAACGCAGTAAAACATAGACGGTTTAGCCGATTACAAAGGAAACAGAGAACATTTTTGCTGCTACGACAATTTTGAGATCGAGGTGCAAAATTCTGAATTGCAGTTTGCTTTCCTTTTTGCTGGTATATATTTGTACGAAAAACATGTAAATATAGAAACCTGAAATTTACTATGATTTTAATAAAATGTACATGTACAACGTTTTCAATGTAAAATTTCTCTTTAAAAGAGGTTAATGTAGTATATTTTATACAGAGCTTAACATTTCTCTAAAAAGCAACATTTTTGTAAAATTTTGCTTTGTATTGGCTAGGTTTGTAATTCACCCTAATAAAGCCTGAATATGCGATTTCAATTTAGTAGTGAGTCTTCTTATTCTTCTGTCCTTATATGGTAAGGTCCACGTCGAACACCGTCGGTAATTCACGTTCACGAGCCGAACTAAACTCAGTCATTAACTTCAAGTGAAGTATGGCGTTTGACCCTGTTAAATTCGACTGATTTCATTTGGATCGGCTGAGGCGTTCTTAACGGCCAGCTAGGAGGGAATAACGGCTGAAGATTTCAAAATTAAAGTTCAGTGTCGATCACCGTCATCATCATCTTTCACATCAGATGGACCTAGTTTGATGCCATCGTTTGTAAGAATCTTTTCAGTGGCGTAGCATTCCAGCTGGCAAAAGGTTCCGGCAACTCCTAGTAGGAGAACTCGAAGGTCCTGGACTCGACTCTCTTCTTTTAAGTATGAATAATACATCTATTCACTAGCTACCTTCCACGTACTAACATTCAGTTGACAATTGGTTGCTGCTCCTGATTAAAAGAAGAATATTTTGTCTTTATCTTGTGTAAGAGATACCCGCATTGGTCAACAGCTCTGGAAACATGGAAAGTGTGAACCGTACACAGTGTCGCACCAAACCTGGACGTGCATGGGGCACTACATCCCTCATACCACTTGAATGTGAAAGATGATGATGATGATGATGATGATGATGATGATGATGATGAAGGCAGGTCTCTTTTACAAGTCACATTCCACAGGTCACAGCTACAGGTCACTGCTTTATCCAGTAGCTGAAGCCAAACAATTTCACCTCGATCAAAAACAAAATTTTGGATAGTGATTAGGGCTAGGAGACACTTTTGGGCTTGTCTTTTTATCTGTAGCACGGTGACCTGTACTTTGACTTGTGGAATGCGACATGTAAAAGAGATGATGATGATGATGATGATGATGAAGGTTAACACTGTAGCATCTATTGTATTCTAATACACACAATTATCAAGGTCGTTTCCTGTTCTCAAGCGCGGCTGTTCTCGAAGCAGCACCAGAAAGATAATAACGAGACACCTGGCACGCGTTTCTCGAAAGTCCCGAAACTTTTTGCGCGCATTTCGGGTGCCATAAATTCTTTCATATCTGAAAAGGAAGACGTTTACAGGCATGAAATTTTGCGATAAATTTGCCCTCTGGTATCTTGAAATCATAATAAAAGACCAGCTTTTTAGAATAAGTGAATCGTAGTTTTAGAAATGGCTTTTCGGTACCGAAACCGGTTTACGGGACTTTCAAGAAACAGACCCCTGGATCCTTTTTTTTTTTCAGGATCTTGGTCTATCGTTCAGGCACCAATTGTTCAAAGGCTGGATAGCGCTATCCACCCGATAAATATCTATCCAGTGGATAGTGCAATTAGCTTTCCCAATACTTATTCGCTGGATAGTGATTTATCCGATGGATAGCGCTATCCAGCGTTTGAACAATTGGGGTCAGATCAGTTTATTTTTATTCACACTGGACGTAACGTAAAAGTGGAAGAATTGGAGGGTGGAATCTGGAACAAACAAAAACCGCTCATGGGATGCATCACTGGGGATTTTCCACGCGACTTGTATGAATGTCAAAATGTGTGCTTCCCTCATGCACAACGACCGTGAAATGTTGATGTCCTGGGACGAGAATGTACCGCAATAACAAAATGGCGGTGTCATCGCTCTTAAGTGAATATTCAGCTGAATATCCCGAGGTAGGTTTGCTTTGTCCTCGTGGTTATTGCTTTAAAGTTATTCAGATGAAATATGTCGTAGTTTTTGTGTTTCATCGCAGTTGTGGACGATTATCATTTAGTATCGCCACGTGGCCTGGAGTAATAAGGTCTAATAAACCTGAAGTTATTGTTTTGCTCGTCTCAAAGCCCAAGAAAATCAAGTCCTAGTTAAAGTAAACAAGACAAGTTTGTATCTTTATAGTGACCAGGATCGCCTTCCATATCTAGTTTACGGCTTTTTCCATTCCATTTACGAAGAAATAGTTCAGTCTTCATGTACATTGTAGTCATTGTAAACTCGGGCAAATGATGTATCAGTCAAATCCAAGAACGCCTCCCCACCCGGGTATACTCCGGGCATACCCTGGGCATTCCCCGAGCATTTGATGAGAGGTTAGCTCCGTATGGTGGGAAATTTGATGTGAAACGCAGCCCACCCAGTCTGGCATTTGACCATGATCACGAAATTGATGGAACAGGATTACATATGAAGGGCTAAAGCAACATGACTGAGAAAAAGTCAACAATAAAACAATTAACATCACATGATTTGCTGTCCGGTGGGGCATTTGATTGTAAAACTGGCAAGATAGTGGGGAATTTTATCCAAGTTTTTCTTAAATGTCAAATGCCGTGGGGTTTGCCCAGCAGTGGGGGGGGGGGGGGGGATTCTGTTCATTCCCTCAACCCTTGATGTACCACTTATGATGGTGTAGAGTATGGTTTCTCAAATATTAGTTGTGAGTTATAATTGATGTTTTGCTAGGAGCCAGAGCACCCAAGAAATCTTATACCTGAGCTATTGCGACACTTTTATCAACTGGATTGGGTGACAGGTACTGGAGGGGGAATCAGTATTAAATATGGGTTAGTATCTCATATACTCTGTTGTAATGAATTCATCATAATATGCTAAAACAGAAATTTATTGCTACATGTAGTATCAAGGAGAAATATAGATGGTCAGGCAAATTGACTTTTGGTCAAGTAGTTAGAACAAGTTTGATAGTTAAAATAGTTTCACTCACTGTCTCTATACAGGTGAAGGTTTTCTCAAACTCTTCACAAGATATCAACAGCAAATAGGCCATATTCGTATTCTCGGTATTGAACTGGATCTAGCATGAAGTGGAGGCTCTTGCGGGGGAATACATTTACATATGAAAAGATTCCCCCGCAAGAGCCTCCACTTCATGCTAGATCCAGTTCAATACCGAGAATACGAATATGGCCTATTGTCTTTGTTACATTTGCCTGTTCAATACCCCTCTACAGCCATGTATTGTAACTTATAAACGAAAGGTTGGTCTTCTTATCATACATGTACAAGTGGGTTCCAAGATATTTAACCTATGGTATAGATAACATTACATAAAGAGAATGACTTTCTCTTCTGCTTGTTTGTTTCATAGAAATAAGATATTTATTGCACCATCTGGAGTTCAAAAGGAGAGAACTAAGGTATGCAATTTTCAGTGATGTACTGGTAGAATGATTTGGCCTTATAATCTCAACTTCCCTAAACGTCACTCTCCTTTGGGCTGTAGATTGGTTATGTCAGAAATGTGGGTCCATGTTAATTTATTTTGTGGTCCTAAGGCCATAATTTGGTAAGTTAACATATGACTTTTTGCCTAAAAATCCAGAAACAAATGGATCTGATGCACTGTTGATTTCTTCTGTTTGAGTCTTGGCTGAGGCTATATGTTAATTTTCCAAATTCAAGCTTTTATATCAATTAACTCTTAACCTATGTTTCTGACATGATAAACATTATTGTTAGGCCAAAGGAGAGCACATTTTAGGGTAAAAAAGATTTAAGGCTTTATGATCACAAACCCACCTCTTGCACCAAGCTCTTCAATTAACTCAGAAAAGTGATCATACATTACCTCTCATTGACAATGATATTCTTCCTTCAGCCTGAAGACCTGTTTGTGTGTGATATGGATGAAAATGAACTTTGTTCTCCACCCCCAGCGTGAGTATTTTCAAGGATGGATTTAGATTACAGTAGGAGCACGTAATAAAGCATTGACTTTAGGGCTCAAAATTGTGACTCACTGGTCACCAATGTGACCAGAAATTCACCACTTGCACAAGTAGCCAAGAAATCTTGCTTGCAAAGCAAGGTAAAATAAAATGGCAACCAAAATTTTTTATTTGACGACCAAATTTTTCTCTGTAGTTGCCAGCTTGCTCCTGGATGAAAAAGTTAATTTTGAGCCCTGGTTCACTTGTAGTTCGAACATGAATTCAAGTATAGGAAGATGATGTTCATGTATTTCACCACCTATGTTCACCTACAAACCAAGAGAATGACCAGCTCACAGTTGGCTTGTTAGCTCATTTGGTAGAGGACTGCAAAGGTATTGCAGAGATCATGGGTTGACTTCACATCATGCCCAAGCCTGAATTTTGTCAGGCTTAAGTAGCATTCACAACTGCAGCAATCATTTGCACCTTCATTTTGACTACAATGTAGTTCTCTCCCATGCATTTAAATTCAGACAACCTATTACCTTTCACTCATATTATCCCATATGTCACTCAACAGAAAGAAACTCAAGAAAAGCCAATGCACTCCACTGTTTATGAATGCTTACAAAATGAGAGGTACTGTACATTCATTATAACAGCAGTACCTACAAGAGTTATAAAGAGCTGTGTAGGTTTAAGCATTGGCAATTGCAGCAAATTAGCTTGATCAGCTATTCCAACAAATATCTATACCACTCCTATGCAAGGTTTTATTTTTGTCTGGACTTCCAAATTTTCTGGGATGTTCAGTTCAGCTCAATACTTTCCAAAACCTTCTGCATTTGAGACCTCTCCTTTTGTAATCTCCATTGCTGCTCTGGGGTGAGTTGCTTGAACCATGGTTAGAGCTAGCCCAGATTAAATGCGATGACAACCTATACATGTGGATTTTAACACAATTACTTAACCAGTGGTTAGTGCTAACCATGGTTTGAGGAACTCAGCCCTGGGGGTGGGTATGCAGAGCTTTCACTAAAGGCCTGTTACTAAACAACTGTTACTGGTATAGTTGAATACAGGCGATTTGATCTGGACATTACAGGTGATCGTGACTGGTGTGGGTCATTGTTACTTTATGGGTGTGAATTTCCATGTGACATGTGGCATAAGACTTATTAAGAGGCCTTTGTACGGAAGCTGTTTTGGATGGTTTGTGATGGAATGAATCAAGGGCCACACAGAAGTTGAATCGTGGAAAAAAATGATTTTAGCCACTTAACTATATCTGGTTTTCACATTTTCAGCTTTTTCTGGTCCTTGTCTGGCCACATTTGATGTTTTTTCTGTAACTACACTTGTTTTCAGCTAAGAGGCCTTCCAAGGAGTGGTCAGGTATCACTCCTTTATGACTCTGTCATAACTCTGACTATCATGACTCTGTTTATTGTGACTCTGACTATCTGTTGCCTGTTTGGTTAGTGACAAATGTCACTATTGCAAAGAAAACAACAAATTAAAGACGAATTGTCCCTGTCACAAATGGTCGCGTTTTTTCTGCAAATTTCTGTCAGTTGTCTGTGTTTTGGAAGAAGATTGCCACCTGTTTTTGGACCCATGTCACTTCTATCCCTTGGAAGGCCTCTCTAAAGTAGACTAGAAGTATTCTAGAAGTAGAGTTTTCCCAGGTTGTCTGCCGTTTAGAGAGTGGACTTTAATTTACTTAAATGAGGTGAAATCCTGGTTTCAGGAGCAGGCGCCGTCATCCACACACACTCCAAACATAGTGTCATGGCCACATTGTTGTATCCTGGGAACGAATTCCGCATCACACATCAGGAGATGATCAAGGGTATGAAGAAAAGCATGACAGGTGTCAATTACAGGTGAGTTTGACTTTGTAAGGGTCATTGTCATTGTTTTGTTACCTTGACTTGATTCTTAGGCCCTGGAAAAGGAGTACGCATTGTTGTGGACACATTGTTACTATTCACAAATGTTTCCTATTTTGCCTGCGCGTGCAACATTTGTTGCGGACACAAATTTTGTGTCCGGAAAACTTAAAAAATGTTTTTGATTTTGTTCAGAAACATTTTGTGTCCGCAACAAGTGTTTCCCTGTTTGCGCGGCATGGAAACAAAAACGTTCATTTTGTGTCCCGCATGTTGGCGTGCCCAAGAAACATCATGAGCAACAATGTGTCCTCATTTCCCAGGGCCTTTTTGTTAAAGTTGACACAAAAAGATGAATTTGTCTACAAAACCTGAGTGCTATAAGGGACTGTTCACTTGTTATGGGTTGGGGGGGGGGAGTGGGATTTGGGGGAAGCACTAGCTCACTGCATGGCCCCCCTCATTAAGTTCCAGTATTCATTTCAGCACCCGGGTAAATCAAAGCAATGTGGGGCAATGTTACTTTTGTCCAAGGAAATACTATGTAATTACAGACACCAACCTACCTTCAAACCACTAATCCTTTGGTCTTGATAGAAACGTTGGCCAAATATCTGACATGCTAACAAATACACCAGCATGTAAGGATTTGCCTAAGAGATAAAGTTCTCTGTTTTGTTGGGGAGTTATATGAAGGGATTAACCTTGCTAGTTCTCTTTAAATCCTTTTCCTTCTAGAGGATGCAGAAGTTTTCACAACTGACATCACTACCTTTTGTTTCCTGTTAGATATGACGAGGAGCTTGTGATACCCATCATTGAAAATACACCAGAAGAAAGAGATTTAAAGGTGAGCTAAATAAGGCTTTTACTAGGCCAGACTGTTCAATATTATTTTTTTGTTTGCCTAGAATTTTTCACACCGCATTAGTGCCATCATGGCTTTGGAGATAGAGGAAAAAGCTTACCCTCCAATGCAGATATTCTTTTGGCTTGTCACGCAATCTTTCCTTAGGGAGGAAAGATTGTGTGACGATCCAAAAGAATTTCTGCATAGGAGGTTACGAGAAATCTTAGAATGGAAGTTTGACAGACAAAGGACTGTCTGGGTGGAAAGACATACTACCAGTGCAGAGTAAAATGCAAGACCTGGTACAAGCACCGGAATTTAATGCGAAGTAATACGCAACAGTTTGCCAAAGTGATAGAAACAAAAATGCTGAAAATCATGTGGCTGTAAAATGGCATATTGGAGCACAAGAGAAAATTGGATGGTGTGAGTTTGTGTGAAAAAGAAGTCTTTGAGTGACCTTGCACTGTGGTTGGTGCAGAACAGTGCTTATGATAATAATAGTAATGATAATAATAATGATAATAAATACTTAATTGATCACTCTCCTAGAGGGGCTTTTCAGGGACAATAAAAAAAATACAAATGAAACCAACAGAGTTAAGAATCCCAAGTGGCAAGAGGCAGACCAGTTGGCTATTAGCCAGCGCCCTAAACCACTCGGCCATTCTGCCTCCACATTTGTAGCTCTCTCTCTGTTTTTGAACCTTGAGTCTGTTGATCTGAACTGATTCTGTCATTTTTAATCTATCAAGGAAAGCATGGCTAAAGCCATGGAAGAATACCCAGACTCCTGTGCAGTCTTGGTTCGTCGTCATGGTGTTTACGTTTGGGGGGAGACCTGGCAGAAAGCCAAAACCATGTGAGTACAAAATACTAAATAGAAGGGATTTTCAAGTTGTACAAGTACGAGGACAAGTGCAAAGCCCTTAAGAATTATGTGCTTGATTGTTATACTTGTTATCTGGCCAAGTGCATGAAGAAATAATTTGTATCTTAAGACTTTTTTAAGTCCTTATTAATTATTATATTTTATGATGTATGTACATGTGACATGTATTTTGTTGGGATTATCCACTAGATTAGTCTCTGCTATTTGGAAGATCCCCACTCACTCTTTATTTAGATATTATTATCTTTATTTTTAATGTATGTAATGATAAGTTTATTGTTAAACATGTAAGCTGAGTTCAGTTGGAAAAAAGTATCTAACCTATTCCTATCCTTCAAATGAAACGTTTGAACCGTACATCTTAAATCGAATAGCGTTCTTAAGATCGTTCTTTCTGGCCATTAACATCAGCATGGACTCTGTTAGTCAACGTCTTCCTCGAACAAAACAAGGAAGTTTTTGCAACTTGTACTCTCAGTATTTGAATTTTTTGGTCTTCGATCCTTTCAAGGATGGATTGCAAAGGGAGGGTTTTGATTGAGAGTAAAATTGTTGGTGTCTCCAGGTGCGAATGTTTGGATTACTTATGTGATATCGCTGCACGGATGAAGTTACATGGTTTAGATCCCACAGCCAAACCTAAAGAAACTAGTGACAATGCCGCGGTGTGATGGGAATGCGCCATCGTTCAGCACATTGACACTCTCACGGGAAACGCGTACTCCGATTCGAAGAGGTTTGTGGGAAGGATTGGTGCTTGATCACAAAGACTTGTGGGGATGCTGACTATTTCAGCGCGCGAACCTGGAGCCTGAAAGACGACCATTTACGCAAAGTCTATCTGGAAGCGCTAGACATTGGCAATTGCCTTTTACCGCCTAAGGGTTCGTTAACGTTTCACTACCAGCCTGCTGAAGATCGTACAAGACAGACTCTACTCTAAGGGGATTAAGAAAACAAAAAATTATAGGCTATAAACTCTCAGCTTCGAATTATTTTGATGATTTAATGATCCAAATGCCTGTGCCGGGAGATCCGGGAAAATTCAAACACCGAAGTAAAATAAATGAAAAATTGGTGAAAGAATCTGCAATCAAGTTCAGGGTCTCTTGAGCTGGGGGGAGTGGTTTGGGGCGCAAATCTCTTGAAGGGCAATAGCCCTCGAAAGGTGTACAGTAAAGGTAGGGTTGCTGGGAATATTTGATAAGGGCGAGATAAGGGCTACAACATCGCTGGCGAGTAACATTCAATTGCGTGTTAGCGGATTCAGTATCGTGTTTCGAAAAACCCGTTTTGGGTTCGTGCCACTTACGACCGTGAACAGCTTGTGAAAGAGGTGTAAGAGCAGTGGAATCGAACCCATACTCCTCGCAGCCAACACTTGGGGCCCTTACCATTTACACGGAAAACCCGGAAATTCTGGTTGGAAATTCAAATGGTACACACCATTCCATTTGGAACATTTTAGAAATTACGGGCCATTGGCTTAATCAAAGCATTTTTCTGCTGTTTTTGAGCTTTCCAATTGATACTAGTTCATTTTGTGCCGATTTATCCATTTTGCGTCTGGACAAGCTGCAGCATTAAATACTTACACCTAAAATTTCCACCCGGATGGATCATGTAAATGGTACGCTCCCTTGGTCGGTCGGATTGTTGTTCACTAGGAAAGTCGTTAAAAGCCATTGTGCAAATTTCCAGACATTTCCCCTTTGAAACATACTTTTAATATACATCAGAGCAGTATCTGCAGATGTCATCGACTTTTATTGTCGTTCTCTAACGTCTTTGTTCATTGTTTCGTTAAAATGAAATTTGATAAGATGTTCTGTCAGACGACCAAAAAATATACATATATATGTATAAAAATATTATTTAAACAGCAAGACCACATTTTAATCGAATTTCGTAACGGAAGACGGGTTTTATTTTCCGGCTTTCTTTTAATTATTGCAAAACCCAAGGCATTGTTTACGATATCGAGACCTTATTGATTAAAACTGACACGTAATTATTTTTTCTCTTGCGGTTTAGTTTTGTTAAAGCAAAGTTCCCATTTACGACTTAAATTCTTTCCTTCTTTACAAATTCTCCTGCCAATTTCCTCGTTATTACACCTTCGGTAGATCAATACTGATTGGAGCTTAATTACAATGAAGTAATTAGAGAATTTCCATGGAAATTATCGCATCGGGAATTACTTTTACTGAAAGAATGGTGCCGTCCGGGATAACTTAAAAAAGATGGTGCGTGTCTTTATTGTCTCGATATTGAAAACTTGTTGAGCGATTATTGGAAAGGTTCTGGGTAAGTATTTCGGAAAAGGAAGTTATTAAAATTTTATAAAACCGGGAATTTTCATAACATCAATTTAAACGTTTTCAGTGACATGTTTGGGAGTGGGTTTCATTTGCACACCTTGTATTTGTATGCAAATGTTCATTCGGAAGAGGTTACAATATAAACTGAAAGTCTAAACGCCTTGGGTAATAAAAGAAAATTAAACGTTATCAAATTCTGCTGTCTTTTTCGAGCTTTGGGGTGTTAATTGCTTCCTGAGTGAAGTGAAGAAAAGCTCTTAGTCATCATACAAGAGAGACGACGAAAATACTGGATACATGTACTTGTTTGACTGACGCACTTTTTAAACGCTGAATTTTGTAACTAAAAATGAAAGGCGTCAGGTTTCTTCAGTTTGCTCCAATTAGACCCACTAGGCTTCAAGATGAATGTAAAACGGATGAATTTGAATCGCCTTTACATTGGCTGGCGCCTCAGAATCAAGGCAAAACAATGGAATACGAGGTTCTTTCCGAAGTAATGGAAGAGCGTATGAAAAGAGAAGAGTGTATCTTGTCTACAAGCCCTCACAAAAAGGTAGTTAATGCCATCCGCTATGCCAAAGCTATGAACTCATCACTTGAATCCAGTCTGGAGAAAACTCTTTACATGCTACATCGTGAATTTGAGCAGGAATTTCGTCGCCTTCTCGATGTGCAACGAACCGCTTGCCAAGAATACCCCGCTCTTCAGCGCTACGCTCATTTGGTTTCGTCGGGTGTCACAAATAAACAGATTCGAAGACGCTTGAGCGAAGCTTTGGCAAGTAAACAGAGACTAGAAGAATTTAAACGGACTCGTGCACGTCTGTCACTGCCAACGTTAACACCAGTTGAGCCTTCGAGTCGCCAGGACAACGTTTATGTTCCTATATCTCGCTCGAAAAAAGACAGCGAGGTCGTCTATTTACCGCCTATTTAAACTGAATGAGGAGAAGATGTTTCTGGGACAACGTTAACGAAAAAAAAATGTCATGTGTAGCCGAATAACCACAATAGTCTTGCATGGAGGAGTAAGGTTTACAAAGAGGAAAGGCTTGTAGTAAGCACATCATGTTTTTAATATCTTTAGTTCGGAAACCAAGTTGAAGAGTTCATAAACCCTTTGGTTTGGTTCGCTTTTCATAGCAATTCGTTTTCATCTAAATAAGCCAGTTTTTGTCTTGTGAGTGTGTGGATTTTAAAAATGGTGAATGGAGCATTGTAGATAAAAGATGTTGAGGGAGACTCTCCCGTGGTGTGTTGAACTTATTATGAGGCAGAAAATGGTTGAGTTGATCCCCAGTACCATGTATATATCGAACATGATGAAACTGAACGAGAGCTTGCCGCTTATATGACAGACTTCCGGCGGCAAACGGTAGATACCGACCACTGTTAACTGAACTTTTTTTCATTTAAGCAAAAAGCCATTATTTCAGTTTTTTCGACGTGAATATTTGTTTTATTCTCCCCTGGCGTTAAACCGTGAATTGCTGTCAGCAACGCTAGTTGGTGAAATCGATCTAACTTGCATTGATTTTGACTGGCATTTTTCCAAGTGGCAACTGCTCACGTGAAAAATCTTTCTTGGCATTTTAATTAAATCCTTAAATCGACAATGATGATAATTTATTCTTATTGCCGAATGATATCAAGTAGAGGTAAAGAGAAATTTAATTTTTTTTGTCGTGAATAGGCGATCAGCTTGTGATGGGAAAACATTCCTGGTGCAGAGTAGCAACTCGGTTTTCTTCGAAGTCCTTCTTTAGAGACCAGCAATTAGGGAATATTCAAATAATACCAGTACGACTTGTGTATGAGGGTCACCCAGCTGTACCGGAGGGCATCCTCCGACCGTTACAGCGCAGTTTAATCCCTGGTTCCGTATTTCGGGTGTGGTCGTGATAACGCCCGTACCGGCATCACATAAACTTCCCCCTACGAACTCTAAGAACAGCGCAGTGCAAAAGGACGGGTTTCTTCTCCATCGCACGTGATCAGCCAACAAGTAACGTCTGCTTACTTGAGTTTCTCCAGCCGACTAAGGGCAAACATCAATTAAGCTGTCTTTGCAAAGACATGTCATGTCTTGTTTGAGCCTTTTAGTCAAGAGAGCTGGTAAAATTGCTGCTGGTTTCTTCAACTACTTCTTAAAACGAACCGTCAAACGAACTGTTTCACGGTATAAAATGTAATTGAGTGGTACTTTGTCATAAAATGCCGTCATACATTGTCAAAAACGTCACAAAAAATTGACAGTCCGACTGATCGATCTCGATCCTCTGTTATCCATTTTCCGACAGCTGTTTGAAGGTTGTGTATGTAGAGTAGACGTTTTTTTTTGGCATGGTTTCTCGCAACAAAATTATAGATTAAGTTGCTTGCAAAACTTGCCGAGTCCAATTCAAAGCTTTTGATTGGCATAATGCACTTTCTTTCTGTTTCTTCCTGTATGAATATTTCCCTTTTTTAGAAACTTATTGAATATTTCAGTTTGAGTTTTTACTACGATAGTTGTGTTTTGTAATGTTATTCCTATTTTAATATAGTTTTCTATTATTTTCGCGCGACCCCACAAGCTTTGAGCTTTAAACACTATCGATCGTGTTTAAATAAAGGATATGATATGATTACTAGTCGTCGCGGAACACAGTCAGTCAACGTTTTCCAAGAGATAACACATTTGAACGTGACAAAATACATTATACTTAATGGGTATTATTTTTCCGTGCGAGTCGGGGGCAAGTCGCACGGAACGTTTGGGGAATAACGCCGTCGAACCCAAGACAATGGAATCTAGTTCCCTGTTTAGCGTATGAATGGATCACCAAATCACAGGATTGGATCCCTGTGAGCTTCCCTCAGCTCAGGTTTCTTATGCGTATTAACATACTGCTGTTTCTATGCCGGACCTTTTTCCCGTATATTGTCATCGAGTTTTTGAACCACCACCCCCTCCCTCCAAAAAATGCTTCATTCATTTTATGAAGTTTAAGTTTTGTGGATGTTCTTATTCGCAATGATAGTCTCTTGTGCAGACAACTCGGTTTTACAATCGCTTAACAATTCCGGGGTCTGCCAGCCTTCGTACAAACATCCGTCGACCGAACAGTGTAATTTTTCGCGGCCCTCACATGATTCTAGCCTACAATCTCTTCGTGACTTCGTCTTTGTTCTCGGACAAAAAATAATTTCGACCGTCCTTGTCATCACTCGGGGGTTACGTTTCGTATCATCCCGTTGTTTCCACGCTTCAGTGGTGAATTCAAATGGAACTCTCGTATTTTTCGCGCCTTCAATAATTTACCGGGTATTTTACTTGGCGGGTACAACCTGTTGATCTCAATCCAAATTAGGAAAACCGGCTCGTTGGCATTTGTCAACTTAAACGAGCAAAGTCTACGTCGCTCGTGTCTGTTTTGAACGCAGCTACAATATCAGTTTTTTTTCTTACCCACAAGATGGTGGGTTGACCGTTTCTAGAATATCTGTGCCAATTTCGCAAGGAATGGATTTCGTTTGTTTGTCGCTAAGAAGTGCATTGGGGACCAAGGGATAAAGAAAGATAGGAATTCCTTCACAAGGTAAGAAACGATAGTTTATGATCTGTTATGATGCCAAGAGCTAATGAGTTGATCATCAACTGTTTTTACGTTATTTTTGTGCAGAAAGTGTAAAAATAAGTTCTTTCTGTACTGCGAATTCAATTTAAAATCAATGGTGTACGGCGGTTAAATACAACGGAAAAAAAATGAGGCAGCACTCTAACACCAAAATGTTACTCTACTTCTCCAATGATTTAGTGTGTCTCAATATCTAGTTATGGTTTGAAAAAGGAAATTTGTGGAAGAAGATCGAAGTCAGTTAGTATTTTGTGAAGTTAGAAGATTGAAAAAGATATCAAGTGAAATACGGTGGTTTTAAGGCCGTAATCGAGCGAAATGACTCACTGAACACCGAAACAAAGACGGCTCATAAATAAGTAATAAACTAGAGTCATCGAAAATCACAAAAGACCTGACGGAAATGGGACGCACTGTGGAACTAGGAAATTAAAAGAGGAAAAAAGAATTCTTTTTAGCAATGTAAGATTTCAAGACATTTATTTCATGCCCTTTCTCTTTTGAAACAGTCCGATAACGTTCGAAATTGAACGAAAGACGGAAGTGATTAATGTTTTTCAGTTGACTGGAAAATTGGTGCTTTTTACTCTATACGAAAACACAGAAACCTCTTTCAAGAACTTTGATTTACTTTGGGAAACAAAAAACCGTCTTCAAGTAGTAAATTAAAGAAATGCTAGTTAGTAATTGTTTTATTTAATGTTGTTGGTGAATTTCAAAAGTTACCGTTAAGTGCATTTCTGTCCTGTAGTAGTTAGCTTTCTCAGGGTTTATCCTGATAATTACTTTCGAGATGAGGAACAAGTTTTTGAGCCATTTCTCCTTTCAGAAGTTACTTACATATAAAACCATAAACAATAACTGTTTTGCTGGTTGTCTTTTTGTGAATGATGGATTCTAAAAACGCAATTTCTTCTTTCAAATTATTTGTTTTTGAAGCAGGATAAACTCATTGTAGAGATAAAAAAATAAATTACAGTTCTGAAAGATATTTCATTCATTAACTTCTTAGTTTAAATCAAGACATAAAATAAGAAATAATCTTACAGGTTCATACACAAACTACGAGGTATTGAACACTTTTTTCATTTGTAAAGAGGTGTTAATCTGGCGTAATTAGAGCGCAAAAAGTTGACGCCAAACCAAATTTCAGAGGACTATAACGTAGATATTTTAGGGTAAATTTGTTGCGGTGTATAGTCTTCGTCCTACACGTTTAGACAAAGGCTTCATATTAGCATTCAAGTGTTTCGCACAATTCTCACAGTTGTAGAGCTGTTGATCGTTGTTCACATATTTTCGTCATGGTACCAGTCGTAGATGACCTCCAAGTCATTAGAGGTAACTATTTTTTCTTCTCACGCCGTTGCGGGTCCTGCTTTCATGACAAGCTGGTGATCAGTTGGAGATTTGTTTCTTGAACACAGCTTCCACGACAAACGCATTCACCGAGAGCCGAGAAAAATATTCCGTTGCTTGAGAGCACAATCTTCAAAATGCGTTTATAACTTGTTGTTAAGGTTTGGACTAAGTTCAGCAGACTTTCAATTCTTTATTCTCGGTTGATTGCATCGTGATACTAGGATCAGAAACCTTACAAAGTAAAACAACCGTAGTTTTCGTGTTACGTTGAATTTGTTTATCGAGTAAACCAATAAAAAACAAAAGGATGCCTGATTTCTATTTAACAGAGAATCAATCGTAGAGAAACTATTTTGTAACACGAAAGTTGATTTCCAAAATGTGAAATCTTTGGTGATCAGTTTCAGCGAAACCATGACACGTTCAAGGTGGTTAGTCAACCGAAATGATTATGAGTAGCGAAGTAACTGCTGTTCATAAACCGAGTGATCATCACAGTTCCAGTAACTGGACGTTCGCGTGTTTAGGTGTGAATTACGTTTAGAAAAACGTCATGGTAGTAATTTTGTTTCTTGTTTTTTTTCCCTTGTAGATTGCATGGCTTCCTTCACACGCCATCCTAGATTAATGGTCCTGAGAATACTACTTCTGTTTTCCTCAATTTACTTGGGTGGTGCACAGGCTACCCAAAATGCACAGAAACCCCACATTATTATGATCGTGGCCGATGACTTGGTGAGTAATGTTTCTTTTCTT
This sequence comes from Galaxea fascicularis, assembly GCA_948470475.1. Lineage (NCBI taxonomy): Eukaryota > Metazoa > Cnidaria > Anthozoa > Scleractinia > Euphylliidae > Galaxea > Galaxea fascicularis. The sequence goes on along the minus strand of OX419340.1, from coordinate 30,797,024 downwards.
TCTCGTTTGATTTCAGCTTTCATGGTTTTTTAGACTAGTTAACAGTGGTTTTCATATATTTTTCATCAAGGAATCTTCGCGCATCATAATTTTGCCGCCATATATATGCATATTTTTTGGTCTTCTTTATCAAACTTATTTGTTCATGATCCTTTTCTTTCTGACTCCAGGGTTGGGATGACGTCAGCTTTCACGGCTCGCCCCAGATCCCCACGCCAACTCTGGATGGTTTGGCGAATTCAGGAGTTATTCTGAATAATTATTACGTGTCGCCAATGGACTCGCCTTCGAGAGCAGCTTTCATGACAGGAAAATACGCGCTAAATTTAGGTAAAAATGGAGCTAATTTCTTTCCTCGTTTGTTGAACAAAAAAAGAAAACTAGAGAATATTCGTACTCGTAGGGGAATCACTTTATAGACGAACGTTGAAGTTCAACATTTTTTTGTCAGGGCTGCAACACGACACGATCCACAATAAACAGCCCTTTGGGGTTCCACTTAAAGAGAAACTTTTGCCGCAATATTTGCAACAGTTAGGATATTCAACCCATGCTGTAGGAAAGGTAAGCTTTTAAATAATAAACAAAACGAGAAATTATTATATGCTGAGTGCTACTTGCGTTCTTGTGGGCGTGGTAACTTTCCATTTTTGAGACCACGACTATAAGATTAACATTTTCATCACTGATGAACCAGGTTTGACGAACCCACAATGAAAAAATGTAATTCTTCCTTCCAGTGAGCACAATATCTCTTCTGAAAGAAAGGCAATAAGATCACAATTGTTGTCAGCAAAGAAACCTTGCCTTATTGTGTGACTAGATTCCTCCAGAGCTATTGATAATTTGGAATTCGTTGATTAACACATTCGTAACTTTATGTTGCCACAGTGGCAGCTGGGATTTTTCGCCAAGGAGTTCACCCCTACCTACAGGGGGTTCGATTCATTTTATGGTTTCTGGACTTCCGGTCAGGATTACTTCAGTCACGTGGCCTATGACGGAAGTTACGGACTGGACCTGAGAAGAGACTTAGCTGTGAGTATTTAAAAACAACAATTTACTTTTGGTACATTAAGAAGTTTTTGGATTTATTTTGTTTTGCCTTACTATATACAATACGGAAAACATTACTGACTGATTTCTATAAACAAGACAAAAGATGAAAAGAAATGTTGAGAAGATCTAAGTAAAACTACGAGGCTTATATTTAATTTTAAAGGTACCAGAGTAAATGTTCAGGTAGTTTTGGAAGAGCAAGAAGCAGAAGATCGATGGACAATTTTATGTAATAGTAAATACTGTGCAGTAACACTTCTTAAATAGCGAATATCTTAAATATACTTCTTGTATAATGAATATAAGTAGTTCTTAACAAAGAAATCTTTTGACTTCAGTTATTGTTGAAGGACGGGGAGGTGTAGAGATGGTGATCTCAGCCATATTGGTTTACTGAGACAAAGAAACTATTTGCATAAAAATAGAATGCAATTCCCAGAGGTTTAGTTTGGGACACCAACATGGCCGCTGTTTCTTTGTCTTGGGACAACAATATGGCCGCCGTGTCTTGACGCGAAAACACTCTATCAAAAACTTTGTTCCTTGATATGTCATACCGGTCCAAAACTGGAATTTACTTGTGACAATGAAATCAAGGCGCGCCATTTAAATACAACCTAGAGTTTATGACCAGTTCCAAAGTAAACGATTCTTATATCAACTTGCGTCGGTTGGCGTTGGGATTCAACTCATCTCTAGTGATTATTCACTATATTCTTACAAGTTGGGTGCTTATTGAATAAGTAATCTTGTAAGAGGTAGTTAGATTCTGGTCACTTCTGAGTCTTAACGGGTTACCCTTATGTTGACGCCATGTTATTGTTCTTCTCAGGTGGTGTACAACGAAACAGGTACATACGGCACCGAGCTGTTCACTCGTGAAGCTGATAAAGTCATCAATGATCACGATGACTCCAAACCTTTGTTCCTGTACTTTGCACAGCAAGCGGTGCATGTTGGGAATGCCAACAAGCCTCTGCAGGCTCCTCAAAAATATCTTGACAGGCTTGGTTACATAGGTGACGAAAAGAGAAGGACTTTTGCAGGTATGGAGAAAAAATGTCTTTGTCAGATTTATTTTAATAGTCATTTCACTTCACACGTCACTCTAAACCAATTGCGCACACAGACGATAAAATACTTTGATTACCAAGACTATGGCCCCGTCCACACGTATCCGGATATTTTTGAAAACGGAGAGTTTACTCTCCATTCCCGTCCTCCGTCCACACGTGAGGGGCGTTTTCGGTCGCCAAAAACGGAGGTTTTCGAATATGCTCTCCAGATTGGATATTTTTTGAAAACGCCGTGTTCGTGTGGACGATGACGATGGCGTCAGAGGTTAGTGATAGAATAAACAGCAAATGGATAGTTCAAAACGTGGCTTCTCTTTACCGTCATGTTTGGTTTCTAATTCATCTTCAAAACACAAGACATACATTGATCATAATAACAACTCGGTTTTAGGTATGGTATCTGCCCTGGATGAGTCAGTTCGCCATATAGTAACAACGTTAAAGAAGAAAGGACTTTATGATAACTCCATCATCATATTCACCACCGACAACGGAGGCGCCGCTGGTGGACTGGACGATAGTGCTGGCTCAAATTATCCACTGAGAGGTGCCAAAAATACTTTGTGGGAGGGAGGAGTACGTGGGGTCGGATTTGTCCACAGCCCGCTTTTAAAAAAGAGAGGTGAGACTAATTGCACTCATTTTTTTCGTTTCCGGTTGCTTTGACCAGGGGCCGCTTCTTTTTTGTCAGACATGGTAGTTTTTACCAAACAACCATGGCTGACAGAATAACTACGTTTTTTTTTTCTTAGGGCGAGTTTCAACTGCCTTATTACACGCATCTGATTGGCTCCCAACATTCTACGCACTGGCCGGGGGAGATGTCCGGAGCCTGGGGTCTATTGACGGCTTCAATGTATGGGACACTATTTCCAATGATGCCCAGTCCCCACGGTATGAGATCCTGCACGGGCTGGATTCATTGAAAGAGAAAAGGGCGGCCCTTAGGATTGGTGACTACAAAATGATTGTACATCAGAACCGTAGTTTTTACAGCGACTGGTATCCCAGGCCCGAAAGCTTGCACGAGTTAGACCAGGTGCCTCAGCCAAGCCTGCTGAAAGATGCTACTGTAGACTGTACAGTGAAACATCCTCATCCACTCCTGTACACCAAAGCACCGATTTGCAACCCAGGGAAAAAACCTTGTTTGTTCAACATCAAATGGGACCCGTGCGAGTACCATAATCTGGCTGACTTTATGCCGAACACTTTGAAAGTCATGATCGATCGGCTAAAGTTCTACTATCGCAAATCTTCGCCCGCGTTGTACCCTCAAGCGGACGAAAGCGCAAATCCTGATCAGCACGGGGGAGTCTGGTCACCATGGCGAGACAAACCGGACTTTGATCAGACAATGAACGACTACATTTATCCTAATTCTTATTATGATTCACCCAAAGCACCTCCCAGCCTTCCCACCACAAACCAACTTGATCAGTTTATGAGAGATCAAGGCCCTGTAACTAGTGATAACGCATTTGGAAATTCGTTCAGTTCGCCCTCTGAAGTCGAAGATATTATCATTAATTTTGGGGATCATAGTAGGGATTATGCCGCCGATGAGCAAGTGATACCAACAACGGCAAACATAGCAACAACTGCGTCCACGGCTACCACGCCACCAACAGCACCTCCAGCTGTTATCACGACAACGACGGCTTCCACAGCTTCGTTTATTAACACTGCTGCCCCTCCCCCATCCATACCACCAGCTATTGCGTCTGGAGCCCCAAAGAAGCTGGATTATTCCGCGCAGAGACCGAAGCCCTTCCGTCCTACGGGGTACCTCAAAGGCTTCTTTCAGCATCAAGTTGTTGGTGTTGCTCCTACTTCCAAGCCTCCCGCAGTTCAAACCAAACTCATCTCAGACACTGTCAAGGAAGTTGAACACAGGGTCGCTAAGCCTCCCAAATACGTCAACCCGCTTAACGTGCGCCCCACTGAGAAAATGCCTGTAGTACATGCATGGCCGACCCTTGAACCCATGGTGCCGAATGACGTACAAGATGTAATTCGACAGCACGGTTTTACCAAACACCTTACCTCGAGTCACGTGGAGGAGGTATCTATGCTTCCTCCTATAAATCTGAAACCTACTCACAAGCCCGCCATGTTCGGTTCACACGTGCACGAGACGTTGCCGGAAATTCTCGATATAATCGATGAGCCTTCAGTGCCGAATGCGTACGCAGCCGGTGGTAGTGGTCAGCAGGAGATTCCAAAGATTTTTGACATCATCGACGAAGCTCACAACGCGCGCAGCAAGGTGAAGGACGTCACTTCACATAAAGAAGGGCCAATAGCAACTAGCAAACCACTGACCAGTAAAGACGTAGGCTCGGGAATGGGCGTGGGTCTGACTGGGTTACCAGAAGGCATTTCGGTGTTTGGTAAATTGGGCGACCATAAGATTCTCCCCACGCCACACCATATTAGCGGAAAAGGAAGAGAACATATCGTTGCCAAGGAAAAACCCTCCAAAGCAAAGAAGAAGACCGGGGTTCATAAATTCATTGGTAATATTACAATCGATGGTCGCCGGTTTCTTGTTGTCGGAACCGAGACCGAAGAATCAGACTCGATCTCATCGCATGTCGAAGGCAATACAATCACTCTGCACGTTCCAAAGTCGAAGAAAACCAACACTCAAGGGGAAAAATCCAGGGATAAAAGTTCACCTGAAAGTGCTGACAGCAAATCTGAAATCGGTGCAGTCCATGTTCCTAGCGAGCCTGGAATCGGTGAAATCACTGACTACATTGACGACGATGAAGATGACAAAGAGAAGCCGACGAACAAAACACTTGCAGCCCATAATATCACGGCAGTAGACACCACTGGTAACAACACCAAATGCGAGAAAGTCGTCCAACTTGACACTTCCGACAACGCTGTCGTCGTGTCCTCGGTTGTAATCGTCGTAATAGCTTCGGCAATGGTCGTGGGTGTTGCTGTTGTTGCTATGGTTGCCGTGGTTGCCAGGCACTGTCAGAACGCCAGGAATTAATCTCTTTATTTTTCATGTCATTGTTATTTTTTCTGCAAAGACTTGAGATATTTTTGTTGTTAATTAAAATGTGATTTCGGATGTACAGAGAAAGTAGACTTGTTGGCTCCTGATAGTAGCCAGTGAAAACGTAATTCAAATATTTCAGATAGTTTTTTTTCCTCACAACGATCTCTCTGGCAAATCGTTAACCTCAATGGCGATTTTTTGTTTTCAATTTTAAGCTTTACAAGTGGATTGCGAAGCATTTGGTGGTTACATTTCGCTATTAAAGGCGTTTTTTTTTAAAGAAAATAACGATGGAAACAAAACGGTTTGGTTTAATCCACGATTATGTTAAATAACGTTAACCCGTCGCCCGTCAGTAGATGCAATATAGACAGGGTTTCTAAGATGTCTCTTCTGTCATCTGGCTTATCGCATGCCTGAGAAGCGCTGCATCAGTGTAACACAGAAAATAAGTCCGATGAAGACCATAATGCGGTTTGCATCCGATTCGATGAAAACAGCAATCGTGTTTGTGTGGTGTTCTCAATAATCACACTACCAGTTTCAATAGAAAAGCCTGTATGAAGAATCTATGATTAATTGTTGTTAACGTTTGTGGTAAATAATCACAGAAACGATCGCGTCTAACCTTTTGAATATCCAACATTGTCTGTACTTTTAAATGTTTCCTATCGACTCTCATCGACCTATTGCGAAACTAATAAAATTGTGATGCGCGTGTTACGTTGTTTTCCTGATTTTCTGAAGAAAAAACATAAATTACCCTGCGTATACGGATTTACAGGTTTAAGAGCTTTTAACCGGTCCCATTCCTCCAAAAATGGTGTCTTTCTCACTTCAATCGGTTTCTAAGTGATCCGGCTACTCCCCCCCCCCCCCCTTTCCCCTGACGAACAATGTTGTTTTGGCCGCAGAGAAAGGAAACAAGAGGCGTCGACCGCTGGAGTTATTAGAGAGATTAAGCATGACGTTTACGGCCAACGGTAAACGGGAAACGGCAGGCTCCTGCTCATCATAAAAGCGTGAAAATTCTCTCATTTTAACTCGTCTCGTTCCTTTGAGAAGTTGCTTGATATCTGGAGCTAAGAAGGACAGAAATGAGCTAATATCAAGGAGGGTTCTTACATTTTTGGTAAAACCCTAATTGTACTCCGACGTTTGCCGTTTGGCGTAAACGTCATGCTTAATCTCTCTATTAACTCTGTTTATTTACCTTACGGATTCTAACCATTTTTCGAAAGGTTTATCTATTGTTCCAGAGCGATAATTACTGTTGGGAATATTCAACGTCCGTTTTCAGATTATTTTACCGTAAGTCGGACATAACACATTTCTTGGGAAAAACGAAATCCTTTCCGCAGGAACTAGTGAATTGTCGTTTTGGCGGAAGAGCAGTAACCTAAACCGTTCTTCGCGAAGTTTGGCCGTAATGGGATTAAGAAAACAACTGAAATGTGGGAAAAAAAATTTTCTGAATGAAACTTTGAATAGTGAAATGAAACCCATTGCATTTGAGAACAACTTTCGTTTGATGTTTACCAGATTAACACAATAAAAGCTATAAATGTTCAATTTGGCTGGAACCCAGATTACCTTCTACTTCTGGGCTGCTTGATACAAGAATAGCATTTCTGTCACTCTTTCAAGAATGCATACTTGCCAGACCTAACGCGCCACAAATCAGATTCCTGAGAGAGACATAATTAATTCACAATTGACAAGAAACATCCCGTATCGTAATAACTGCAGAACCCTTTTTCTAGACAAAATAAAGAGGCCTCTGAGAAAACAAAGATACTGGTGATTAGTTTGAGATGAGGTGCAATGGGGATTATCGGTATCTTCTGCGCGACTCCGTCAAAGAGATGGCGTCAGATTGTCATTACGATATCTTTTTGGTCCATTCTTCCGTTTTTAGACGAACTATTCCTGTATGGTAGCCCTAACGTTTTGGCTTTTGCGATCTTCCCGATTCGTCAAGTCTAGCGGAATTTTTAAGGATTCAGTAATGTGAAAAGTTAGGAATGCTTACGGTAAATCTCATTGTTTTCTTACTAATCGCTCTCTTATGACTAGCAGTTTGTTTTGTTTGTGAAGTGCAACCCACGCCTTTGGCGAATTTCCCATCGTCTGCTAGGAAGTAAACACCTTTGTAGTTACTTCGATAAGCAACGATTTCTTGACCCTTTTGTTCATACTGCAGAATTAAGATTTCACCCTGAACACGCCCTCAATGTTAATTCAAGAGGAAGCGCTGTTTATATTCCCCTTATGTTGAAAAGAACAAAAAGCTACCGTTATGGATCAGAATTGCACTTTTCTGAACTTTTTTCTTCGAATACTCCCAGAAGTATAATTTATTTATGCGGGGGAACATCAACGTTAGGCGAAACGACATACGGTCCTGAATTCCTAGCTGTAAGTAGCGGAGGCCCTTGTGACCAAATTCAAGTGTTACTTACGTATGTCCGATTATTCCAGGCGGATGAATTTAAAAATGTACTATGCCAGTAGCAGCACGACTGATTGTCTGCCTGGCTGATAGTTATCCGCTTATAAGAAGTTAAAATGTAGGTTATTTGTGGACTGAACAATTTAAATTACATTGATCTTGCTTAGCTTTTATGAGGAAAACAACAAGCCCCATCAGCGTGCGCGAACATTCCCGCGTGTTCTTAATACCTACAAAAAAATGAAAGATGGTGGGCGGAAAGGCACTTTTCTCAAATCCGAGAACTGTTTTTATTGATAATTTTCCCGTAGAGAGATTTTTGAAGCTAAAGTGCCAACATTCAACTGAGTAAGCCGGCGCACTTGTTTCCAGCATTTCCCACGAAATCTGTTGAGCTTTTCTTTCCTGTGGTGCTATTCAGTATCTTGTGCCATTTCCCTCCAAAAGACATTCGGGATTATTTTGAATATTAATTGGGTTGATGCTAATAGAGCCTCACTCACGATTCACTGACTGCCTCCAGCCCTGGTATTTTTTTCTCAGAGTTTTGACCGTTTACGACATTTGCATTCAGCTTTTCCATGACGAAAACAAGTTCAAGCAGTGATTGAAATCGATACTCCACTCTACTACTGAGTGACAAGCTAATCTATGCAAGTCCTTCGCCCGGCTGCTTCTAATATTTACCGAAACACAAATTTAGCTGATCCTCTGCTTGACCTGAGTGGGCAAACAGCTCTTAACTCTAAACACTAAGACACTTATGAACCTGACGTGCACAGCTCGCTGCCCTCTTTTTCTTAGTGGCAGATTTTTTTTTAGCTCAGATATGTTTCCGTTCCGAGGTTAATTAAATTCATTTTCCCGAGAATCAAACTAAAGTTGTCCAAATGTTGAGTCTTCTGGTCGTCTCCATGCCGTATTTTACAAATATTTTCATTGTTATTATTACCGTTGTTTTTAGCATCGTGAGGGTTATTATTTAGGTTTTAAGTTGTAAACCAAGTGAATTCGTGCGAGCTGACCTGTGGCTTGAAACGAACTCAACACAAGGGCGGTGGTTCATGTCATGTTTGGTTTCTTAACCCGGAGATTTCAATTTCTGCCAGCTGGGACAGTTTCTAAAGAAACTGTGGTACTACGTCGGTGGGGATGTTGTACACAAAAATTTGGTATTATCCACGGAATTGATAATGTAAATTTACCACCGTACAGAGATTGTCAATGTTGACGTTTGGAGCGTTAGCCCTTCGTTCGCTCTGACGAAGGGCAGACGTTCGAAACGTCAGCTTTTAGAATTCCTGTATGATAGTCAATTTACATTATCAACTCCGTTGATAATACCACATTTTTTCCCATGACATTTACTTTTGCACGTTTATGCTCATTTACGTGACAGATGAATGTTTTTGAGAGTCTTTTTGGGTTTAAGGGTTATCACTTATTGAGCGAATTTTGGGCCGGAAACACTAGAAAGCTGTCGTTGCGTGGACAGCTTTGGCTTTGAGCCTGTAGCAGGCACGGACCATACAAGGAATGCCGATAAGACATTCGTGTGCAATCTTATAAGTAGAAAGGGAAACGGATGTATCGTTGGCACGCGAACTGCTAAGTTCAACCGTATGTCAGGGAGCGCGAGCGGTGCGTCCTCTGACTCCTGATGTATTTTTCCATTTCTGTCGATCATGTTACGCAGTCGAGCTAGGGAAATATCAAAAATAGCAGCTGCAAACTATGGTATTTCTCTCTCTCTCTTTCTGTATATATTTTCTCTTGATAAAATAGGCATTGCAGAGTTCTGGGTGAATAAAAACATTTTTGGAGTTATAGAATACTTTTCTTTGCGAAGGGCGGTTTCCGTTTGTTGAATCTCTATAATCTATAAGCAGCCTCCAGCAATGGTGAAGTGCCTCCTTCACATTTAAGGTACTTCTTCCAGAGTCTTGCTGTGATCCTTAGATTCTCACTGCTCCTTCTCACAGGAAACTCCCGCTGTTTGTTTCGTTCCAAAGAAGCGTTAACTGAACGATCTGCACAAATGAAACATAAGTCGTCCCTTTGTATTCATTATTAGCAGGTTTGACTGAAAGATCTTCTAGCAACAAAAGCTGGGGCTCATGCACAAATAAAAAAATGTAAAGATGGAAAAAGGCTTGATCTGTGAGCCTCTCAAATGTGCGTTGGCCATCTCGGCATTATGCAAATTAGATTTCGACTTTAATGTAAAACTGCAGGCGCATCATCATCCCTCTTGAACACTTGAAGTGAGTCTGACGAAATGAAACAAGACCACTAGTACAAGAATTGTATGTGTATTATCCATGATACAAAGGAAAAGGACATCTGTCTACAAACGCCTGTTCTCAATATAATTAACGAGCTATAATATTAAATAAAGATAGCTGAAAGCAATTCTTCAGCATCCCCTCAGTCAACAGCTGTAGTTATCCAGACAAATAAAAATAGTATTTAATTAATTGAATTACTAATGCAATCAGCCTTTCAAGTACCCAACTAAATTTAAAATTAGCGATAACTGATAAGTGGTTTACTTAAGGTAATTGTTTGATTCATTCATCATCAGCCAGAAATTAGTAAGGGTTTGACGTGCGTTAGCAAAAACCTTATGAATTCAGATAGAGATTCTCGTATATTTTTCAAATCAACTTTCCTCGGCGGGGAATTGTACATTTTAGACTTCATAACGCAGTGGTGCGTAAAATTTCTAAAACTCTCATTAAAGGAGGCATTCTGGTTGAATTTGTGGGTAAATAGGGTGAATTGAGATTGAATTAAAGAAGGGTAGAAAAGGATATATACATAAATCAATAAAGGGATAGTTTCTAAAGAGACTGTGGTGCTGCGTCGGTGGGGAAGTAGTACACAAAAATTTGGTATTATCAACAGAGTTGATAAATGTAAATTGACCACCGTACAGGGATTCTAAAAGCTGACGTTTCGAGCGTTAGCCCTTCGTCAGAAGGAGCGTTAGCCCTTCGCTCTGACGAATCCCTGTACCGGTGGTAAATTTACATTTATCAACTCTGGTGATAATACCAAATTTTTGTATACATAAATCAGTTAGTCCGTCAATGGGCACAGGGACACCATGTTGTGGTGGCGGACTGTCTGACTACCTGGCATTTCATCTGGTAATTATTCATTTTAGATTTTAATTTTCAACCACCTTCAAATCCGATATTTTCCAATTTGTTTTAAATTTTCAATGCCCCCCCCCCCCTCAGCTTTTACGCTTCAAAAAATCTAAAAAGCATAAAGAAATTCACAAACCTTTACTGTAGCATGGACTCCAACCCATTCGGCCGGAACGCCCCCTCAAGGTACAGGACTAGGGGGCCAGGATTTAATGCTTATAAGGTCTATGAAGTGTCAAATCCCGACCCCAAACTGGTGTTACCTCCTCATAACACTTTTGTTCGGATCAATTGGTTTTGGCTAGTTTGGTCCAACATTGCTGGTTTGCATGTGACGTCATGGCGGTCATGTTGGCTGATAAGAACGATAGCCTGCCTCTCCACTGGGAACAAAACGTTATTTTTATGAAAATTCTGCAAAAAAAAATGCATTGTATTGTCATCCAACATGGCCGCCTTGTCACATGGTTGAAAACCAAGAATATAGGGTACAAGATTTGTCTTTTAGTAAGAAGAGAAAACTAGAATAAGCTCAAGTTGGACACATCTCTGATTTCACTTAAAAAATAAACTCTTGATTTGCGGCTCCAGGTAAGGAAACATCCTAGCTTCTTGTTGGTCTAAAAGGGAATCCGGATTTTACGGCCGGAGAACTGGGCAGAGCAGGAAATACCCCTAGGGAAACTTAAATTAATTGCAACACTTTCGCGCAGGCGTGAAGCCATAATTCACGCTCTCTAGCGAATAATTAACACACTTATGAATCGAAACCCCGACTAATCCACCTTTGCTTCGATCCAAGACAAGATTGGGAAATGGAGGAGATTTTAGTTTGCTAGAAGATGCACGTAAGACTTTTGGCTCGCTGTTGTCAATGTCTTGGTGAAAGAGAGCTGGGAGAATGGGTTAGGATTGGAAATTTCCAGATATTCATATATCCCGGATTATTGACATGCGAAAATTGGCTAACTGATAAACTCTTGAAACGTCCCTTCTCCGTGAAATAATCATATCGGGGCATCTTTCAGTCGATGGAGCTTCTGTTATGTTGCGACGTTCGAGCGACGTCTAAAATGAATAAATAAATAAATAAATAAAGACTATTAACGTGTCAATAATAACCTAGCTTACACATAGTGTTAACTAATTGGGAATACCTAGAATACAATACTATTGCTCCCCTCCCTTCTTACAAGATCTTGTTCTATACAACCTCTAAGTATTCTTAAATGGCTAAAATATGTCCTAAAAATGGTGTACTGAACCAATGTTTGGTATTATCATCTGAGTTGATAAGGAAAATTGGCCATCGTAACGGGGCATTCAAAGGTTGATATTCTGAGATTTCAGAACTAAACGCCTTAACTTTTCGAGCAAAGCTAAAACCTACGCCTTCTCGAAAAACTCGTTGGTGGCCGAGAGTCATTCGATAACAAGCGATTGAAGGAAGGCAGGTATCAAATAGAACGAAAGTTCTAGAAAGGTGGTTCGCTGTTGTATTGTTTTTATCCTGTAAATAATTGTTCTGACGTTGATTGCCTGTGGCTAGTAAAATCCTAAAGCCGGTGTTACCGTTCAAACGAAAGTGACTAAACAGTTCTTAGCAAGGTTAAGTTTGTTATGCTGTACACGGTGGTTCCTAAACTCCACTGAACAGTTCTTCCCCTCGGTACTGTGTTCAGTTTTTCTTTACATAGCTTTGGCTTAGTGTTCTCAGTTTTGTTCTGTGTATCCATTGAAATCCGGTTCGCTTTCGTGAGGTTTTTGTATACTATTTCGCAAAATTGGGAATTTATACGAGGAACAGGAAACTGCGGGGTCATCTCTCTTCACCATAACTGCATTTGCACACTTTATTATCATGAAGGAGTCGAAGGCATTCCCAGAATCCTTGGTTGCCTCTGGCGCGTAATTTGCAAGCTTACTCACGTTCAAAACTGATTTAATTTATTTCTCGTTTAACCTATTTTAAGACTCAACAAATTTTTCATCCAGCATTCAGTACAACATAACATTTGAGTCAGAGTTCGAGCTAATATACAGGAGTCCAAATTATTTACTGTTGACCTCATACTCAGCGATCACCCTTTGATGTAGATGGTGTTTTACTGCTTAGTAAGGGGCCATTCTCGGAACTGTTTCTGATTCTTGTTAAAATTAGTCTTTTTCTACGAAAAATGGTAAACAAAATTGCAGCATTTACAGTGAAAAACGTATTTGTCAGGCCAACTTTCCAACTTTTTTTCTTTCCTTTTTATTTTGTCTTTTGCACTTCAGTAATTGTTGAGTTGGCCTGCTCGATCATGGAATTATATCATCTTTTGATGCAAGGAAACTTGAGAAAATTAATGTTCTTACGTTTTTTTATTATTCAAAAGAGATTTACTGCGAAAATCATAAACTTCAAGAATTAAGAGACTACGAAAACAAAAGGATAAAACGCTTTTGAAAGGTTTATGGAGTTCCAAAAAAAAAATAAGCCTTATGAAAACATTGCTGAGCAACGCATAATCAGATAAAACTGTAGGGATTCTCTGGATGCATTGGAGTTCTTTTAAAAAGTGGGATTTAGTCGGTCGTGCGTTTAATTTATCAAACGTCTTTAACTTCTTTAAATACTTCTTCGGCGTGGGAATCACAAAATTTTGGAATTAATAGTTTTAGTGCTTTAGTAATGGGTCATAGACCGAACTATGCGATCATTGCCCAGCGCAAAACGTTCTTTGTACTTTATGAGGAATTCAGTACACTTGAACAATTGCGTCACTCATCACATATTTGGGGTGGACAAGAATCTTTTTCGCCTGCTGAGGTTCTGAAGAGTATCAGTTACGAATTTCTACAGTTCCTATCATCTAGAATCGAGATTTTTAACCTTTGCCATTGCTGGATAGCCTCAAAGAATAAGACCGGCGTAACACGCAGAAAAGAGACCAACGGGAAAAGTTTTGCACAAGAAAACTACACAGACATAAATCACCGAGGCGTGACAAATGAAAATTCTTATTCACGGATTTTTTATTAAGTTTGGTCTCACGCTGTGTGATATGAGTGAAGAAATACACGTTAGTGAGATATAATTTACGGGATTATCTTAATAACTTTAAATAAAGCTTGCAAAAACATTCCATTTTGAAAAAAAAAGTGAGTAAAACCGACAAAATTCTGGCATTTTTCAGGGGCAAAAGTTTCGAAATTCTAGTAATTATACGAGGCCGATTTAGACAAATTAGTTTAAAACAACCAGCTAGTAAAAAAAAAGTGTAGAAGGGCAAGAGAGCCTTCACTCGAAATAGCCATAGTTGACAATTTTTGAAACACGAATCAAGGATTTGAGCCACCTACAAAACAATGAAATCTACACCAAAGAGAAATATTGGTTAGTCATCTGGTCAATATGACTAAGCCAACCATAGTACTTGAATCTGTATTTTGCTTTTCAGATTCCATAAACTTAAAACTTCGTAACATAGACAGTAACAGCTCGAAAAACCAAATAGAAACTCTCAGGTTTTTATGCCTCGGGGTATTCTCAGTTCATGGAGAGAACGCTTTAATAACTGAACTTTAATTGTAGCAACTTGGTTTCTCACCGTTTGGATTGTTGCTTCAAGAGTACGGTGTAAAAAGGAGAGAGAACAAACGAGAGGATGCAAACAAGAAAAAAATTAAGATGTTCTAGACGTAAATCTTTGCTCTTTTTTAGATTAGCAAACGTCAAAGTCCAGCCAATAATATTGTTGATAGATAATGCTTTAATGAGCGCATTCCAGTGTGTTGAGATGCTGTCTGTCAGTGGAGAGGCAGTGAGTGTAGGTTTTTGCTTTGTGTTCCATATCTCAAGTCTCCGAACTGCATGTTCTATTATCATGTCATTTGACAATAGAACATTGACCGAGCTGGCTGCAAAGCACATCAAGTATCATAAACCGTTTGGCTTCCTATTGTTTCAGGGGCTATACAAAAACCCTTTAATAGGGCGTGAGGTTACGACAACACAGATAGCTGTTTTCATCGTTTAAATGCTAAATTGACGCAACTTGAAGCTAAACCATCATTGACGCCGTCTAAGTTTACTTAATGTTTTAAAAGAACTAAACTAAAACTGCTTAGTATCGTGTGAAAATTTACAAGTTAATATCAAAAGTAGAAACATATCATACGTCATTTGATCCTGTGAACTAGATTTGATCTTTGATCCTGTCCGACCAATCCCAGTTCCCCTCGCCCGCAAGAGAGGAAATGTCTACACTTCACTATGAGCATATACAAATTCTCTTGTGAAGAGCGATAAGTGATTCGAATCAACGGCATTCGTCACATAACAAGTCGACCAATTATCCACACACCTCAGACGCTATCCGGCTTCTATCTTAAGTCGACACTGATATTGAAGCCAACAATCTCTCGCGGATCAATCCTCTGGAATTTTATAACTTCTCTGTGAGCGGATTGAGTCGAATCATCAACTTATTAGTCAAGATTTGCATTAAGCTTTCAATTAACGCGTCGTTTGGAATCAAAACCGACAACACTGTCCGAACAGTTTACAAGCTTTGTGTTTGAAAAGACTTCAAGAAACACAATGACTTTCCTTGATTTCCAGTTACATCTGGCTATTGTTCTACTGCTCAACATAAAAGGTTTGAATTTTCTGCTTTTACTCTTTGAATCCTCACTCACACTCGCCTGCTTCTGTATTTTGCACCCGACGTTTTTCATCATTGATAACACAGCTGTTTTACGCAAGAGATTTTTCGTTAGCCCTCGGTGTATTCACAATGGCTTTCGTGCTCGGAAGTACTGTTTGAGGAACCTTCAGCATGAAGGAAATAAGAGCAATTTTATTCATAACACTTGTAATCACTTCTCATACTAATGTACGTCGATGCAATTCAGTTCTGCAGTGCACGAGCAAGGCCGAAGTGGAACTGGATTTGAATACAGGCCGTGTTATACCGTCACAAGTTTCTAGCTCTCAGGTCAGAATCATTCATGGCCCAACTTCGTCCACGAAGCCAGGTCGTTGCGATGGCCAAGCAGTGGTCAGGTTAGACTTTAGTGGTCTATACAAGAAGGCGAAGATCGAGCTCATTTACGGCGGAGAGCCACGTCTCTGGACCGCTACTTTATCAGATACAGAAACGAGCTATGGTTTCGGGTCGGATCACGATTTCTCGAGCAACTGCGCTTCGGTGCAAGTGTACAACCGTCAGTTTAGAGTCTACAGCAATAAGTTGCCAGGCTATATGTACAACACTATAGACGGAAATACTTTAATGATGGTCATAGATGATGCGGTGGATAAAGGAGCCAACATGAGCATTGACATTTCAGATGAATCTTGGGTGTCAAGATCGAACTTTGTCAATTCCTCTAAAAATTGGGATGATGAGATCAAAAACAACCCATACCTTTTCACTCTGTCAGGACAACCCTCAATCTACGGTCCTCCTACAGACTCTTATGTCTACGCGGGGTTCAACCGTGTTCCCTATGGGAGCTTTCACAACGGATCCGGACTTTGTCGAGTGCGGATAACTTTTAAGCGCGAGGGAAAAGGTAGGGAAAAGGCACCGCCATTTTGTTTTTCAATTATACACTGTAATTATCACGTAAATGTAGCATAACCTGCTATGTTTACTGTACGCGGATTAACCGAGAATTGCTTCTGTCTGGGTTTACTTTTTATTAACGGAACGCTGCGCAGAGCAGTAGGGGAGATAAAAAATTTAATTTTGCGTGGGAGGAATTTACATTACCAAGGACGTGTTAATTTGAAGCGATTGATATGTGAGCACCCCTCCACATCAAGTTTTGCATGCAGCATACAATTTTTAATGTTCTGTCGCTTAAATAGCCTCCATGTTGATAGTTAACTCCGTTTAAGCGTTTAGCTGTGTTCAGATCTTTTGCTCTTTGTTGGCCTCTCTAGCCATTTTTTTGGGTCCTGTTTGTATACACTTCAAGTTACGTTTGAGTGTATTATAGTATCATGGCGCTAAAATAGAAAGGTGACGCCTTTAGCAAGATAATTAATGGATTGTTTACAGCCTTGCGTAAAAAAAACTACCTGGCTTAGTTTCTTCATCGATTTACTTTTTTTCGGAGTTATTTTTTGAATGTGTCGGTGACCCTGCCTCACGCAAAGTTGAGATCAGTTCTCACGCTGGTTTCTAACTGATTCCACATGCAGACAAATCTGACGTTTCGTTATGATCTCTCAACATTTGCGGATCACTTGAGAGTTTGAAGCCATTGTCACTTTTGTAGCATGATACAAAGGCAGTTTTCCGACAAGGTTTGCAATAACCGTCACTTTCTTTAACTGAACTTCCGGTAACAAACAATCTTTTCAGCCTTTCTGGCGTGTAACTTTCCGACAGAATTTGCCAAAGAAAACCGCCCGTAAAAAATAGCATCTTAGACCAACTGAGTGACACGAACATTAACATCATACTAGACAGATAGACTTGACTGCTTCTTTGTACTTGCGCAGAATACTTCAGACTAAGATACAAGTTTTTATTCTCGACAACGCGATTTAAAACGATTGATATTGCTTTTTAACTGGTGATGTTTCGCGTCGGAACTTGTAATTCCTTCATAAAAGGCCCATTATTTTACCATACACTCAGGAAATATAATCCGCTGAGAAAATTACATTTTAAATCGATATTTTCTTTTCTATTATATGCTACTTAGCGGTATCACCCTTTAAACACGTCATGTGTTATTGACATGACTAATTATTTCGCCAATTTTGTCCATGTTTCTCGCTTGTGGCGGGGAAAATCATGGTGTGCTTGCACGAGATCAGGTTATCAGGTCAGACAGGGAACACATTCCACCTTAATAAAATAATTGATTTTCGAACCATGCCATACGCAAAGCAAATTCCTTTGCGTTTTCCTACTGTGCTGAATTACAATTTCGCAGTTAGAAATGAATAGAGTTTTACTTTCTGGTCAGCATACTTGGAATTGTACCATAGCAATTTCCCATTAATACCGTTGTATTTTTACCGCGAGACCGGGACGTGTCTTGACCACATGACTACCGCGAAAGGCTTGCCAAGAAAGGTTCTCTTAATGCCTCTCTATAATGCCTCGTCCCTCCCCTGTGCACATAATTCAGTCATTGCAAAACATAATTGACCACAAGTCAAATCCATGACTTTTACGAGATCCTGTTTGCGAACGTGCGGTTGACTTTGATTACTTATTCTTCCGGCTATATAACCGCATTGTTTCATGCGTTAAACCACTTTCGTAGGCTTGCAATTCTTTGGCGAAATATCTGAGTGACACTGGCAACACTTAGAAACCCGAATCTTGACGGAGTCCTATAACAACTGCTTGACTACTTTTTCAGAAGTTGCTTATAACAATAATAATAATAACAACAACTTCATTTAGTCAGGGTAGCACCGGAAATCTAATTTCAAATCAAAGCAAATGTTGGTTTTTGATGAGAGGGGAAAACCGGAGGACCCGGAGAAAAACCTCTGGGAGCAGAGTAGAAAACTAACAAACGCAACCCACATATGACGCCGAGTAAGGGAATCGAACCCGGGACACGGAGGCGAGCGCTCTCAAACTGCGCCAACGTTATCGATCAAAACCGGTTTTTCATTTACGTAATAAAGAAGGGAACTGATTTTCTCAGTCGCCAAAGTTAAGACGAGGTGATATTTCACCAGACCAGTCTGCAGGGTATGGCAAGGACACATGCGTCTTTTTTTCTAAGCACTCATTGAGCACACCAGAATCGTAGCATTGCACGCGGCAGTTGTAAGACTAAGAGGCGTATACCATCAACCATGCACACGATCACTGGACTTCTGGCCCCGGTTGTTCAAACGTTGGATAACACTATCCACTGGATAAATCACTATCCAGCGGATAAGTATTGGGAAAGCTAATTGCACTATCCACTGGATAGATATTTATTCGGTGGATAGCGCTACCAGCCTTTGAACAACCGGGGCTTGGTGTAATTGCACGCGGTATACGTGGATAAAAATGGCTCTGCACGCACGGGATCTCGTCGAGTTCTGTCAAACTCTGCAGACTGGGTCCAGAGAACCCTTTAGAAGCTCCAACTACTAGACACAGCCAAAAGTAGTAAATAATGTTTTTTTAACATGGAAATCTCCCTGAACAACTGCAGAACATGAGGACCGTTATACTGGGTCACACTGAAAAAAGTGCACATCTCGAAATCTGCCGAAAAAGGGGCAGAGTGTATAATGTATATTGTTCTCTTTCCGCTTCGAACGGCCTACTTTACGGCCTTTAGGTTTTTGCTGTATGTGTCTTAAGCTGTAACGTCGTTGTTGTGTTTTTATAAGGGAGCTTCGGCAACGACGACGACGACGGCGTCATTTAAAAATATAATTTCTCGTTTTCGTAACTCTTTCGCGATTATTCCAATTTGTTTAACGTGAAAAATGCTGGCGAGCTGCCTCTTGTTCAGGGTCTAAATTACTGTGAGCGGTGTTAAAACAAGGAAAACGAAAGACTGAAAAGTTGCCGCCATGCGCTCACGTTCTCGGCCATTTCACGTCATTCAGGTTTTGCAGAGGACGGCAAAGAAATGTACCAAAATTCAAAACGCACGTAGTGTAGAGCGATTGGTTTTGCTCTGATTAAGCCCATGTTTTGTGGCGTTCTCGTTGCCGTCGACATCGCGTCGCTTAAGCTCTCTATTATTGTTCCTTTTGCAACGCTCCCACTGTCATTTGTCTAATCATTGTTCAGTGTCGCTTTTCCCCGTATTCAGTCAGTTTTGAATGGGAAATCAGTAAGTCTGACATCAGTTATAACTGAAAACACAGAAATTGTAACTAGGTGCGATGTGGCTTTTATCTTTTAAACATTCGTTTGAAATGACTGAGAACATAAATTCGAACTTCAAGGATAACGTGGTGGCCAAAATTAGAGAGGGTTGTAGAAGCCAAAAACGAACTCTTTACGTTATATAAGCCAGAATTGAATGTCTGTGCGCTTGGGAACTCTGCGTAAGTAAGAGGGTGCCTTTTCTGCTCCAACATTCACAGAAACACGGTACCCATATAGTTGGTCTAAACGGTAAATCTGGCTTCGTATTGTTTTCTCGTTACGTTCAGTCGTAACTTTAAAATTGGTGAAAGGTCTTAAGTTAGCCCATTCTCATAAACGAGCCTTACTTCTCTGCAGTCGTAATTGCTTGTGTAAATTTGAAAACTGATTCGGAGGTTTGGTTTCATTCTATTTCTTCCTATTTTTTGTCAACTTTAGTCGGCCCAGGATTCATACATAAGAAACAAACAGAATGGCGGAAAGGGCGCATAACATTTCACGTCTCACTTTGAAAACGTTTGCTTACATTTTGCAGTTCTGCCTGGTTATCTGTTATTTCTTTTCACTGTTTTGCCAATTACAACAGATTCAATGCTGTTGAAGTTTGTTTGTCAAAGAAAATCACCGTCCAGTTCAATCATTAATTGTTGTCTTGTTCGACCTCAACAAAACATTGCTGTAAACTTCGATCGTTCAACACTGTTGGAGAGACGGTGATAACCGAATCGTTCAGAAACCATGCAAAACATCGTGTCATTATTTTATTCAGCTTTATCCACGGTTTCACTGGTCGGGAATATTGAACATAGCATGACAAACTCCCTTAATCACAAATTGAATTAGAATTGTTGTCATCTAATTCCGACTGCTGTTTGCGGTAACTTTAATCGAGCCAGCAATTAAATAAAAACCACATGCAATGTTTATTGAAAACAGGAACTAAATTGATGATATTTGAAAGACGATTTTGTTATGTTTTGATTGAAAACAATATTCGTTCCTAAAATATCATTTTTTCGTTCATTTGCAAAGCATTAAATTATAACCCTTTGTCCAAACATTGGTTGTAAGGTTGTATATAGCCTCGGTGATTTGATGCTAAATCCGTTTTTCAGTGCCTCCTTCCCAATTTTCGACATTCGTGGCTCAGTGGGAATTCTAGAAGTTTTCACATCACTCAATACAGTATTAAGGACGAGATGCTGTTTTCAGTTGTAGCTGTCATGTCAGCAGAGATAAAATATAAAGAACAGGTCTTAATTTAGCTCTTCCTGTTCGCCCTCAGGTGTTGCCGCGGCTTGCCAAGTGTCGGTAATCTTACATTTTCGACTACAAAAAGCGTGTAGGAATTTTAAAACAAAGAAAGGCGAATCCCAAATTAACGCTGGTGAAACACCCACCTCTCACCACAGATTAAATCAGGTTTGTTTTTATTAAGCCATTATTGGTAAGAAAAGTGAAGTCTAGACTTTGCAATAAAAACATTTTCCTCTTGATCTCTT
>OX419340.1:30680918-30768418 GCA_948470475.1 Galaxea fascicularis | reverse complement strand
GGTTGAGCTGACCCAGGATGGGCTTAAACTTTGATTCCAGCTTAACCTGTAATCAGTCATAATTTCTTCACAATATTTTTGACTTAAGTCTTGAGTGTATACCCCAAGCTTCAAATTAACTTCTTCAATACTGTCAACGAAGAAGATATAACCCTTGGTTAGTATTTGTCTGAGGATTTGTGTTAATCGGCTTTAATCGAGCTCAAAACATGCAAAGAATGTAGTTTTAGCGTACTGTCACCCCTGTACAAGGATGATTTGACCTTTGGAGTCTATGGGTCCCACTGTCGGTATTCACCTGCAAAACAAGCAGGCTAAAGGGAGTCAGCCCAGACATTCCAAGGTAATGACGTCTCAAAGATAGCCTCTGTGGGGCTTTGCTATTTGGCTTACCCATAACTGGGTTGCCTTACGTCATCGGGTTGTAATGTCTGGACTCGTTCTCACGTAGCACACAAGTGCAGCCTCGAAATGGCGTCTTCTTTCTCAAGCCAAGTGGTGGGTTTGCGTTGTTCAAGGAAATGGCAAAGTGTTTTGTAAGACAAATTAGTCAACGATGTTAACAGTATATTAAACTGTGAGATACTGATATCAACTATCTTCTTCTAATCGTTGATGTGATCAAATATCGTATAAATTTAGTAATGTTGTGGATTATCGTAGAATGATTATCGTAGATGGTGTTATGATGAGATAAGGTTGATAACGACGCTAAAAATGGTGGTGGAAAGCGCATGAGTTCCAATAATTAATTATAGCCGTTTCTAGCTTTCACGAATTTAATACCACAATTCATAGAGGCACTCTTGTTTGCGTACATTAGGTTTGAGGCCGGGTAATGATCGGGACTTTAAAGAAACGAGTCGCATGAGTGAGAGGTTTTTTGTGCAGGTCTTTGGTGTCTACTAAAAAGATGTCTGTTGTAGATGTGAATAAAACGAAGCAACAAAGTTGTGCATTTTGGACTCTTCGTTTGCTGTGACTGTGGAAGCGATAGTAATCATAAAAATTACAATTTCCTCGATTGTGATTGGTTTAAAAAACTCCTATTTTCCACTAATTCGCTTGCCAAGTTGTTATTGGACAGTTTGTTATCGGACAGTTCAATAAGCCAATCACATTCAAAGTTGTAGTTTAAATCAACCAATCACAACCATGGTAACAGTGTACAGACTCTTCAATTGGGTCTTTCTTCAAAATCGATAATTTTTTCCCTTGAACAATAACAGTATTTTAGAAAACAGTAGTGATTTTGTATTCGGAGCACGTTGGCTTGGGCGTCTCCTACCACTTGGGACTCGATTAGATCTACATGGTCTGAAAAGAGTGTCTCGACAACATTCCCCACACCAAGTCTTCTTTTCTGGCAAGCGTGGTTGTGGTCGTCAAATTGAATACCTGTAATTGGACACCCACGTGATCGCGCGCCAATTACGCGACAAAAAGGCGCGTGCAGAACCAATCAGAATCGAGAATTTCAGTTGTTATAGATACGATTCTTCTTCTTCTTCTTCTTCTTCTTCTTCTTCTTATTATTATTATTATTATTATTATTATGGCACGAGGATGGTGAGATCAAGAATAGCTACATGTGACTTTTTTAACATTCATTTGGATATTGAGACCTGAGAAGGAGCTATCTGCTAAAATATTTTTTATAAATTTTAAAGGCGTCTTTGGTTCGTTATTAGGGAGTTTGAAGAAACGAGGACGGCGACGGCGACGAGAACGTCATTTCAAAAAAATATAACTTCTCGTTTTTCTAAGGCTTTAGCAATCATTAAAATTTGTTTAACTTGGAAAATGCTGGAGAAGTTACTATGAACGATGTCAAAGCAAGGAACAAGAAATAGGATTTTGCCGTCATACGCTCACGTTCCTGTCGTTGTTTTGCAGAGGACGGTAAAGAAATGTATAAAACTGTAAAACGCACGTGCAAGGCGATCGTCTTTGCTCATTTAAGCCCATTGTTTTGTGGCGTTCTCGTTGCCGTCGCCGTGGTCGTTTCTTAAACTCCCTATTTCAGTTTTCCAAGCAAAAGTGTGTACGCACTCCAAGCAGGCTACATTTTGCCGAACCACCGTTTCTTTCCCGATAGATCAGAGTTCGGTTAAACATTTAATCTCTAGTTCACTTTCGAAACTTGCTTCCCATTGGGTCCTCCCATAGGAGGCAAGAGAGCGGCGCAAAATGCACTAGGAAAAATTTGAAAACGTTAAGCCTGCCGCACACGTGAGGAAAGAGCTGAGCAAAATTCCTCGCGAGGCAGTTAGCTCAGCGGTTTCCTCAAGTGTACGGCAAATTTTCGGTGAGAAGTTCGCCTCGTGAGGCCGTGAGGAAAATATCAAACTTGTTTGATATTTTTTGCCTCGCGAGGCAAATTCCTCACTGTGTGCGGCAAACATGAGAATCTGGCTAAGCCAGGCTAGTCGATCATCCAATAAAATTACATGGCTCACTCACGTGACGTAAGAGCTTGGACTTCAAGATAGCAGCCGGTGGTGTAGTCAGTGAAGGCTGTATGTGTGTGTTCTGCTTCTTTATTAAAGGAGCAAACATGGCCAGAATTGTTAGAAGGACTCTCTATCCAGACTATATATTTGAGGGAAAGCCTCTGGATCTTCCACATTTAGTTCCCGTACAAGATTAAGGACTGCCCCTTGTTGCCTACGTTTTGTAATTTAATTTATTCCCTTTCCCTTGTCTTTGGTCGGTCAACTTTTCTTCTACCACCATTTCCATTTCGGAGGCCATCTTGAAGTCCAAGCTCTTACATCAAGTGAGAAAGCCACGCATTTTATTGGATAATGGCGATTGGCCTGGCACACCCAGATTCTCATGATTGCCGCACACAGTGAGGAATTTGCCTCGCCAGGCAAAAAATATCAAACAAGTTTGATATTTTTCTCACGGCCTCGCGAAGCGAATTTCTCACCAAAAATTTGCCGCACATGTGAGGAAACGGCTGAGCTAAAGCCCGCCGCACACGTGAGGAAAGAGCTGAGTAAAATTCCTCGCGAGGCAGTTAGCTCAGCCGTTTCCTCACGTGTGCGGCGGCAAATTTTCGGTGAGAAATTCGCCTCGCGAGGCGATGAGGAAAATATCAAACATGTTTGATATTGTCCTCACGGCCTCACGAGGAACATTTCCACGAAGGTTAAAGTCGCATGGTCGGCAACAACAAACTCAATAATTAAGATTATTTTCATAGCCCTTCAAAAATTAGGAGATCAGTGAAATTTACAAGTTTATTTGCGGCAGTTAGGGCTATGAAGTTTATTCTGAGATAGCAATTTAGGCACTTAATTTTGTTTTTGATAAACTGCTTGATTCCAGCAGCCACATGAATGTACTCAAGTTACTATTCGTATTATTTACTATCAAAATCGAGTTCGGGATCCATCTGTGAAGAATGCAAACTAAGTGAAATACATAACCCTCAAATCCCTCTTCCAACAACTTTTATGCGCTTTAGCAAATAAGAATTATAACAGTCCAAGTTATACACGAAGGTATTATATATATCTGCCGATAAATTCCAAAGAAATATTTGTAGACTTTCAATATCTGTATCACTCTGCTAGAGTTATATCTAAGGTGAAAAATGGGGGAGCCACATGAAAATAATAGCGTTGTCATTCCAGGGAGCATTTTATTAGAGCTCCGTGCTAACTATCTTGACTGGAATTAAATCATTGTTGAGAGTCGCCTGAGTGACCCAATCCTCATGTTGGACGCCACAGAAGGCATTGTTCATGTTCCAATCAAATTTTTATCTCGCAAGGAATCTCTGGCAGGTGACCGCTGTATCACTGTAATCAATATCACTAGCTCAGATCTGTCGCCTCGGCTGCAGGCTCTTCAGAACCAAAAGAGTGGTAATGTGAAACTTTTAAGTAGCCATTTGATAGTGTTTCCTGTTCTTCTATTCTTTCTTCTACGTTCCTTCTTCCTTCCGTGGAAAAATTCGACAAGACGACTGCCAATAGTCCGACAGTGATGAGGACGCCTCCGCAATATCCCAGGGTGGTGAGGACATCACCCAAAACGAAGTACGACAATATGGCGCAGAACAGAACCTGAAGAGGCCAGGTCGCTGTAACGAGTGATGAAGAAATCTTTGTGTTGCACCACGAAATTAAAAGATTGCAGAGAGATGAGGTTACAAATATAGCATAAAGAAGGGGATATATTTCTTCTTTGGGAAAGTAAGTGAATTTTTCTGGCCGGTCGACGTAGTAAAGTGATGTTACAGCAACGAAAGCCGCGCCAAACATGTAACTCCAAGTGGTTACTGTTACAGGTTTGGTTTTCCAACAAGAATCTTCTTTATCAAAAATAAATTTCTTCTGAATGACAACATAAATCGCCATGCAAAGTGTGTTTCCTAGGAGAAATAGGACCCCCCAGAACTGTGTTTTACCATCGCTACCTGAATCACTTTTGTCTTCTGGCCCTCGCGGTTTTCCAGAGATCTTTTGTAACGTCATCAGTACAGCGCCAACCACAGCTAAAATAATCCCCAGGCATTTAGCCCAACCACGTGTCGTACGGAAGTCTGGGAATGGCTCTATTCGCAACGTGATGGTGAGTAACGCAGTCCACACGGGAATAGCGGGTTGGAATATCGAGGCAATGTTAGCGTTAGTGTAGTAAATGCCAAGAAGATATAAAATTCGACTTCCAAACATTCCTGTTAAACCAAGAACCGTAAACAGGGGGAGTTCCCTTGAAACAAAAATTAAAAGATGAATGGCTAATAGATGGCTTTGTCAATTCCAAGCAAATTCCAAATACATTTACTTTTAGATGACATGGCAATGTATAGTTCAACCTTTTTATGTTCGGGTGGTATCAATTTAGTATACACTAAAACAGTGGATAGCGTTTTTCGCATACTCTGATTGGCTACTGAAACGGGGGATAGCAAACGCTACTCGGTCCGAGAAACTCACGCGAAAATTGCAACTGTTGACAAGCAAAAATGAGTTCAAAATCATCGTTTTAACTGTTTACAACTTATTCCAAAATGGCCGCCATTTTCATGTCCTTAAGTTTATATTAAAATAAGCCCTCGTTACTTAGTTCAAGGTAAAATATTCTTTTGAATTTTGTTCTCAAGAACGAGGCAACAAGGGCTAATTTGATTCATATTAGAATGGAAACCATTTTGAAATAAGGTGTATTATCTCACTGTTTCAGTATTCACTAAAACTATTATTCACCTCAGTGTTGTTGTACATTGACCTTGAGCGTTCCATGACGTAAGAGGGTGCAATACTATGCTATAAAATTTTATAACCTAGAATAACATTGACTCACTGAATCACTGAAATACTCCAGGCCTCACTCAAAAGCAAACATGACGCATTTTCTCACCTCAGTGCTATCATATGAACTTCTTTCTCCAAAACAAAAGCAGAAATTAAGAGAACTGGAAAGGAACTTGCGTCTCGATACAAGGAAAAGATCAAAGGATCTGCTTTTTTTTCTTTTGCGAATTTAGTTACAACAACGCCATAACCTCCCAGGCAAAGCTGAACGACAACAAGAGCAAGCCAGACAATCCAAACACGCACGAATGCCATTTTGAATCGAGCGCCGGTATTGCGCTTCTTCTAGTGTTACAAGCAACGGTCATGCGTGGTCGGCTGTTTATCATTTGCAGAAAATACCGGTGGTAAATGTTACCTGTCAAACTGGTTGTGAACAAAAGACACAAATAATTCAAATTAATGAAGCGCCATTTAGTGCAAAAACTAGTTACGTAACCACACATTCTTCTCTGCGCCAACGAAAAGCTTTAATTTTCCTTTTTTGGCATTCCGTTCGGCCAGGTTGGTTTCATCAAGTTTACAGTTTGTTACGAAAACTTGAAAGAACTGTCATTCTTTGGTTTTTATGGTTTCGTTCAATAAAAGGCAAAACTGAAAGTTTCAAATTCTCCTCCCTAGTCAACTCGTCGGTTGACATCCTACAACAAAACGGTCGAGAAAAACGTCGTACGTCAAGTTGAAAAGAGGTACCCGCGTTCGTTATATTGAATAACCAGGTTCTCAAAACGTTTTTTGTTCAGGCTTAATTCACACTCTGTAACATTTTAATAAACGAGCAATTCATGACGCTCACAAGACCCGAGATGTGCCAAGACATAGAGCACTGTTTTGTGGTTCCGTTATTGGCAAGCTAGTCGGCTGTGTATCATAAGATGTGATGACAACGCTTGGGTTTTCACTGAATTCAGTTAAGGCTGTGATATTAGGGAGTTTCAGCAACGAGGACGGCAACGGCAACGAGAACGCCACAAAACAATAGGTTTAATGAGCAAAAACAATCGCTCTGCACGTGCATTTGCATTTTGTCACATTTCTTTTCCGTCCTCTCCAAAACAACAACGTGAAATGACCAAAGTTTAGGTTTTCTCGAGAACGTGAGCGTATTACCGCAAAATCGTCTTTCTTTTTCCTTGCCTTTACACCGTTCACAGCAATTTAGACCCTGGACAGCTCGCCAACATTGTGCATGTTAAACAAATTGGAATGATCACAAAAAAGTTATGAAAACGAGAAGTTATATTTTGAAATGACGTTCTCGTTGCCGTCACTGTCGTCGTTGCTTAAACTCCCTATTTGCTCTACACTGTTCATTTATAAACGCCCCGAGTAAAAGAGTTGTGCAGGGTCGCCGTCACAATAAACAGTTATAAAATGGACCGATGCAAACCTCAGTCGCTTTTGTATTTTTCTGGAGGAGTTAGCGATTTATGTGTAGACACGAATGACGTCTAAAAGAAATGTAAAAAAAGTATAGCGAGTGTGTGCTCTGAAAAGACACAGAGGACGTCAAAACGTAATGAAAACATGAGGTACACTTCTTGTCCGCTCGGCTCATTTGTAACGCGCGTCTTCGTTCTGAGCACGTTTTGACATCACCCCTGTATAGCAAGCACGGCCAAATGGAATGCCGTGTCAAATGACATAAGGGAGCTTAACCAACGACGACCGGGCGACGGCAACGAAAACGTCATTTCAAAATATAACTTCTCGTTTTTGTAACTCTTTCACGATTATTCCAATTTGTTTAACATGAAAACGCTGGCGAGATGTCCGGAGTCTAAATTACTGTGAACGGTGTTTAAGCAAAGAAAAAGAAAGAAAAACTTGCCGTCATGCGCTCACGTTCTCGAGAAAACTTAAAATTTGGTGATTTCACGTTGTTGTTTTGCAGAGGACGGTAAAGAAATGAACCAAAATGTAAAACGCACGTGCAGAGCGATTGTTTTTGCTCATTAAGCCTGTTGTTTTGTGGTGTTCTCGTTGTTGTTGTCGTCCTCGTTGCTTGAGCTCGGGGACGCATCTCAACCCCAGTAACCTGTGCTACTGACCTATGGAAACGTTCGAATAAGGACACTTTTCGAAACACCAGCACTGAGGAGAAAACAGCACTTAACAACTGAACTATTGATTTGAAATGAAGCTGCTGTATATTCGCCATTGGATTTGGCAGCTGATCTGAGCGCGCTTTGTTGTTTCTATATATACACCACATTGCTCACACGCGCTAACCAAGCTTTGGAACTGTCAATATTTGGGCGTTTTATGCGATATTCCAACCAATTAGAACGTGGTGTTTCAATGCCCTAGTTCTCTCAGAAAGCAACGGGCTTTTGACGTCGAAATACTGTTGAACGCACTCCGCTCAAGCGGGCATTATGGTGAACCATCTCTTTAATAGTATAACAGAACAAAAGCTGCTCACTGAGGCTCTGACATGCTTCAAATTTAAGTTAAAAGCAGGCATAAAGTAATGCACCTATCAATGTTTAGACGGAGAGGGGGGGGGGGGTACGGGCAAAGATGCGGCATTTGAACACTTCTGTTGTCCCCTCTCTGGGGAATTTGACCACTTGTACTAATTAAAGTTCAAATATTATAAAGGATTGTTAAACTATTTCCAGTCCCAAGGGTCGGGAATTTGACTAAAAAATTGCAAGAAAATTCAAAGGACGCACCTTTGCCCGTACCCCCCCCCCCCTCTCCGTCTAAACATTGATAGGTGCATAAGTTTAATAAGTTTTTATAAGTGTTAAAGTAAATTTTGAGATGTATTAAAGAATTGTTGTTGTTATAAAACTCTCACCTTAATGATGGAATTCGAACTTTTTTCTCTAGGATAAAAGCAGCGATCAGAAAAACTGGAAGGGAACCTGCATCTCGAAACAATGAAAAGATTAAAGCATCTGCTTTCCTTTCTTTTATAAATTTAGAAAAAAGAACGCCAAAGGCTCCAAATCCAAACTGAACAATAACAAGAGCAAGCCAGACCATCCACACAGCCTCCACCGCCATTCTTGATTGAGTATTGTGCACTACTTCCAGTATTATGCATGGAGCGGCTGATCAGTTACACATCAAAACCAGTCAGGGCAAACCACTTTCGACATACACTATTCTTTTTTTATAAGAATATATTTTATAAGAATATCGAGTGGTGAAATCTGCGAAATTTTAAGAATATTTTAAGAATAAAGCCGAGGCTGAGATTTCTGAGCGAAATGCTTTTTTCAAAGCCAAAACGGCCAAATGTCGTTTGACGTGACATCTTGACCTCGCTGACTGCAACGAAAAGCGATGCAGCACGTGCACGATGTAACGCGATACAGATCTAGATACCAAACACTTGTAACTGATACCCCAATAAATTCTAAAACGGAAATGTCATAAGCCATAATTTAAGAATAATACAAGAATATTTTCAGCCTAAAATCGCGGGCAGAAAAATAAGAATATTCAGCCTAGGTCGAAAAAACAACATTCTTATATAAAAAAAGAGTGTAATATGGTTTACACATCAAACCAATTTTGGCCGGTATGATCCCGTCTACGATTTGCCATCTAAAACTAAAACGACACGCGTAAAAAGTTCTGTTTGGTGACCATGTTGGTCGTATCGATCATCGAAAAGTTGGCGAAAACGAAAAAATCAGCGTTGAGATTTACAAGTGCGGTTTCGACGCCGGGTCATTTGTTTGCAGTGGAAAGATGCCTTTTTTAGGATTTCTACGTTTTGCGAAAGTCTGAAATTTGTCACGACTTCATTTTTTTTATTTACTTCTTTTTCACCCGCGCTTTGTTGAATCCCTGTGAATTTCAAACTCTGGCATAATATTCTCTAAGGCCCCGTTCAGACTAGGTGCCTGTGCCCGGTTCTCGGGAACGGGCACTGGTCTGAACATAGCTTTTTGTTGGTGCCCGCGCACAAATCTGAGCACCGTGCCCGGGCACGGGCACTCCCTCCAAGGGTAGTACTCGGGCACCGTTCCCGGGCACGGGAACTTGTCTGAACACGTTTTCATGTGTTCCCACGTTTTTTCCCGTGTTTCGTTATGATGCAGTCACAAAAATGGCAGCAATATTACGGAGTAATAAAAAAGATAAACTGGGCACTAAGCCTTCTGCACTAGTGTGAACATCCTCGGTCCAGGGCACTGAGGTGTCTGGACAGCGTCCTTTTTAGTGCCCGGGAACGGTGCCGCGGAACGGGCACTTAGTCTGAACGGGGCCTAAGATATAAAAACAAGGTTCTGTATTACGTATTACCCAAAATGTGCCTGGACAAAGAAGCCGACGTGCGGTTCGGAACTTGGCACACTGTACATCATATGGTCTACTTGACAAGGCTTGGGTATTATGAAGAAGGAAAGACGATCACGAGTTTATAATTTTTTGTTATACATACCTCTCACTAACCGAGTTCGAAGTCCGTACTGTAAGTTAGGGACAAAGTTTTTTTACCCAAGCGCGAAGCGTGCGGCCATAAGCGAACGGGAAAAAAAACTGAGGACGAGGTTAGTAAGATATTTATTATATCCCCGAGGTTAATCGGACGCACGGGAAAGGAAACTTTCAAATTTAGCGGGCCGTACAGTAGAATACGGCTCGCAAAATTGACCAATCACAGCGCGCGTACTAACTGAGAAATATAATGATGTCAAGTTTTTCAAGTGGATTGATCGATTGATTGAATGAGACAACGAGAAACAGCAATTCCCGTAAAATCATACATTCTTGTTATTCTGAAGTGATACACGCCATTTTCCCGTGACCATCTCGCTTTGCCTAGTTTTTATTTAAAGCTCTTTTTTTGCATCGTTTCAATGAGTATCGCACTAACGACGGTTTTCATTAAAAATGAGTCTAGGTAGTATTTTCTTTGCAAGCTTTGTGTTCCCAAGTTTGCTCTTCACGTTAATATCATCAGCATTACAGCGGGCAGACAAGCCTGGATATGGTGCTTCCATCCGAACAAGGAGATCACTGGAGGCAAAACAAAATACTCCACCGTGTTATAAACCATTGATGGATGATTTTCCTCGTGATTTCATGAGTCAGAGCGACAGAAAGCATGGGGGAGCCATGGTGCACTTATTCTTGGCAGTGTATGCGTTTATTGCTTTGAACATTCTTTGCGATGACTACGTCGTTCCCTCCGTGGAGAAAATCATCGAAAGGTTTCACATAGACCCTGAAGTCGCTGGTGCCACTTTATTGGCCGTAAGTGGCTCGGCCTCAGAACTATTCACCTCTGTCATCGGCGTTTTTATAATGAAGAACGACATTGGGCTCGGAACTGTGGTGGGATCGGCAGTGTTCAATTTTCTATTCAACGTAGCCATGTGTGCTCTGTTTTCGGGTTCCAATCTTCGTCTGTCGCGTGGCCCGTTTTTGCGAAATTGCTCGTTTTACTCGCTATGTATTGCTGCTTTGACTGGTGTTACATACGACAAAAAAATATACTGGTACGAGGCGTTGCTGTTGGTTTGCATGTATTTGATTTATATTATCGCCATGTACTTTAACGACACCATCCAGGGCTTTTTTCAGAGATTACTAGCTAGAGGAAATATCTCCACTGACATTGAGACTATGACAATCGGTGATAGCGAGGAAGAGAAATTGCTCCCACAACAAAGCGATGAGGATGAAAGTCCCTTAAGCAACAACAGTGTTGAAGAAACTCAAGTCCGACCCCAAAACGACGACTGTTCAGTGTCAATAACACAAAAAGCAATTTCACGGATTAAATGGATCATTTTGTTACCAATCAGGTGCATGTTCCTGGTGACAATTCCAGACTGCCGCAAGGATACATGGCAGAAGTGGTATTTGGTGTCATTTACTGTGTCGCTGGTGTGGATTGCGTTACTGACCTACTTCTTGGTTTGGATGGTATCAGTCATCGGCTTCACACTTGGTATCCCGGGTGTCATCATGGGTTTAACTTTCCTAGCAGCAGGGTGCAGCGTGCCGGATGGGTTAGCCAGCCTAAAAGTAGCAAGGCAAGGAAATGGCGACATGGCTGTTTCTAACGCCATCGGTAGCAACGTGTTTGACATTTTAATATGCCTGGGTCTTCCTTGGCTTCTCAAGACAACATTTGTTGACTTCGGTGGCCATGTCGACCTGTTGAGTGGTAGTGTAGCTTATACATCGATATTTCTCTTTGGTACTGTACTTGTTGCCTTACTTTCTTTGGCTTTAAACAAATGGCATTTGAATAAACGAATTGGAATAACACTCCTTATTCTCTATCTAGTTTTCATAGCAATTGCCATTGTTTTTCAGCTAAATATGTGACGGAACTTTAATCCACATATTTGTAAGCCCATGGCTTTGGCTCTACTTATAGTTATACTTTGTATGGTATAAAAAACAATAACAACAACAGCAAAAATAATAGTAATAATAATAATAATAATAATAAATAAAGATAACGGAAAACCTTGTAATATGATATATTCCAAAAACGAACTAAGGCTGTAAACTTGCTTAGCAGGCTGCGAACGATTTTAATTATTTTCCCGTGATTTTATGATATTCTGTCGTTTTAAAGCTATTTTTTGTAAACAAAATAGCTCTACGTCAGCATGAAGCTCAAGAAATTCTTCTGTGGTAAGATGGCGAGATGGGTGGGTGGTATGATTCTGCCTTGAATCAATGAAATGAAGGTTACTTTTGATGGCATTGTTTCAGTCAGTGGCTACTCCAATTTCCTGTTTTAAAGGTGTTGATGAAAGTACAAGGTCAGTGATGGTCACAATAAAGACTAACTTACACATGCGCGTTGATAATGCTCAAAGGTACGCCAGCGTGGAATGTCACGCGTCATCTATCCACGGTGGCGTGATGTATTGATGTGATGTAACGGAGAACCACTATTATGGTCTTTCCGGAGAAAAGAGTTTGCATATTTAATGCATGCGTGAATGACAACAATAAGAGGTAGGTACTGGAGTTCAGACCGGAGTGAAGTATGAGTTGTGCTGTTTCGATGGATGATTAAGGTAGCAAGGTGGGGACGAAAAAAAAACCTCTTGTACCCAGGGTACTCCCTGTTGTGTTTGATTTTAGACGGACTTTCTCTGGGAAAAACAGATGAGTTATCATAAACAGATCTATTTGAACATCGCTACGAGTGCTCCTTTACCTTTGTTCGAGATAGTGTCTCGAGTGGAAGACGTGAGTGCGCGAAATTTGCTTCCCGCGCGTCGCGTATTCTCACAGAAACAATTTTCGCACTCACTCGTGCTCACTTATACTGGAGCCTCGGCGCGGCTAAACGTTTTTTAACGTTGTCGAAAGGCAGCCATATTGTTTGAATGAAAGCAAAATATTGAACTAAACTACAGAATACAGGGCCACTTATTTACATACTATTGAATAACAATGGTGCCCATTGTTATATGCTTCGTTCTACAAAAGCCTCCGACACATGTAAATGAGGTGGACCAAAGTGGCCCTGTACCTCTTACCTTAGCTGTGCTGCTTCGTGAAGAAACAGCGACAAAAGCAGCACACAAAAGCAGTCGAAAACTTCCTCCGTTTCGAATCAAATTGTGATTATAGGATCTGCTCTGTCTTCTCTGGAAAATTTAGAAACATCAACACCGAAAGTCCCAAGACAAGACCAAGTTGAACGACAAAACACTCCAAACACGACGGACCTCCATTGTACCACTCCGGGGCATGTTGGGAAGTTGTAAACTGCGTGACTGTCACATACTTCCCGGAAGTTTGCGTGATGAAGAACATTGTACAATTACATGTAAGTCAAAATGGCGGTTGCGAGTGTGTGGATCGTGTGGCTCGCGCTTGTTGTTGTTCAGCTTGGATTTGGAGCTTATGGGGTTATTGTTTCTAAATTCGCTAAAGAGAACAAAGCAGATCCTTTGATCTTCAGCTTGATTCGGGATGCAGGCTGTTTTCCAGTGCTATTAATCGCTGCTTTTGTGGCTGAGAAATCAATTCAAATCCCTTCACTAAGGTGAGAGCTTGTGAAGCTTGTTATAGTTTATGCTAAATCGATAAGTTATCGAGGAAAGTTACTATAGGGATATAGGGAGTTTTCTTTACCCTTTTATTTTCTATTTTAATTTTTTTTGCGATTCCAAACTGTCCTGTTTACTAAATTGAAGAAGAGCAGCATTTTGCGCAGTACATGTTCATTTTTCGATAACATTCTTCAATCGCACCTCACACGACTCCTGAAGGTGTACTTACTGTTTTCATCTATGAGTTGCTTCGGGGTTAAAGTTGATCGTAAGTCAGTTTTTATTAATTCCTCGGTGATTTGGACTCTTGAGTACAGAACTTGTAATGACAACATGAACTGGTACCAGTATGTACGCTCTTTCCTTTCAACGATTTCCGTGAGACACGTATTCATAGCGTAATTATTCGTTTCGTTAAGTATATAAATCTTCTTTGCGCTCTTAGCTGTGTTTCGAAACTGCTCCTGATCCCATGCAGGCGCCCATGTCTCGAATGTCGAACGACCGAGTGAACGAGTTCGCAACCGGCATGCGCGAGTGTCACGCGTGTCCAAGAGTGCTTAAAGACAGCGAGGAAGCGTGGAAGCAATGATGTGTTTCTTCTAACATCGTTTGGCACTGATCCTGGTTTAAATCTTATTTCAAACGTATCAGAATGCTGTGATCTCAAAATGATACTTTCAGTTTTTGTCACTCCCTCTTCCTCAGTTTCTCAGCCCTCTGACGTTCTATTTACTGTTAATTCACAGAGAGCTTCCTCTATTCATCGTTCTGGGCTTAACAGGAATGTTTGGAAATCAGTTATTGTACCTTCTTGGCATTTACTACACTAACGCTAACATTGCCTCAATATTTCAACCCGCTATTCCCGTGTGGACTGCGTTACTCGCCATTGTCGTCCGAATAGAGCCGTTCCCAAACTTCCGTACTTTGCGCGGCTGGGCCAAATGTTTGGGAATTCTTCTGGCTGCGGCTGGGGCTATTGTGATGACAGTACAAAAGAGCTCCGGCAAAGCAGCGGATCATGGTGACTCTGGTAATGTTCAGTTTGTAGGGTATTTATTTCTACTTGGAAACACGCTCTCCATGGCGGGTTATATTCTTCTTCAGAAAAAGTTCATTTTTGACAAAGAGGAATCATCGTGGAAAACCAAGCCCGTAGCCGTCACTGCATGGAGTTATATGTTTGGTACCATTTTCATGGCCTTGGCCTCACTTTACTACGTAAATCAGCCGGAAAAATTCTCGTATTTTCCCAGAGAGGAAATCTACCCTATTTTATACGCAATATTTATCGCATCCGGTCTGTGCTATTTATTGATTTCCTGGTGTAACATGCAGATTTCCGCGTCACTTATCACAGCGACCTGGCCACTTCAAGTTCTGTTCTGCGCCATCTTGTCGTATTTTGTTTTAGGTGAGGTACTTAACACGCTGGAATATTTCGGGGGCGTTTTTATCGTAGTGGGACTAATGGCGGTCGTGTGGTCGAATTATGCTGAGGAACAAATTAGCAAAGAAGACGAGGAATCGATGCATAATTCTTTCGACTACGTTAAGGTGCCGCAGTATGACACATCTGTCTCTGAAGATCCCGCTCAAAGTGAGCAAAAACCCATAAACTAAAGATCATAAATATAGTGACAAATATTGTAAGAGGCTATTAAAATCATACCTCATTAGATCGTGTAAGTCAACGAATATTTTTCTTTTCTATTCGAATCTTCGCAAATTTGCAACAATTAACATCGACTGTGCGGTGATACTATGGGCGCTTACCATTAGTCAGAACTGGCCGGCCAGGCCAGTCCATTTGTAAAGAAAATTCCACTATTAATAAGAACTGTCCAAACAGATCAGTTTATTTCTACATAGTATGCATAGCAGGAATGTCGTTTTAGCAAAAACTCTCCGAAGAAGCCTATTTCATTTTCAAAATGACCGGTCTGGCTGGCCACTTCTGACAAATAGAAAGTGCCCTATGATATCGCCTAAGAGGGGAGGGGGGAGAGGAGGGGAGAGGGGAGGGGAGGGGGGTCCGGAAACCCTGGAACCCTCCCCTGGCTACGTCCTTGCAGTCGAGTGTGACAAGCTTCGTAATCTTTGTATATGTCCTAATGAAAAGAAAACGTGATAAGTTTCCCTGTTTTATGCTTGACTGTTTTAACACAAATTTGCATAGTTTGAAATTTGATCAAGCAAGATTACTGACGAGACTTGATATCGGGGTCAGATAGCGCAACATTCATACGCTCTTCAGCAATTTGAGAGATAAATCTCCTCAAGTAAACCATAATAGGGGTATAAATCTCGCTGGCCTTTAAGTTGATTAGTGTTTTTGGATGGTGTTAAATTCCCATTATTGAATGGTTTGTGACTTTATTTTTAACTTACTGTCCACCTCACGCACTTCACTTGGCATAAATAACCTCGAAATGAAAGTGCCGAATATTTTTTCGAATATGGTTCGATCAGCAAAATCACTAGTGGCGAGGTGCCTCTCGGTGGCAAGTTTACTGGTGGCGAGTCTTCCTTGTGGCGAGGTGACAAGTAACCGAACCATCGTGTGTTTGACTACCCGCATAACCAGTCAAAGTTTGCGCAAATTACGCATCCCACGTTAACGCCTCCAGGCGTCTTGTTTACGTTACCCTGGGTTCCAGAGGATATTTTTTTCTTATCGATACTGAAGGTTCGCGGCGAAGCCGCGTTAACGAGGCGCAAAGCGCCGAGGAGAAAAAAATAACCTCTGGTCACAGGAGTACGCAACCTCATTTCCATGTGACAAGTTAGTTCAGAATTTGAACTAGTTCGTTGATTGGTTCTTCAGAGAAAACAACAATTGTGATTGGCTTACGAAAAGCGTGGTTTCCCAGCCGACATGAAACAAGAGCTACGATTGGCTTAGTAAAAGCGTGGTTTCCCAGGCGACAGCACAGCAAGGAAATGAGGTTCATTATTCGTGTGACCAGAGGTTATTTTTTTTCCTTACGCGGCGCTTCGCGCCGCGTAATTTTCCGCAACAAAACAAAAAAAATAACCTCTGGCACCCAGGGTATGTTTACGTTAAAGACAAAGTAGAACGTTTAAACATTCACAGAAGTTTATTTTAAAACCTACCATGGATAAATTACATAAAATAGCATTTAACTCTGAATTATATTATGCGTGCATTAAATTTCTATTTTGCACTACAATTCACTCTTACGAGCATTGCATTGGCTTCTGTTGAAAAAATAAATCCAAGGAACATTACTCAAATATATTCTTAATTTACACCTCCCATAGTATGAGAAAATGTAAATGTAACTTCAAATACTACCTCTCTACTGCGTTTTTACAATCATATGTATTCTCGCTGTGCCAATTCTGAAAAAACTTTTTCATTAAATGTTTAGAAAACTGATATAAACTAGTAAGGACATCATAGATCAGTGAGCCAGTTTTTCGCACCCGCGATTTTCATAACTTCACATAGCTGAACATTTCAAAACAGAATTTTACACACAAGGGATAGTTCTGCTTTTTATAAGGCCATCTGGTGTGTAAAAATCCGTCAAGATGATTGTATCCTTTTTACGGCTTCGTCATTGATTTCGTCTTTGATATTTAAACTACCCAAACATAAGCTGTTAGGTGTCTATATCTCTGAAGATCTTTCATGGAATGTACACATAGAGTATATAGTCAAAAAGGCCAATAAGCGTTTGTACGCACTGCGCGCGCTTAAGAAGAGTGGCCTCACTATCAAGCAGCTAGTGCAAGTGTACTGTAGTATTGTACGATCTGTACTAGAATATGCTTGCCCTGTGTGGGCAGCTCTGCCTAAGTACTTAGATGACGCTTTAGAATCTGTACAAAAAAGGGCCCTGCGCATCATTCTGCCGAACTGTCACTATGACGAAGCCCTAATTCAATCTGACATCACTGCCCTTTCCCAAAGAAGGGAAGAAGCTTGCATAAATTTTATCAAGCGTGATTGCCGTTCGTCTCCTGTCCTTAAGCCATTAATTCCTCGCGTGTCAATTGACAGGCCGTACTGCCTCCGATCAGGCGAACGTGTTCCGGTGCGCTTTGTCCCCAAGACAAAGCGTTTCGCAGATTTCTGCACCATTAAGTATCAAGACCAGTTGTAATCCTTTTCTCTGTTATGTTTTCTCTGTTATTTGTGCTTTAATCATAGTTATATCATTATTTATCTGACTGTCTTTATACCGTAGTGTCTTGTGCTATTGTCACTGACCATCCTTGTAATTCAGCCTTTTAGGCTGCGAGAGGGATATCAATAAACTATTATTAACTATTATTATTAACATACAAGACCAATTTCGATATATTAAAATTTATAACTTAAAACAATAAACACGATTTTGAGGCTCCGGGGAATAAAATAAGGATTTGTATGAGTTTTTTCCAGAGCCTCGAGATAATGCCTTTTGTGAAAAAGTGAATTTTAATATATGAAAACTCGGCTATTGGCAGTTCGTGTGTACTATCATGACGCACGGATGACGATCCAACGTGCGTTATAAGAGCACACACGCAATAACAAATGGAATCTATTTGGAATCTATTCCTCGACTCAAGACGTCATTCGCGTGTCTATCATTAAATCACAAACTCCTCTACGCCAATCAAAACACAAGGTTAACACCGACCATTGTATGATACACCATATTTGATTCGAAAAGCCTTGATCTCTCGAACAGCAGAGAATAGGCTTCTTTCGAAATGTCAAAATTCAGCTTGATAGCGAGGCCTTGAGGACAAAAACAATAGAAACGAACTGTAAGGAATGTGAAAGATAATTAACATAACTTTCACTTTCATTTGTTGCTGTCGTCTGGGCCTCGCTATCACGCTGAATCTTGATATTTCGAAAGTAGCCTATTTTGTTCAGTGCTCGGCAAAGGCTTACCGGCCAAACAGGACGAGTAGACCTGGGGATGAACACGAAGGCTACACCGTTCAGTTGGGAGCAAGCAACTTTTTTAGATCTTCTGCTTCTTTTTCTAAAGCTTTCTGCTGTTTCCATAAGACACACTGAATGATCTTCAAACGTTCCACAGCAGGAGTGAAGCCTGGTTCGAGCTGCAGAGCGAGCAAGTAATGCTGAATCGCGTCGGGAATGTTGCTCTGTAGAAGAGAAAAAGAAGTAAGAGCAGATAGAAATTTCACTTTGCTTTTACCATAGAATAACTTGAGTATTACCACACTAATAGAGTCATCCGTCATTCAACTTAAAGGAGCGCTGTAAGATGCTAAAATGCCTAAATCAGGAAAAACCGAAAAGTAATAAAGCAGTTTATTTACTCAGGACTATGTTACCGTTCTGAGACTAAATGCTGTCTTCTTGTCACAGATGACAAGGATGGAGTTGGATTGCATTTTTTTCAAATTATCGCACGTCACTAGTTATCTTGAAGCCAAAAATGTACTATGGCTGACTGTTCCTGCAAAAAACCGATTGATATCTTTCTCCTACATGTCAAGGAATGTTTCGGCCCGAGTAAAGGTCATTAATTAAGTAGAATCTCTGTGTAGTTTTGGCTGAAAAACAGCAAAACCTCCATGACAGAGCCCTTTAAACATACATCCACGCTTGATGGCTTCAGCAATATCTCCTTGGACTCTTAGCCGCCTACGCGTAGCCGTACCCCACCCCCTTTTCCTTTCCTTTCCTGCGGGGTGGGGGGTGGGGGCAATATTTAGCGACATCCACGAAATCAAGCAAGGGAACTCGTGTACTTAATTCGAAACGTGGGCACCAGGAGGTGAAACACGTGAAAAAAGAAACCGGTATCAAGAGCGGGAAATAAGTAACTGGCGCCGAACATACAACCAGCTCTTTGTACGGTTAAGTAAAAATCAAACGTGAACGATTCATAAAAGTTGTACTTGTTTTATGCGACGATCTCAATATCTTAGTTGCTCACCTGGGCTCCAAAAACATTGCCGAGGATAAAGTGTCCGAGGGCGAGACTGGGAGAAACCTGAAGAAATAAGACGGAGTAAAAAGCAAACGCTCACGCATCTCATACTGACAAAAGGACACCAACTCACAAATGCCTTTTCTGATCATGCGATTACTCACCTCTAAAGCCTTTTTAATAACCACAGCAGTGTCGTCCAGCCGGCCTTCTCGCAGCAGAATGCTGGCCAAGCCTACATGAGCTACATCCTGGTGTACCAACAATTTATGTCGTTAGTGATAACAACTTTTTCCCCTTCAAAAATAACTGTAAAAGTTCAATAGTTGTCAAAACTGCAAACAATATAGCCATTAGAGATTCCTTTTTTAACAGTAAATCCTAAACCATACCGAAAAAACTCCGCAAATATCTATACAGTAAAAACCCGCGAGTAAGAACCTGCATTTTCCCAAGTTAGGCTAAACAGGTTCTTACACAAATGGTATCTAACAAACATTTAGGCTAGTTACGTTTTTAAATGGGTTCTTATTTTCTGAAGAAAAAACTTACATTGTAGCTAAAGAATTTAGTGTTCCTTATAATTCCTTATATAAAATCTGCATACTAAATACGTACTTACGTAAAAATGACTATAATAAGAAAAATTGATTGCACTTGTCTCTCCAAAGAGGTCCAAAATGTTGACCTATCTTATTTGCCCAAGTGTGCACATTTAGTTATATATAAAATAACAACTTGTTTCAAATGTTAGGCACGGAGAGGGTCTAACTGGCCAATTTTAGGCTAGCAAGTTCTTACTTGCGGGTTTTTACAGTACTAAATAACCAGCTGATGTTTTAAATGAAAATTACAAGTTTGCAAATTAAAAACCTTCAGACGTCACTCTCTCAGGGGCTCCGCTCAGACACCGGGAGCGTTTGTACAAGCGACTGCATTTATAGACAGTTCCCAACACTATATTTTCAGCATCCTAATTTTCACTTTTAAATGTTTCAAGCGATCCTCT
This sequence comes from Galaxea fascicularis, assembly GCA_948470475.1. Classification (NCBI taxonomy): domain Eukaryota; kingdom Metazoa; phylum Cnidaria; class Anthozoa; order Scleractinia; family Euphylliidae; genus Galaxea; species Galaxea fascicularis. The sequence goes on along the minus strand of OX419340.1, from coordinate 30,748,149 downwards.
AGTCGAAACGTACCCTTGTCTTTGCTGGAGAGAAATAGAGCGCCCGCCGTAAACACTTGATGGCTTCAACAGTATCTCCTTGGACTCTCCAATATAATGAAGCAATATTCAATAACACCCAGGAAGTAGAATTCTGCCAGAAAAAGAACAAGACACCTCATTGAGAATCAATCCCAAGAAAGCGTTGTCTTGAACTAACGAGGTGTGATGGCTGCGATCATTCCAGTGAATGCTATAAACCGGTAAATTCCTGTGACATCTGGTACATTGTTGTTTCAGATTTTGAGCATGTTTCTTTTCCTCCGCCACTCGAATCCATACAGTTTCAACTTGTTATCTCGGTAGGTGCGCTCGAGTGCAGGAGCGCAAGAGAGGTCCAAAAATTGGGCCGGAGGTGCTAAAGATCCGGCCACCTGACCAGTTTGACTTCATGGCCCGGAAGGGTCCATCCTAAGGATGTGCCGATCATGTCCAGCGTAAACGGTTCCCTCACTAAACGATCACAGGGCAACCTACCCCTAGACAAAGAACGAGCGGTGAAATCGAGCAGCCGAATTTGCTGTGGTGGTTATAAGAACGCCTCCTGTCTCATCCATGTGGGGCGGTCTCATCAATAAGCGACCCGTTTTTGCTGAAATAGTTCACAAAAGTTCTTTCAAGTGTTATCAAGTGTATTGCAAACGTACTACGTTAGTTTTTCTTACAAGTCATATCTTATGTCCGAAAAACAAAAAGCCATGCGAGTTCTGTCATTGCGCATGCGCAATACAAAGTGCAAAAATACGTTATGCGGTTAAAGACTGAAATACAAGAAAAAGGAGAAAAGGAAGGACATACCTTTTCCAGCGCGTTATAAATTCGCGTTCCCATTTCCTCTATACTGTCCTGCACCGTTTTTCCAATTGTCAGAAGAGTCTACGGAATAAGAACGTTTAATCAGAAAATTAACATGACATTTTTCAATTTTACAAACATGTTTCGACGGACTTCCGTCACCCTCAGTGTAACGATAAATAACAGTATGCCTTGAGTAAAAAATAAAATAATAATAATAATAATAATAAAATTAAAATTAAAACAACAGTAATTTACCAAGCATAACAGTTCCTGCTCGATAGTTAAAAGAAAATTGAGCTGAATCAACGGAAATACCAGATTTCAAACAGCTGACAAACAAAATCTAAACAAAGGTAGAGTGCTGTTACAAACACCAATCATGTATCGCGGTATACAGCTTTATTTAGTTGTAATATACTTAATCCCGAACACAACTGACAAGATTTACATATGAACTCGAGTCTGTCTCTCGGTTATTAAGGTAATAAAGTTGTGCAAACAAATAATCAGCAAACCGAACTAAACCTGAGTGAGCCCAGCTTCAGCCACGTGATCCAATTTATCAGTATCTGCCACACCCTGACGAAAAATACAAATACAGCTTACAATCACGTATTAAAAACATCTAGGAGCTTAAAAAGAGCCTAACGTAAAAGCTGAACAAATAAAACAGAAACTTATTTTAAAATATATTTAATAAACTGTAATTAGTTATATATCGTAATGTACATAATTAGTACTTAACATGTTATTTGACTCAGTTTATTTATAATGCACGGGTCTAAGGAAGAGCACTATCGTGATTTGGATTCCGTGGGTAAATAAAGGTTATTATCATCATCATCATCATCATCATCATCATTATTATTGTTATTATTATTATTATTATTATTATTATTATCCCTCTGGTAATTGCCCCCATCCCTGTCACAAGGGTGAATTCCCCTTCAACTATTCCTTGAGGGTCTATAACTAGATTAGTGAGGCGATAGTTTTCTAGGGACAGTTGCGAAGAAGGGGTGACCAGTTGTGTGTACCTGCAGGCCCCCGAATGTGTGCAAGTTGTTCTTCATCTTTGCAGTGCAGTGGGGCTTCTTGGGTAAGTCGTCCACTTCACTCAAAAAGTCAATATGTGCTTTCACGCTATTGGGAAGAAAAAAGAATAGGTCCGCAATGCGTACATGTGTGGCTTACTAGACCACGTGACAGGCGCTCGACTCTCGTGGACAAATAAACAAAATCCGATCGTGCCATAATGTGGCTACACACTTCGTGTAAGCCACACAAAAATGATCAAAAAAGTTCACCATTATCAATTGGCTCCCTCACTGGGGACAACAGCTTCGTGATTACCGTTACAACAATCCTGACAATGAACAACTTACTCGATATTTTTTGTGTCCAGTGAAAGCCAGGCGCTGAACTGTTGATTCCTGATGACGAGCGCTTGGATGCCCTCGATGTGTTTACATTCCTCGTCATTCAACTCTTGCAATGAGCCGGAAGTTGGGACGTTCATAAAACTTGTTTCAAACACGCATGAACCTGCACCAACCTTGTACAGATGTTCAGCTTCCTTTACTTTCTCTTTGACATTTTGTGACGTTTCATCGCCGTTGAAAGGATTCTTTGATCTTAACTTCGAATTTTTCTGTTCTGGGTCTATTTTGGCGCTAGATTTTTGTCCTCCGCTTGTTTTTTCAGAACCGCCAGTGGTGATAGCTCGATTAGGCTGTTTTAAGTCATCACTTTTGCTATCACTGGATATGCTTTTCACGTTCTCACTGGTAGAATCTTTCTCCTCTTTTTTTCCCAACTGTTTGAGATTAGAATTTTCACCATGACTGGTAAATTGCGGGATAGTTTCTACTTCGTTTTTAACAGCTACTTTTGCGTCAGGATTTTTATCACCGCGAGAAGCTATCTGTTCATGTTGTTTAACACTGTTGCTTTCTTCATCAGAGCTTTTACTATACGTTACATCCTCAAAAGAAGTCTTCCGTTCAACTCGATCCACCAACTTTGAATCTGAATTCCTGAAGCTCGTGTCACGTTCCTCTTTTACAATGCTGGTTTGAGTGTTCTTGACAAGGTCAGCCCCAGAAGTTTTCTTGTTTGTATTTTCAACCAACTTTATCTCTGAAGTGCTGTCACTTACACTGGCTTTCGCGGAGGCCGTGTTTGAAATGCCATCTGCTGAAGTTTTCTTCATTAAAACCACCTCAGCATCTGATGAGGGCGTAGAATCCGTGGTTTTTGCCTGCCCCTTTGTCGCGGCTTTAGAAAACTCAGTTTTACTTGCAAATTGCTCCTCATGTTCATTACTCTCAATAGTTATGCTCTGACTGTTCGGATCTTGAGTTACGCATTCCATTGCATACGCTTCTCCTTTTTGCTTCTTTCTGTCAAGATTTCCACATTTTTTACCTCGAGTCAACACGTGTTTACTCTCCAGGGGAGGAGTGTGTTTTGGACCGACAGGTCGGCTTCCCAGAGGTTCTTCAAACAGTAAATCAGCGTTCGAAATTTCCCTTGTGTTCTTGGAAGCAATATTGTCTAACTTCAAATCTAGGTTGTTTTTACTCATCAAAATAGATTCTCCTTTTTGTCTGGAAAATATAGCTTCTTCTGCAATAACAGCTTTGGCAGTGTCTTCTCTGTTAAGAGGATCGTTTTTTGAAATCTTAAACCCACTCTCTCCTCTTCTACTCATTCGCGCGGGATTTCTGACCTTCTTAACTTGACTTGGTTTCTCGTCGACTGTTGATGTGCTTTGGATGGAACTCGGTTTGCTCTTATCTGGAATTGTTAGTTTGTCGTCGTTTTTTCTATCGGTACAAGAATCAGACTGCAAACCTTTGTCCGCTTCAGTACCATCCACAGTTCTTGAGGCGGATTCATGAGCATGGCTTACAGTGTGGATCACACTCTTTAAGCGGTTAAGCGCCAATCGAGCTTCTGCGAGGTTGTGCATCGTTTTCTCCTTTGTTGAAATATTTTTGTTATCCTCTCCAGAAGTTGATGCCTTCAGCGTTTCACCTTGATTGTTTCCTTCTACCCTACTCGACTTCACACTCTTTTCACCATTTGTATCGCCATATTTCTGTGTTACTTGAGGATTACTAGGTTTAGCCTTGATCTGCGTTTCCTGTGAAGTACTTTGTACTCTTGAACTGGTGTATTCCGAGGTTTGGTGAATGGAGTCCTGTTGATTATCAGTCGACTGTTCGCTTTCTTTCTTCCTAACCTGACTTGTATGCTTCTCATTTGCTTCAACATGGTCAGTTGACAAGCGGGATTCCTAAACGAGAGAGTAATACAGTAATATAAATACAAACACTTTAATTTGCATTGGTGGCCTTTGAAGAAGACGGAGGGAAGGAAGAGATCAGGTTCATGATTAGGGAGGGAAAGGTCTTGTTTACCCTCCCCTCCCTCGTGTTTATGGGGGGAATAGAACGACAGGAAAAGAGAAGATGCCCTTTCCTATTATTACTTGCTAGCTGGCGATATAAATCACTGATGTGAAGCACTACTTATACACGGTATGCTAGTCCTTCAAATTCCTTGCAAATGGCTCCTACTTGTTTTAGAGTGTGACATTTTGAAGTATTTTGTGGAACTATTTCTTCAAACAAACAGAGCAGTGTCGTCGGTCAGAGCCGACAAATAGCTACAGCCCCAGGCATGCTTACCTGTTTTGCAGGAACAGTGACAGTTCTGCTCTTACAAGCGTCCGTGTATTTCGTTCGTCCTTGAGTGTAGAGTGAAAAAACTCGGTTCAGCTGCTGCTTGTATATCTCTAGAGGAAGAAAGCGTTTGTTGTCTGCTTCCTCCCTGCTGAGGTCTTTAGTCTCATCCAGTTCAGGAGTTTTCGGGCTGTCAAACTTCTCATCAAAAGCTCTAGGAACATTGAAAAAAATGTCTAGATTGTGAAACAAATTTTCTCAACTGATACCATACAATACATTGTAGAGAACAAAGATGGGAATATGAGCGCTGATGTTGGGCATAAAGAATGTCGTAGTAAAAAGCTGTCTCTAGTGGGATACCGAGCCAAACCCTTAACATGAGTCATGCCGACCGGTTGGCTAAGTTGGTAGAGCGCCGGACTACCGTGCGAGAGTCCGTGGGTTCAAAGCCCTGGCCGGACCAACACTCAGGATCTTTAAGTAATTGAGAAGAAAGTGCTTCCTTTGCAATGACATCTGCAAACGGTTAGGCCTTCTAGTCTTCTCGGATAAGGACGATAAACCGGAGGCCCCGTTCTTAAAGAACCTCTAGGGATGTAACGAACCGTGGCTGTGACCACCCCTAATGTTGCCCTTGGGTTGGTGCTTCACACAGGGATAACCTCATTGCGCCTTTATTAAAATTAGTAGAAGTATGAGTATGAACCCCAACTACTGTGCTACACAATTAGACGTACAATGAGTTTTCAAGTTTGATAATCACTTGCTGTATTCTCACCTTTTCATGCTTGTTCAAGAAGTGATATTGTAAGGGAAAATACTGTAGTGATCAGAGGCTTTCATCTTGATCAACAAAATTTAACTTGATGGAAATCATAGTTGCATAAATAGCTCCCTAAAAGTGGAATCTATTTACCAAAACTCACAGTGTACAAAGAATCTAAGTGCAGATTAAAAAACATTAACATACAGCTGTCTGTCCTTCAACATCTCCTTTATTTTCAGCTCACACCGCACAGCTTTGATTCTTTCACACAGCAATTTAGTGTCTGGGGAGACTACCATGGTGAATCTGTAGCAGAGCTCAGCCATTTCATACATTTTAAGGGACTGTTGAAAGAATAAAGTTTACGATAAAGTTCAACAGAGAATGGAAAAACGATAAAGAGGTGTTAAACTTGCAAGATGCCTAAAGGTCTCCAAAAGTCTGTCATCAACAACAGCTGCTCCAAAGGGTGCCCTCCTCAGATGATGCCTGATGGACACAGTCAGCTGTCCACCACAAACACCGCTTGCACAGGGACACCATTACACGAGAGAGACACCTCTCTCAAATGATTATCTTTGTTAGACACCAGGGCTGTGCTCTTGCGGTGCCTGGTCACACCTGGTGACTCACTTTTGCTTTTGGGTAACCAGCAAATATTAGGTTTTGCACCAAACCTATATGCTAGGTGCCCTGGATTTTAAAGGTTTAGAGATTTTGGGCACCCAACCATTTTTCTTAGAGCACAGCCTTGGACATGTACCGGTATTTCTACTATGCCCCACTGACTGATTTACATGGACACCTTTTGGATAGACCCCTCCAATATAGCTGTTTGGAGTGAGTGCAAAAAATTCAATTTCACAAGAAGCTAACAATAGCATTTTACATGGCCAAGCCAACACTTACTGGCTAGTTTCTCTTTAAAGAAACACTAGCAGTGTTTTGACATCTCTAAATGAAAACATTGAACCAAGATATACTCACTGCATAGATATTTCCCAGAAGAAAGTGGTATATAGAGAGCTCACTGCATGTGTCTACAGCAGTATGAAGTAGCACAAGGGAGTCATGGCTGTGATTTGCATGGTAAAGCACAGCAGAAAGACCTATCAATGCACGGTCTTTATGTTCTCTGAAAAAAATACAACAATATTGCTGTAAAGTATATGTACTACATGTCTTCATATCTGCAGATTTCTTCAAAAACCAGGTTTTAGAGAGGTTTAAAAAAATTAGCCAAAGCTTGTCATACAATTTGATTCAGATTCAACTGCACACTTAAGAGAACAGAGAAATGTGAATGAATCTATGAACCACAAGTAGACACGGAACAAAAGTCATGACATGATTGATTATTTGAAACAATTAGTATCCATATTAAAAACTTGTATTTTCCAGAATAAAGACCTAACCTTGGTGAAAAATACAAAGCTTGTCGCAGACATTCTACAGCCTCCAAGGCATTGCCTTTGATTCGCCAGTAATAAGCTGCAAGATTGAGCAAAACCCAGGAGCTAGAGTTCTGCAAAAAATAAAAAGTATTGGCATCCGGTCTCAACACCATGAACTAATCATAAAACGAAAACCAACACCAGGAACTCTGTTTCCTATTCATTTTGAAGAGTGTGGGGGTTCTATTACATCACCTTTGAGTATGAAATATGGGCATAATGGAGACAAGACCCAGGGCTTCATGTGACACAATCACCTGTTCTAAGGCAAACGTTGCGCGTATGAACAGCCTGGGATTTGAGTCCACAACCTGCCACTCTACAGTCAGCTGCTCAAAGAATAGATAACTCTCTCCAGCGGATAACTCAATATCCGACAAATGAAATGTATTGCAATTACATTTTATCCATTGGATAGACAGTTGTCTGCTCAATTCAGTTTTCTGTTCTTTGAAAAACTGGGGCCAGTGCTCTAACTCAACTGTCAACAACTTTGTTATGTTACTTTAGTCTGGTGTTTTTAGTTGATACCAGTGAAACATTAAACAGAAACTCACCTTCTCAAGAGCCAAACTCACACGTCCTCCTAATTCATCTACAGTCTTAAAATAAGATGACACTGATGTTAACAGCGCTGGCTCCATACTGCCATTCAGCTGCTGTCGGCCATTGATACCTTCAAGATGATCATAACTATATACAACAGTTGGTAACGTAGCACGACATAAGGGAGGTTCAACATGTAAAGGCAGTGATTCACAGAGGTTGACATGGTCTGGAATGCTGGAAATATACACATCAAGGTTAATGGCAAGTACGAAAAGAGGGAATGAACAAAGAGAAACTAATTCTACATTAACACATCACCAATAAAATATGAACCAATATGTGGATGAATGTAATATTTTGTGATAGCTTAGCAATATGAAGTACTCAGGCATGAAATAAAACATACAGTGAAGCTCAAAATGGGAAAAATCCCACCCACACAATAAAAAGTCCTTACTTGATGCCCTTTTTGGTAAATGGAAGAGTCATCTCCAGATGTAGTTCAAACTGCGAAATGTGATTTCCCGCTTCAATACAATCAGGATCCACTTTATAGAAGGACTTCTGTATAACCTCACGCTCTTTCTCTCTTGCCTCAATCACTTTTCTTTTCTCTATGAGGTATTCTTCACGCAAAATCTTAAGCCTCTCAAAAGCATTTTGCTGATGAATGAAGGTGACTAAATCGTATGGACTTTTAAGATTAAAGATGGAGTCAGTCTGAAAACAAATTTAAACACTTTAGAACAAGTGACATGGGCATAGAATTTCTCCTCACAATGTTACTATATCATCACACAGAACCAAAATCATCACACTAGATTGGATTCATATGTTGATTTAGATCGGATTGTCATTTTTTTTCGGCAAGCCTATCGTTTTGGTTACACTAGTAAGATCATTTTGATATCTGATGAAATTAGAAATAGGGACAGTGATCTTTTTAATAGAATCATAACTGACACTGGTCATGAATAAAATAACTTGCTCCCTCTCCCAAACGTTATAGGGTCCTCAGAGAAAGGGGTCATGACTTTATACTTCCTAACATAAAAACTGATTGATTCAAATGGGCCTTTGTAAATAGATGTCTTTTTTATTTCTTAACATCCTTTAACTTAAATCCTTTTCAATTTTGTTATACATATGTTAGGTTTTTTTAGCTTACCTTAGTCGTCATCAATTGTAAAGCCACACATATGTTGTGACTGATTTCTTAATAAAGACTTCTACTACCACTACTACTACACTAAAATAAATATAAAGCTTGGTATTAAATGAATTTTATTAAGCAGAATTATGAGAAATATATGAGGAAAAGTCCACAAAAATATGGATAAGAATATTAAGGCTTTAAGGGTTGATCTGCAGACGCTTTACATTGTTGACAATCACATGCTTCATTGCAAACAAATGTGCTGGATCATCCCTTGTACCCCCTAATAAACAGCAGATTAATAGATATATCTGCCCATTACTCGCTTAGATCTGTTAGTCAGCATCGTCTTCTCCCGCCAGGACTGACAGATTTAGCAAAATTATCTGTAACAATCAAATTTAAGCCCGGATAAATTATTATTGTTATGTCTAGTGTATTGGTGTCTAGCACACTCAACCTGTAATTCAGTTGCTATTAGACTGCAATAGGTTTGAATAAAATATTTATTTATTTATTTACTTATTTATGTGTATTGGTGTCTCGCACACTCAACCTGTAATTCAGTTGCTAAGACTGCAATAGGTTTGAATAAAATATTTATTTACTTATTTATGCTGATGGCAAAAATTAACATAACAACCTTTGTCACAGAAACTAGGTGAATAAGGAATTCTACTATTCTGTAACAAACAAAGCGTTTCACATCTGGTCTGGAAACAGCTGATATCTTAAACTTTAACCAATCAGACCACATGATTCGATATGTCACCTGTGGATTATGGTTACAAGACTTATATCAACAATACAATAAACTTCCTTTCGTGGCCTTAAAATTCATACATTTCTCGTCAAACATTAAATATTTATTTATTTCAAAGTGCTCTTTTATGTATTCCTCGGCCAGAAGTAACTAGTATTTGCTATCTTTCAGAGAGAATCAAATTAAGCTCGGCTTATTTCAAAATCATGCCCGGAAACTAGTGGACACAACGGCATCCCGCAGTCCACAAATACGACCCGTAAATTACATATCTTTGAATACATCGAAAAAGGGGAAAACACACTTACATAAGAAGCAAATTAAACCGATTCTTTGTTGGTGTTTAACTGAAAATGCGCGCGTGAGCGGCTAAATGTTTTAAGATATTTGAATAATTAAAAACAGTTGATTTAGTGATGCTGTACCTGCTGTTGAATTCTACCATCTTCCGTAACGATCCAGTGTGTTGCACCCTGGCAGAATGTATAAGTGCATAATATCGCCAACGAAATAAAATAAAATACTAAATTAAAATCACGCATTTTCGCTGCGGTTTCCCCCTATCAACCATTTTGAGAGTAATGACTTGCAAAAGCTGGCACTAAGGCCCAGTGTTTTCCCAACCATCGTGAGAGTGAGGCCACTAAGTGTTGCGTGGGCGCGCGCGTGTTTTGATGTACCGGCAATATTTGTTTTCAAACAGCAATGGATAGTGAATATCCACGTAAGCTGTAAGAGCAAATTCAAAGCGAAATTATGTGCTTGTGACGTATCTCGAGGCGTATCTCACACCTGACATCAGTCCTAATAATAAGGTCGGCACACATGTAAACAAAAGTTTCCATTTGGCGCGAAAATGTTCTCGGATATTTGTCTGCGGACATTATCTGTTCTGAGAAGTGAACAGTTTTCCGAGAGCGAAGCTCGAACAAATAATGTCCAAATAATGTGTACCGCACTTTATCAGTTGATACCATCATAATTCTATTAAATGAATGCCCAAACATTGTTGAACAATCCTTTTCTTGAGGTAAGAGGTTACCATAGCAACAGTATAACCCGTTAAAAACACCCCTAACTTTAGCTTTAAGTGGCTATTACTTAAAAACGAGTTCGGTGACCCCCATTTTTTATTACTGAAATGCAACCAGTATGCTAAGATGTAACTTTTTGTAAAGTTTAACAAAATTGTAGAAGCAAATTCAGACCCACCTTAACTATTCGCAAATTTTAAGGTGGCTCTGAATCCGCTCACAAAATTTAGCCTATGGAAAACCGCTACGATACAACGTTAAATGCTGGTGACCACATGGCGGAAAGAAGGGAAAACAAAAACTTAGTTTTGCTTTCGGAGCCCTTCACTTTCAGTGTAAATAAATCAAGCCGATGGCAGTGCCTACAGCAAAAGCAACGGACGCGACTGTAGCAAAGTCTACTATGACCACAAACATTCCAACTCTTTAATATATGCTGTGGCTTTATTAGGAACTAATCAGCTGTCTTGACAGCTCCGTTAGCTTAGCACTGCACCATCATCGCAGTACAAGCAGAGACAAGCATGAGACATATGAACCCACGTGACAACACTTCTCAACTGCATCTTTTTTTTATTGGGTTGGAGGCACCTTAAGGCACCATCTAAAATACTGGATTATTAGCCGTACAAGGCCCTTGACTGAAAACAAAGTACATACTTCTGATATCAATCGATTGAGAAGGAGTCAACTATAACTTTTTTTGGATCCGTTTGAGGTCAACGCAACGCGATCTTATTCACGTTTAATTCCTGTGGCAACTAACCGAGGATCTTCTTTTTTACGAAATAGGTGCATTTATTCAGTGTATCGTACTATATAAAGTAGCTTGTTCTTTATACTGTAAGTATATCACATTTGGGCCTCCATCACGAGTCAGTTCAAAACTCAGCATCCACAGTAATGATTCATAATCGTTGCTTTCGGAACTTGAAGAATCTCATCAGTACACCACAAGCAAACAGCGCCCACATAAATCGGACCGCGTCCAGCGTTCGGACAATTGACCGAAGGTACTTTAACGCTCTGTAGAGTCGCCCTGATGGCCGCTCAGGCCATGGACCATCCTGTTTAAAGAGTAAAACTGTAACTAAATAATGGAGACACATAGTTAATCTAAACCAAAAAATGAAGGCTCTTGCCTAAATTAAATCACGAATCATGAAGGGTGACGATACTTCTCATGTCTGTAGATAAAATTCTGGGTGACCTTTCACATGAAAGCTACTGAGCAGCGCTTTCTTGTGGTACTGTTTTCTACGGTGTGCAGTGTTGTTCAGATTTCTGAGTATGAAGCTATAATTCCATTCTAATGAAATGAAATATTGATATTCATATACATATTTTTTTATTTTTTTCGTATACATATACATTTTTATCTTATTGTAAGCGCATTGAGATTTTTAAATGCGCCTATAAGAACTTTCTTTATTATTATTATTAGTGGTAATACAAAATAATTAAGTACGCTTTGACATTTGCGTTGGTGGATGAAATCTTAACTGAGAGTGACCATTCAATTGAAAGCTAATGGCCAGTACGTTCCCGTGGTGCTGTTTATTGAGCTGTAAAAACCGGGGTGAAGGTAGTATCCACGATTTAGAGTATGTAGATGAAATCCTCAAGTATGACCCCTTTTCGGAAAAAACGAGTTACGACGAGCAGCAGTTTCCTGTATGCTGCCGAGTTTAGAGACGAGGTGATTGTCAAATTGAGACTGACTCACATAATTATAGGCTACAAAACGCCTCTTCAGAAATCCTGTTTGCTCTTTTCCTCCAAAATACAAACCTTAGCGTATCCATACTGATTGAGCCAGTTGATGAGTGACGGTTCATTCACAGCTAGGATTGGTAGATACTCTTTCACGTTTTCCCGCCACCACCATTTTTTTACCAGTCTACAGAAAAATGCACAGCACACTAGTGAAACCCAATTTTAATATCGGTTGCATACTTTCCAATACCTGCCAAGTCTCACGTTTTAAGCGTCTCACGCCTGCTGGTTAAAAAGTTCGATCTCACACCAAATCACGCCTAAGGATCAAATTTCTCACGCCTGGTTGGAAAATGTGAGCTGTTATCTGAGCCTTAACTTTAAATGCACACTTTCCAAAAATATGTAATCTCAATCCACTGTAAGAAACGAAAAGTCCAAGTAAAATGGGTAAATGACGAAATCTCTTATTTTTGATGGAAAATACTGGGGACTTATTTTCTTGAGAACTTCGGCATTAAAGCTGATTTTTCGGAGCGTCTTCCGAAATCTTCGGGTGTTTTCGTAAGTCTTCGGAAATCTTCGGATATGGCCGTGTGGTCATCGAAAATCTTGGAACTCCAAGAAAAAAATCTGACATCTATTAGTAGTCAGAAAAAGTTGGCAGGTATGCTTTTTTGCATTTCTCACTCAGGTACGTAATCATGGCCCCGCGCTTTCCAAAAGTTGTATGTTTTCTTGCGGCCTGCGCCTTCCATCGGTTGATTTCATGCATTCCCGCACTTAATCCCGCCCTTTGCACCAGCAGACCGGTTTCCCGAGCTTTGCTTTTACGCGCAATGCGCCGGTTTAATTAAATTTCCCCGCGGTCAAACAGCTGCTCAATTCGCCCTGATTTACCACGCACTAGGTAAACCTTTTCCTTCACTTTGGACCAGTTACGTTTTCCCACTAGACTCACTAACCTGTTGTTATGCAGGAAATCAGAGAGCGAAGAGATATTCTTCGACATTTCCGTGTAATGGTACTTGTAAAGCTGGGCTCTGATGTATTTGGGAGGTCTGCCACGAAAAGGATTCTTCGCCAAAAGATCAAGAACTTCCTGCTTTCCCTGCAAGAGTCTAAATATAAGGTGCACCAGCCAAGGGTTGTATTCATAGCTGCCAAGTGCAGCAAACCATATCTGCCAGTCCAGGCGGGGCTGGTGAGGAGCTGAAAATAACGAAAAAGCAATTGCCAGTTATCACTGTCACACCATCATCCAAACCATTCAACAAATAAAGTCAAGAATCAAAGAGATAAAAGAAAATGAATATTCAAACGGTATCGCAAAGATTCGGGTCTGTGCGATGTTTCGTCCGGGAGATATTCGAAGAAATGTTTTACTCAAATTTATAAGGTTTTGTATGGAGACGCCACGTTTGTGTCTCTCTGAGGGGCACAAATATGGCAGCCGGAAGCTGACAAAAACATATGTCATCAAGTTTTGCTATAAAAATCTGGTAGTCGTCAAGATTCTGAGGGGTCATAAACATCTGTATGAGTGCTCCTTCAGGGCTACGTGACAGCATTCTCGGCCGCCTGCGGCTCGTGATTTATGAATTATTCTCGTGTTCTTCCAACATCTCGCGTGGTTTATCAGCCCATAAACCATAGAAATTTGTGGTCTATTGCTTAAGTAAACGACTGGGTAGTTAGTTACTGTGGTTCTGTAAATCATGCTATATGGGGGAGGGGAGGGGGAGGGGGAGGGGGGCCGTGCAGGGGGGCTGTACAGGGGGTTATAACTGTTGACTAACTATAAAATTTACTAACTATAAATTTTAACTCTGTGAATGAAATCTAGAAATGTGACGATTAGATTGAAAGCTACTGAGCATTCATTTGTAACTTAAGAGCGATCCTCTGGATTTGTTATTCCTATCAAACAGTAGGAGAAAATTTATTTAACTCTTCACTTACAAAGTTACTTACATTGTAACAAATTTGAGAATATTGAATTATTGGCAGACAAAAGAAGAACCTTACCAACTATCGGAGGAGATTCAGAAACGTTACCAGGTTTATAATAAAAGTTGTATTCCTGAAAAAAAAGAAAAAAGACAGACACTGTTCAAAAGAAATGAAACTGCTACACACTGCAACTTGAGGACGTTTGTGTGAGTAGGGGAGACAATGGAGGGACTGAAAGATCATAGTAAATAGAGTACCAGCCAGGGTCCATCAAGGTCGTTACTGCCCTCTATAACGACTTCCGGTCGACCACCAACACCAGTCATGCTGTTAAAGCAAAAGCAAGGAATAGAGATTATTGAGAAAATAACATACTGGTAGTTTTTTTAAGCCCAACAAGAAAGTCCACTTGAAAAGCCATTAACAAAGTAATATGCTAGAGTTTATTTAATAATTGATGGTCGGGGGCGAGAGGGGGGGAAGCGACCAAGAGAAAACCAGAACATCCGAGGTTTTCAACTGCACTCATTGGATACAAAGACCTTTACTGTCAGTCAAAGAGCAACATGGGGAAAATGTATGATATGGCAACGAGACAGAAAATTAGAAGAAAAATACAATCCAGCATAATGACGGAGAAACAAAACACTGACCTTCTAAATAAACCATAAGCATTTACAAGTTCAAAGGAGTCTGTCTTTTGTCGCCATCTGTGTATGACAGGCCATATGTTGGACTTGGCTTCGTGGCTGATGTCAGTGTATGGGACCTGCAAAAGGCATGACACAACAAGATTGTCAAATAGATTACTAAAGTGGTGACGTCATAAAAATGAAATTTCTGAAATTATGGGATTTGTCAGGATATTCTGAAAGAACAATGTCCAAGAGGCCTACTTGCCAAAAATGAGCATTTGGGGACAAATTGTCTCTGAGATCGTAGCCCAGTTATGCTTACAAAATTCCATACAAACCCTTCTAAATTTTTTTTGGGTCGACCCAAAGTAGGCCTCTTGGATATTGTTCTTTCAGAATATCCTGACAAATCCCATAATTTCAGAAATTTCATTTTTATGACGTCATCACTTTAGTACTCTATTGCCATTTGAGGTGGGTGAACACATGCTGCATACATGTAAGGAGATTTTAAATGTTGATATTGGGGATTAAAAGGTTAACCCTTCATCCCTTAAGAGTGACCAAAGTTTAATTTCTCCTTAATAACATGGCTCAATCAAACATGAAGGCTGTGAGTAAAAAGGAAGCGATCAGCAAGTAACAAAGGTCTTGATTGTTTAACAAATTCTCCTCATCATTATCATAGAAAATGTATGGAGCACAGTTTGGAGAATACACATGCTGATGTTAGAGTTTAAACGGTTAAACTACAACTCCCTTTGTTTCGCCAAGTTAAACAGTACCTATCAAGTACAGTGCAGTTATTGATCTAAATACCAACAACAAAACTTCTGGCCCTGGTTGTTCAAAGGCTGGATAGCACAGTGATCCACTGGATAAATATCTATCCAGTGGATAGTGCAGTTAGCTTTCCCAATACTTATCTGCAGGATAGCGATTTATCCAGTGGATAGTACTATCCAATGTTTAAACAACAGGGGCCTGATGAATGCCCACAATCTCTTTGTTAGTTCTGTTTCTTTGGGTGTGGTTCACTGGTACCTATGTTTAAACCTCCTTACCAGGCTGATGGCAAACATTCCTAGTGCTGCAAAACTGAATATTGCCCACTGCAGCAAAGACCATAACTTCTTGAGCACACCTTTCTCCATCACACACCTAGACATGGAATACACAATCCAAAATTACATGAAGTACAAAATTAATCCCAGTTCTCTTAAGGGTGGAGCCAATGGGATTTCACTCAGGAAGCTCATTGGCTCCATGCCTCTTTCTAGACTCGGTTTACTTGGTTGGTGTGTAAACCTGTAAGGGACTAAGAACAAGGCTGAGTGAGATGTTATTCAAAAGAACTTAAGAGACATCAACATACACTATTCTCAAGTAACAGCAAGAATATCAAAGAATTCAAAGTGGACAGACTGCAAATTGTAGCAGTTGCCAAAGTATATATCTATGCACCGCAACTGTTATAAGTAGGATGTCTAAACTGTGTGTAAGTCCACAATTGGTTTCGGCTCCATAGAAGGCTTACAAAACCAGCACAGGAGATATGCAACATCCTGGCAAGTGCCTTGGCTTGTTCAGCAGCTTAAGTTTTCTGTTACAAAAAAAAGTGAAATACTTATCCAAAAAGCTCACCCTATCATTGAAGCCATAATTTCTACCCCTAAGGATGCTGTGCCAAGCCATATGGTAACAGGAACAGCTTGATCCACAGCCTTGAAGAATGCCCTCTGTGAGAAAGCTGTCAAAAAAAAAACAGTGAAACATGAATAAAAGCCTACACTTTTTGAGTTTTCTCACTCAACTGGAAGTAGCCTTGTGAGTCAAAACGAAAGAAATCTGAATGTTTCAGAACATTTGAGACCAACTTACTTATCTTTGACCTTAAAACTTCTGTAGTAGAGATCTCTAAGGCAAACAGTTTGATTGTCCAATATCCTACAGCTGACACAGTTCCAAACGCTACTATTCTCCTTGAGACTTTTACTACTGTACTTCGTTGGGCTGCTCTGACAGTACGGCCTCCTGATGAGAAAAAGGGAGGGATTAAATAACACCAGGAGCATAACTTACTGTAGCTCCTACAATTCCCATCTTCTAACCTTTACTGAATGACCTTTCCATCAGCCTTCATCTGATTAAAGCGTAGATTGTGCTTGATATTGAAATTCACTAACAAATGCAGTACATCCCTCAAATTATCATAAGGTGGTGACTTAAGAGAAAAATAAATGATTATAAAAGAGTAAATGTTTTCCACCTGAGTAGGTAATAATAATAATAATAATAAAATTGTTATCATTATTTAACAATATTTATTAATAATATCTATTTAAGTCTCAAATCGTCCTAGCTGAACACCAGTGCTCTACTAATTGGGGAGACTGTAAATCAAAGAAACTCTAAATCAAATCAAATGCTGGTTTTTGAGGAGAGGGAAAAACCAGAGTATCCAGAGAAAAACCTCTGTAATCTGAACCTATTCACAGGGATGCCAATAACTGAGGTTGATCTGCATGTAGCATTGAACTTTAAACCCATAACCAACACAATGATTTGTGAGAAAAATGAACTTACATCAAAGCCCTATAAGGAGTACATATTCAGCTACAACAGGTGTTGCATGTTATGTGCTTCAAGGACAGTAACACATTCAACAGAAAATGTAAAACAATCCAAAACATAGAAGATGTGAAAAAAATACTCCATTAGAAAACACATTCAGTAATGTCCTCACCCAACCAAGGCAGAATTGCAGCTAAATGTTCATCATCAAGGACTGGTAACAGCAGTGCAATTGCCAGAAGGTTGAAGAAATTGTAGTTACCAGTTAAAATAATCAAGACTTGAAAGAATATCTGGTGAAAACAATGTAATGGGCCACTATCAAAAAGAAATAATAATGCATCATTAATCCAGTGTCTCCTTATATTCTGGCCTTCGGGGACTTTGGCTTTAACTACAGTTGATGAATACTACAGGACAGACCAGTAAAATTGAAGGGCCTAGTGCATAACCAACCTATGGTGCTTTTTTGGCTTGGTTTTTAAGTTTCATCCAAATCAGCCAAGTTTTTGCATGTGGCAGAACTAATGTGTAAGGAACAACTCACTTGGTTGACGAAGCTTTCGTGTTTATTGCGCTACTTCCACTTGACAAATCAACAAAAAGGGAAATGCGCCCTACAACAACGACGAATGACCAAAAACACTCACAAAGATGCTTCGTAACTCAGAGTGAATCACCATCAACAAAAAACTCGAGGCTAGCAATTGAGTCACGTGACCCAAAGGGCGCGAAAACAAAAAACAGGGAACCCAGCCACTACATAATGTCTTTGATTCAATAGTAAGAATAGCATATTACCCTGTCTTTTGTTCTAATTTTTGATAAAGAACTTATGCAAAAACGTAGTCTCTTCCAGGAGGCATCTATTGACTCAGCACTTCTTTTGTTTGTTTGAACATCACACAATTAACACAATAACCATGAAAAAAGCTGAGTTCTTACGTTACGTTATTAATAATCAACAATTAGACAGAAACAAAGCAGAAACGAGCAAAACAAAACACAGGGTAATGTTATATTTAATCAAACACAAAACACAAAACACAAAAATGAGCCAAAAAGCACCTATGCATGGGTTATGCACTAGGCCCTTCAATAATGAGTGAAATCACACCAAATCTTAAAGGTAAATACTGAAATCATCATCATGCAAGCATGAACAAATCAAGGTTGTGTGCTTTTAAATACCTGTGAATAGAATGAAAAAATCCTCAAAGATCGAACAGGAACAAAAAACAACCAAGATAACGATATTAAAATAACATATCTGAAATAAAAAGGAGTAAAAAATGAAAACATAAAGGTTGACCACAAAATAGTGACTTCTGGTAGGCAAAGAAAAAACACACCCTTCATATAAATAAGCTTCAATAAGTTTAAAGAATTTTACAAATAAGATACTCACGTTAAAACAATGCTGAGTCTTTGAAACCATTTAGGAAGCTGATGTGCATACCAAGCCAGTGGTGTGGGAATACACTGTGTGAAAAAAAAAAAATGCACTATAAACAAGACTTCGAGACTCTTCACAAAGGCTGTCGAGATTTCGAGATATTGGATGAAAAGTTCATGAGATCGAAGATTTTAGAAGTACCGTTTGCCACCCCTGTTAATCTTAGCAGGCATTGCATCAAGAAGTATTTCCACAAAAAAGTAAAGGTTATCCTAACCTCTTTAACCCTTTAAAGCCTAATATCAGCATTAATATTCTCCATACTGTTTTCCATACATTTTCTATGGTAATGGTGAGGAGAATTTGTCTAATATTCAACACCTTTGTCGCTTGTTGGTCGCTTCTTTGAAGTTTGGTCACCCTTGGGGGTTAAAGGGTTAAGCAGCTTATTAAACCTTTTCTTGCTTTTGCTGTGCAAATTGTAAAGTACATAATACATGTACTGAATCACCACTTTACTTGTCTAGATTTTAAGTTTGAGTTTTAGTGTTTTCATTTTGTTTTATCTAATATGTACATATATTTATTTTCAGCACTTAAATTATTTTGGTAGAGGCATTGCCAGCCTCCTCAACTTAGCTACAACGAGTTGCAAAAATACTTGAGACACTGTACATCATTTTGGTCTCTAATGATATTTCCATGATCTCAAGCTTTCTCACCCCCTCCCCCTCTTATCAAAGTTGGTAACAGCGCAACATCATGCTCGAAACTTTGAGGAACAACTTTGAAAGGGGGAGAGGGAGGGGCTGTGTGTTGTATCACACAGATTTCTTAGCAGCAGCGTTTTAGAGAAAAGAAAAGATGTTTTTCACTGTGAATGTCTCAAGAAATTTTGCAACTGGTTGTAGCTTACCAACAATATATCATGGTACCTGTGATTCATAATGCCAGTCTAGGGCAGTTAATCCCCACCAAGTAGGACATCGACTGCTAAGCTTGACAACTCCGGAGCAGAACATCAATCTGAAGGCAAGCCACTTAACTAACCACAGTGTTATGTTATCATGGTGTTTCTGAAAACTGGAGCATAGCAAATGTCAGACGAGTTTATTTATTATTGCCTGGAAAAGGTAGCATGGGTCACGAGTAAAAAGCAAGATCCCACACCAAGGCATACATTTCTGGGGTTTGGTTTTGAGCATGAAGGCAATATTACCATACCATACTAATTTTCTTGGAACTCTGTCCAAGGGGGAAAGGTGCAATGAGGTTATCCCTATGTGAAGCACCAATCCAAGGTCGGCGCTAGGGGTGGTCACAGCCAGGGTTCATTATGTCCCTAGTGGTTCTTTTATGTCCCACAGAATTAATTGTGGAGAATTGTGAGACAAGACCTCAAGTTTACCGTCCTTATCTGAGAAGACTAGAAAGTCTAACCCACGACCTCCCACACGGTAGTCCGGCGCTCCATCAACTGAGCCAACCAGTCAGCGGTGATTACAGTGGCTCTCATGGGTAGGCAAATGTGTTCCAATTTAACTTGTTCATCAGAAAGACATTATCTTGACATGCTCACACAACATACATTTAAATTTATATTTTCCACAGTGACTGTTCCTTAATGAAACTCATGCCAATCATGACATTATAAACTATGGTCCACTATGGCACACTGGAGTACAATATAGTATGGTACAGTAGGTATGGCACAATACTGTTTAAAGGGTACAGTATGGTATACTATAGAGCATTTTCGCTCACGTGACCAGCGGCCATATTGGTTTAATGAAACAAAAGAAAGTCTTTGCATAAAAATAGAGTTAAATTCCCAGAGGGTTAGCCTGGTACACCAATAGGGCCGCCATTCCTTTGTTTTGTTACATCAACATGGTCACTGTGACGTCATGTGAAAATGCTCTATTGTATAAAATGCAGTAAATTTCCATTTAACTTTTCTCAGCTGAACATGTACATGACACTGTACCTGGTATGACTTCTTGATTTGAACAGCTTCAGAGGAGACACGAGGATTGTTAAAAATCCTGTTTCCATGAGTAGAATATCCCTGAAGAAAAAAGTGAGTTGTTACACTATAACTATAATTATCTTCTAGAGGAGTTTTCAAGCAATAAATCTTCAAACATGCTTATGATTTCCATATGACTGTATTTCAATTAAAAACTTGCAAATGGCATATAAATGAATATTGTGATATCTTACCACTGAAAATAAACAAATGTTTGTCCAGCCTGAAAACATAACAGTCATGGTAAGACTTGGTTAATTTTACTACTTAACAACTACATTAACACCTTCAACCCCAACCACGTCTTGAAATGGGCTTTTTGGGTATTTCCTGAAAACTGATCCGGAAATGGTTGTTTCTTCAAAGAATACAAAAATGCCTTTTTTGGGGGAGGGGGGGGTTGGGGGGGAAGGAGTGGAGGGGTTTCAGTTTGAAAAAAATAATATGATAAATTAAATAGAACATACTGAACAAATTCTAAAGCAATCTACCTGATATAAAGAATAGTAGAGAAACCAAAGTGCAAAGAAAGTGATAGAATCTCTGCAAGACTTTAGCGACATGGCCAAAAGCGACAGAAGCATTCCAACCAAACACAAGAACTCCATCCCAGTTTCTGTGTCCAATCCGAGCTTTGGTGTGAGCCACAGAAGTGTGGGTTTGCTCCTGAAGTTTTCTTCCACTGATTGGCCCTCTAGAAAGATAATTAAATAAAATCATTTTAACAAAACAAATTAGTAAATAAATAAACAATTAAATTAATAATAAATTTGAAGATCAGATGTCAAACATTGAAAAACGTGATAACATTGGGAAAAAGGCGAATTACTCCCTGTTTTTTTTTTTTTTTTTTTTTTGGCAAGCATCAAATTGAATCTTAAAGGCTATGACCATTACACTAAAAGATGATCGAAGTTAACTAACAACTGATGTCCACGTGTCAAGAATCACGGATTGTTAACGGATAGTAACGGAACAACGGGTCCTTGTTTGTCTGAGGTGCAACGTTCATCGTCACCATTGCCAAAATTATTCAGTGAACTGAATTTTAATCAACAAGTCAATAATGATAATTGAGAAAATGAGCTTAACTACAGCTGAGTAGCTCACCTTCTCTTAGGGCAAGCTTCGCTGGAAGAACACCATTGCGACCATAGAGACCTTTGTTTGGAAAGCGTGGTGCAAATAACACAAATTAGCGATTGATCCTGGCTCACAGTATCATAAACCAAAACAAATCAACAAAATTTCTGTAGCACTTACCTGGTATTTGCACATAAAGAGAGGAAAAAGCAAAGAGATAAATAACAGACATAAACCATAAAAATGTGTTACGAACAAGAACTTGTTTACCGTAACCCGCCATCTTGGATTTTCCCTGAGCCTTCTGCCCTTTGGGGGCGGTGTTGTTGTCCCCTTCATGTAACGTCATCCAAACAACAACTTTCGTTTTCATTGTTCTCGAACATTATAAAGCGATGATATGCCTAGCTATGTTTGGCGCTCTATTTGAAATGAAAACCGAAATCTTTTTCTCGGTTCTGGATTGGTAATGACTGGGGAGTTTGTATCACGCATAAAAGAGAGCCTAAAAGCCCAAATCTGTGTACCAGTTTTATACGAAAGATAAATAACATGGAGGCTGCCACAAAACGTCGAACCCATCAACAGGTTGTACGACAGGGATTTCTCTGGTGTATGGCCGCTATTTATTTGTTTGCTTTCACCTCCCTTTACGTGCAAATACCAGGTCAGATGATTTTCTATTCTTCTTCTTGAGGTTTAATTTGTCTTGAAAACTAACTCATGCTAAGAGGGGGCCGTAAAGGGGTTTCTCGTGAAACGTGATCGCGTGTTTTTATTCTCCGTGATCCGTTATTATAAAAAAATATTATCCGTGAACTGTGAATGATATGCTTGTCGTGACACGTGAAAGCAAAAAACTCGAAAAGTAATTATCGTGATTCGTGATTTGCCATCTTTAATAGCCGTGAACCCCCCCACCCTTACGGCCCCTCAGCTAAAAGCAAGGACAGAATTTAATTAACATAACGAAAACAAGATTAGAGACTTATCTATTGTTGCAAAGAAACAGTTTAGTGGGTAAAACATGTGACGTTTTTGATGTGTTAACAGGTCTATATGGTCATGACGGAATTCTCCCTGCTAGTTATATATTACATGACTGTAAGTATACCTTGTACTATTTACCTTGGTGCAGCTATGTTTAAGACATTTCCCTTGTTTGCAATCTTACTGGTTTTTACCAAATTTCAAGATAATCGCTCTCTCAATCACACAGTTTCCATGGGATGCCCTTCAATCACTATTCTCCTTGATATTTCATCTTCCCCCACCCACAATTATCAAAGTAATAGTATTTCCAGTGATCGTATGATGGTGATTTGGATTAAGTCTTGGATTGAGGTGAGTGCATTCATAAGTTTATCTATTATCACGTATGTTATATTTCAGTGACAGCATGTATAGATAAGTCTTCCTTATGCTCTAAGTGGGTGGCATCAGGAGAGTGTATTAAAAACCACGGGTGGATGATTGAGAACTGTATGAAGTCCTGTAACAGCTGTCACAGTGAGTCTTAATTTGGAAACATACATTTTGTTTTATTTGTTTCATTTGAGAAAATCCACATTGTCAGAGCCACTCACATTATTTTGATTCTATAATGCAATCATCATGAGTGTTTTAATGTCATGATTATTATTTATGAATAAGAAAAATATGCCTGTGCATTTAAGTCCACTCAGTGTGTGAGTGGATTAAATTATAAAACTTTTAACCTGTTTGAGAACATTATAGATAAAAAATTTTACCCCCACCCTCCTCCCTACACTCTAAACCCCAGCCCCACCTAGCCATAAATAACGAACAGTCTCTAATTCTTAAAGTGTCATTAGCCTAAGAGAGTGCAGTAGGGGATCTGAGTGTAGCTTCAGCTTGACTTCATCAGCCTTAAGTAACCATAAGTCTTCAAGCTAGCAAGAAAAAATTTGTGAAAAAGTTAGTTGTTTTTCAATGCACAAATTACAGTAAGCACCATGATGCTAATGGTGGTGCATGACCAGACCACCATATTTCTGCATTATTACCAGTAGTAACAGTTTGAAACTTTGTGATTTATATCATAATGTGTGGCAACTGATGATATACTTTAAAGATGAAAGTGAAGCACAAAAAACTATATTTTTCTAATTTGTTTGCTAGGTACATCTTTTAGTTCACGGTTTCAAAAGACACCCACCCTTTTATGGGTGACCCCATACCTGGGCCTGGACACACCCACTGGAATGGAGTTTCTTTGTATTGTTGGTATCGGGGTGTCACTTGTTCTTCTTGTTTCCCAAAGATGCAGAGACTGTTTGGGTTTCCTGACATTGTGGTTTTTTTACTTCTCCATGTTACCAGTGAGTTCTGTTGTTGATAAATGTTTCAAGATTTAAGGTAGCTGAGAGGTGTCTGTGTTAAGTGAAAGCTTAGTCTACAAAGAAGCTCTCATCTTGGGGTATTGTGTCCAATTTATTTTGCTTAAACAATAGGAAAGTGAGATTTCCAACCACACACTATAACACCATTTTGTGAATTCCCAAAAGTGCCAGACTTATCTCTAGAGGGAATCTTAACACGTCCACAAGGTAACAAGTTATAAATTGTTACAGTAACTATCAGTAAATGAACATCTGAGAGAGCTATGGATTTCCCAAGGTTCATGTTGGTGAGACAGTCAGCAAATCTTTGATGATCGAGGCACTTGCCTGCTTCTAGGTGAACTCTAGGCAGTTGCTTGAAGATGGTCTTGAAGATATTCCTGTGGCACATTCCCGACTAATCACTACGTAATGGCAGAGTGAGCTGCAAGTAAAGGGTTATTAACTTTGCAGTAATTTCTGCACCCTACTGTATATACATAGCAACATTTCAACAGAAAAGAAGATCTAGTGTTAATAGAACATAAGTCAGTTTAATTCAGTGAAAAGTGTAAAACATATGGCTCCATCTTGAAACTTTTGGTACTTTTCGTCCTTGTAAAAAACTGTTTTCGTCATCTGACTTCAGTTGTCTCGATATTGTTGACAGGTTGGTCAGATATTCATACGTTATCAGTGGTAAGTGTCGATCATTCTTCTTTTTTCCTGTTTTTCAGAAACTGATTTCACAACTGACCGGATATTTTTTTTTACATTTGGTTAAGGGATGCGTTGCTGTGGGAATCAGGATTTCTTGCCTTCCTCATAGCTCCCTGGAATATTCTCATCATTCCTTGGAAATTTGGCAAATGCTATTTCTTCAAGTTACGACGACTGAGGTACAGAATCTTCTGCAGCTGGGTTTTAAGTAATGAGGTCACTATCATTAACATTGTTTTTTGTTTGTTTTCCTGTAGAAATATATCCAGGCACCATGACAGCGTGATGCTGTGGTTAATAACGTGGCTGCTGTTTCGTCTGATGTTTGCTTCTGGTGTTGTAAAGCTAACGTACATGGATAAAACTTGGTGGGACCTCAGTGCCCTAAACTGGCATTATGAATCACAGGTAGGAGATCATGGAGAGTAGTGTTTGAAAAGTGTTCATTACTATTTACACGGTCACTGTGTATTTTTTTACCTTCGTTTCAGTGCATTCCCTCTCCCGTGGCATGGTACTTCCAAAAACTGCCTACTTGGTTTCACAGGCTGAGTGTAGTTTTAACGTAAGTCTTCCCTGAAAAGTCCGCACAGTTTGTTGTAAAACCGGTCCAACGAACCCCTTTTATAGAAGACCTCTCAAAAATCTGAAAAATGCGAATGGTCTGGCTTGGGGACAATTTTCTTGGTTGCAGAACTGCCATTTTACGGCAGGAAGAGGAATAGTTGTTACTTTTTCCCAGACCCCGCTCTCTGTTCTCCCTGGGTTCAAACGTCGTGATATACCCTGCCTATGAAAATCTAAGGTTATTTGATGGACGTACGTTCAGTCATTCCAGAGGTCCTTCAAGCTTCCCCGGTTGATTTCTATATTTATATCGTGCTGTCTTTACCGACTGTGTTGTTATGCTCCAAGTTTTTTTCTCTCGTTTTTCAGATATGTCATCGAAATTGGAATTCCTTTCTTGTCATTTGCACCTGTAAGAATTCTTCGTATATTTGTCTACTGTAGTGAGGTAAGAAAAGGTATGGAAAGGTAAAAAATGAAGTATAAAGAGCTTTGCTTTACATCTCCAGTGGCCACCCAACTGTTCGATTTTCCTAATGCCAACAGCGCCCGCCCTCCCAAGTTTTCTTGACTGGAGTATATGTTAACCTTTGTTGATTCATCGTGGGAGCCTACCGAACCCTTGAAGACATCGTAGAGATGTTGCAGATCTTGAATGAGCCGTCGAACAAAGAGATTCAATTCAGTCTACTTCTAGACCAGCCAGGTTTACTTACTAGGCCTTCTGAGAAATGTCGTCTTCAATTACCATTAGTCTCCTAAAGGTTCCTAAACTGCCATCTTTACACCGAACTTTGTCTAAGTCACATACACGCCAGTTGTCATTTGCTGTTTTGAAAGTTCTACCTTACAGAAATTGTGTTACCGTCATTTCAGGTAGTTCTTCAGTTATTAATCCTTCTCACCGGCAACTACAACTTCTTCAATCTGCTGACAATCGTCCTTAGCGTCTCGTTGCTGGACGACAAGTGTATTCTCTCTCGCGTACAGTGCCTTCTTTGCAGGCGTTGTGTGTGCTCGTGTTGTCAAAGTAAGTCGTGCGATTTAGTGGAATTCCTCACATATATAATCCGAAATATATAATACAGAAATTTATAGACATTTCAATTACAGAAGATAGGCGTCGAGAGCTGTTTTCAGATTTCTATGGTCAGAAGGCTAAAGAAAGGCGTGTCCAGAAAGTTTCCCTTTTTAGCGTATGTGTTTTCATTTTTTTTCAGCAGTTCTTCCATGTAGTGATGTCAGTTCACTTGCAGAATGAGAAAAAAGCTATTTTCGCAGCCTCTATTGTTATAGTTCCTTAGCAAACCAGAAAGATTTGTGCGACGTGAGTGTTCCTCTCTTGGAAATAAATTATTCTTTCGCAAAGCATGATGCGCACAGCGCCCCCTTTGTTTGTTCAATTTTTAGAGACAGAAAGAACTCCTCATACTGGACCGACAGAAGTTAATCAAGGCGATATCGTAGAAGGCAAGCCACTCTTGAAAAGTGGTAAAGGTACATGTCACGTCACGTCACGTCTCGTCAGTATTTTTGCAAGGCAATTTTTGGATCTAGGAGTACTGTTTTTGTTTGTCTGTTGATGAGGTTTTTCAGTGTTCATGTCATTTTTCTTTTTATTAATTTGAAAATTGTAGCAAAACCCATTTCTATGTTAAGAAGGGTAAGGTCTGTCATTATAATATACCCGCCCCTCACAACTAATAAATACCGAAGAATAGTGCCATTAAAGACGCTGTCTTGTTGCCACGCATCATGTGATTTTCTGGTTTGTAGATGTCGAGGATGTAATTAGCGGATCTTCTGGCGAAAAGGAAGACCTGAGTTCGAACAAATCATTATCTCCGTCAAAGAACGAAAACATAGGTAAGGATAAATTAATTGGTCAACAGCAAACATAAAATTGTTTTCCTCGACGTCTTTTCGAAGATCTCACGCAGGGTTGATATCGAAAAGTAACGGCTACCCGAACGTAACGTGGAAACAAACATTGATGGCGTAAGGAATATCTGCCACATACTGAAGAAGGTGCTGCGTAGTGCATCTTCATATGTCACACTAGTTGTGACGGACATTGAATACATATTAGTTATCAAGTGCTATTGAGTGAAGTGGTATACCGTGCAGTTTTCCTGGTACACACACGAGCCTTAAGCATGCCATAGAATGTACGGAGACCCTAACGATCAGGGTGACATCATAAGCTCAGTGCAAGGCGCCTTCCACCAATGTGTCCGGGGTTCGATCTCGGACTCGGCGTCATAAGTGGACTGAGTTTGCTGCTTCTCTACTCTGCTCCAAGAGGTTTTTCTCCGGATACTCCGGTTTTCCCCTCTCCTCAAAAACCAACATTTGATTTAATTTCGAGTTTATTTGATTAACAGTCTCCCCAATTAGTAGAGAACTCGTGTTCAGCTAGAGCGATTTGAGACTTTATCATTATTATTATTATTATTATTATTATACATACAATGGCTTTCCTGCAGTCTGATTTGCTGTATTTTTATGGCACGGCAGTAACGATGACAGTCAACCGAGACCTTGACTCCGATGAAGCTAATCTAATCGCTGGACTTCAATGATTCAATAATCGTACTCGGTCGTATTTATCTTTCTGAAAGCAGACGAGACTTCGACAGCATCACAACTGGTGGAACACGTGCTAGATTGGATGAACACTTGGCACGACAATTCCAGATTTACACAAGCTAAAGAATTCCTGCACAGCAAGCTGTTCCACTGGATCAAGCTGGCGTGCATTTCATTATCTTTCCTGGTCGTGGTCATAATCATGATAGTATTCACTGCCAAGTGGTTTGATATCAAGATCACAAAAGGGGAACCAATCCACTGCGAGACAGGTATCAGCATATTAGTGACAGGACATTATAAACCATAACCAACCACCAAGGTGACGATAAAGAAACGTCGAACGAGAATTTCTTGTTATTTCAGTCGAACACTTAGCGAGTAGGTATTCCAGCTCTAAAAAGGTAGGCTAACGACTGCGAAAGAGTAACAAAACAGATATTAAGTTGAGAGTAAGAATGACAAGACAAAGCAAGATAAAGGAAAACCTCGTGTTCTCAAGAACTGAACTTGAAGAGAATAGGAAAAACATACTATGACAGCCGGTATGTATAGCATAATACACGCGTTGTGCCTGTGCTGTTTCCCTTTGTTTTGTAGTAGGGGGAAGCGAAGGTAGCATCAGATGATAGAAACCAGTTCCTACCAACACCCGAAGTATTAGGCGTGTTTTCAGATCTATATATGTTATCACATTCTGGAACTTTTAAATCTGCGCCCTCGCCACACCTGAGCATGAAGTTCATTTGCGTGTTGAATCAGGGGACGATGTGTGAAACGTGCGCAGTTAGTTGGCTGACTGGAGGCCGGGGATCGCGCGGAGTCCTGTCCTTGCAATACTTGAAAGGTTTCATTACATGTACATTTTATTGTTGTTCATGGGTCTTTTTTTCTTCATTTTCTTCTTCTTTTCGTTACCTTTAGCATTTTCTCCTGAACAACTTGTAAACGCAGTTCAGTTTGCCACAGAGTTTGCAATATGGATAGGCTTTCTGTCTCTACTGATTGAAATACTTGGCACGATTACCAGGTACCTGATCTTTTATATCATAACTTCTGAGTTATAGTAGAAAGACGCCGGAAACAAGTGTTATTGAACCATAGACGCAACCAAGAAGGTTAACTTTGCGGACAAAGAATAACCATCTTGAAAAATGTGGAAGAGAGAAATCCCAAAACGTGATAAACTGATTTTTGTATCGTAATATTATCAACATGATCAAGTTCCTACGCCGCCGCTCACACCTACCTCCCACCCTCCCTCCCCCCCACCCCATCCCCACGAAAAGATATTGGGTGAACTGTGGTAGCACTTCTTTGAATATGCACATTTAAGACGAGCTGACTAAGGAATAAAAACGTTCTGAGTGCTCAACCTCCAAACAGTGAGTTATTTTAAATCTTGTTCAGTGGAACTGATTTTGTTGTTTGACATTCTAGATGTCTGTTGGAACAGTGTAGCAGGCGTTCCAAACTGTGGAAGTTGTTCCAGAGTATTTTCTTCTCTATCGTTGCTTTACTTATGTTTGCTGTTAGTTTGGTGAGTGGAGCTCGCTTTTGCTGTCAAAAATGTTTAGCCTTATACCATTGTAAGAGCAAGCTGTTTACCTCAGAAAACTGAGAGATGAGCCTAAAGGCTTTGCATTTGATTATGTCGTGAAAAATCATTTAATGGCCTCAGTTTACTAGACCCAAGAGGCTGTGTACGAGGTTTGAAACATTCTTTAAAGATACGAAAAAGAAAGAACTTTTAATCGGACATTATAAAATTTTCATCAAAGAGCTAACCAACAGCTAATGCTATCTGTGGGTTGTGTAAAATATTTTCTCTCGATTATTGTATATTTTTAAAACGCTGTGCTCTAATAAAAGTATTTGGGAGTCCATAACCTCTAAACCCTTGAGAGCCAGGGCGTACAGCATATACGCCAATATTTCCTGGTCGCTCGCAAACGTAAGTCGCCAGGGCCCACGCTGCTCTGCTAGCCGAGAACACAGTCCCGCTTTTAAGTTTAGCCTATTGCAGCCCTGGTTAAAACAAATTAGGGGAGTGGGTTCATCATCCATCATGTAATAAAGGAGGAGCGGTTACAGGGCCCGCGAAGAAATTTTTAAATTGCGAGGACTGCTCCCGTTTCTTCAACAGAGGGGAGGGGGCTGGCTCTGAAAACGCATCTAACTCAGTTTAATTTAAAGACTTATTTCGTCAGGCTTGGATGTTTTCCCGTGAGGTCTGCCAGCGTCAGCCGACCACTATTATCCCATGAAAGGACTTTTCATTTTTGGAAATGTACTTTACTGACTTTAATATTTTTCTACAAAAAGTGTGGGGAGGGGGGGCTGGCCCCCGGCCCCTCCCCCTGCGCGGTCCCTGGTTTAGCTCTAGGCAACTCTTCTAAAGTTCATAAGAGTTTTAAAGAGGATCCAGATGTTACGACAACCCAACTTAATATCACAATTTTTTTTCTCACGTGCAGTATTCCTTCACAGCAGTGGATCGTGTGGTTCAACGCAGCCTTCCTAAACTGTTTGTGAATCTGTATAGTAAAACTGCTTACCTGGAACTCACCAATGCATACGGGCTGTTCAGAAGGTAGACATTTCTGTTGTGTCAATAGATAACTACGTACGAAAGACAATCGCACCTTCAGTCAGATGACCAGCATATCTAAATTTTCTTTGGAATGATTGGCTTTAGTGACCGGAGGAGACTGTATCTTCTATCTTTCTCTCTAAATTAAAATATTAGGCTGCACACTGTTTCAGGACTTAGGGAATTGCAGGTGTACTGACATCCACTTGTGATGGTTATTTTACAGTATGACTGGTGTTGGTGGTCGACCTGAGGTTATTATCATCGGAAGCAATTCACTAGACGGGCCTTGGCAGGTCAGTTGCTGTCAAAATGATGATGATAATAATAATAATAATAATAATAATAATAATAATAATAATAATAATAATAATGGTGATGATGATGATGGTGATGATGATGCATGGTGATAAAAAGTATACAATGTTATAATTAGAAACAAAATTCAAAATTCTTATGTCTTCAGTACCTAAAGTTTTATAATGTAATGGTTCATGTTGGTTGTTTCCCTTTTTTCGTTGTTTTAGGAATACAACTTTTTATACAAGCCTGGGAATGTTTATCAGCCTCCTCCATTTGTCGGTGAGCAATATTGTAGCTGACTAACTTGAAGCTGTTGCTATGCTTTATAACGTTTTAACTTAGACTGTCAATTCCGCTTGGAGTATTCTATTTTCTGAACAAAGTTGATTCCGTATATTCTGGTATTCTAATGACGGAACATGAATGGTCATACCCCGAAATAAACACGCAAAAAGTTGTAGACAGTAAAATTAACATACAGGCAAACGTGAAACTGTAGTCTCCTCGTTGGCTTGCTCTCCAAATTAGTTCCTGTCTTTGTTGTTTAGCGCCTCATCAGCCTCGCTTGGATTGGCAAATGTGGTTTGCGGCTCTGGAATCCTACAGTGAGAACCCTTGGTTCCTAAGTTTGCTTCACAAGTTGTTGTTGGGAAAACGAGACGTGTTGCAACTCATGGGTAAAGGTGCCTTTGATGAATCCCCTCCACAGTTTATCCGTGCTCAGTTGTATCTGTATCACTATACACAAAACAAATCCAGTTTATGGCAAGTTCTTTTGCATCCGAGGTAAGAAATAAATAAGCTGTTACTCTTTCCCTGACTGACTGACCGACCGACTGTCTGACTCAGTGCAGGCAGGCGGCCGGAAAAAAGGGAAATGACTGACTGAAGGACGTTTCCTTAGTCGACAGAGCAACGGTAGATCTAATCCGGAGGTCGTGGGTTCGATTCCCACCGAGGTCATAAGAATTTTTTCTTTGCCTCGTGTGGTTTCCTGATACCCTTTACTAGGGCTAACACCCAGTGGGTTTTTCATGGGTTTCTCCTAGCACTTTAATTTACACCTCAGAGTTAATTCTCTGTTCCACCACTTTCCTTTGTAATGGTTTGGTTAAAAAGCGGTTACAAAATTACGATAACATTATTGTAAAAGAAACAAGTCTTTAATCGCAGCAGCTGAAATCCCGAAAACGGCGCTGAAAAGTTTACTGAACGGTAGTTCTTAAATTAGTCAAAACTCTTTTAACATTTGTGTCCAATGTTGCAATCAACAGCAATGAGAAAGCGTGGTGGACGCGTGAATTTACCAAAGAATATTTGCCATTTGTCGTCAGTAACAGCTCGCTATCGATCTTGGAAGGATTGTTGGAGAAATACGGAGTCTACAGGGTAAACAAAAATCTATTGACTGATTATTTTGACATCAAGTTGAAGAAACGATATCCTGAATTACCCTTTTACAGCTTTGACTTTAATGTGATACTTGCAGATTTCATCCACAGATTAAACAATGCCTACACGCTACCAAGCCGCATGGCCTCGTCTTATGACAGCCATGGACTTGATTAAAGTCTTCAAAGCTTAAAGGCTAAGCATGCAGAACAGTTTGTGTAGCTTGATGATGAATTTTTTTTTTCTGTTCAGCCGAATTTCCCTCCCGAGGTCACGTGGGGTTTTCTCCATCCGTTCATCCGGAAGTTAAGAGAAGCGCACAGACGTGTGGCGCCCACCACTCTGATCAATGTGCTGCTCTTCACAGTGGTCACGTGTCTTGTATTCAAGGCTTGGTGGAGGAAGACTGGGAGGAAGTTCTGGTAAAAGAAATGATGGATAGAGTACTATTTGCGATTTAATATTTCCCCTCGCAAATGGTCGCGAAAAATATAACAGGCCCGCAGCAGGGGGAAGGGCAGGGGAGGGGGGAACAACCCCCACCCAGTATTTTTGGAAGGTGAAAAACAATTTAACCCAAAAAAATACCAAAAGGTATAACGACGGTGACAATAGCGAAAACATCATCTATAACGTCAATTCGCGTTCTTTCAAACTTCATCGTGATTCTTCCAAATCGCTAAATTGTAGGTGAATTCTCCTGCAGTCAAATTTTAAGGACCGGTTCCAAATTAAAAAAAAAGAAAGAAAAGAAACTCTAAGTTAAAAGTGCGATGAATGTGTAAACCTATGCTTTGATGTTCTCCTTGCTGTCGCCTTCGTGCTACCTTAAATTCCCTAATATCTACGACGGGGAACGAGGGAACGTAGCTTCCCTTGGCCAATTTGCTGACCCCCCCCTCCCTCCTCCCCCAGTTATTTTAGCCTTGCCATGGGCCAATGTAAAACATTTGAGCGTAGTTAAAAGTCAAGAGAGCGGTTTCAGTTACCACAGTGTGCTAAAGGGGATGCTGTAGCCTCCTTCTTTTACCTTTGATTCCTCTTCCTAAGGTCTCCTTCCATATTCAGGGTGCGAAATAAAAGTGAACCTTCGTCGAAAGCCTCTAACAATAGAGAACTCGTCGATGCTGAAAATCGCGAGAAAAGGGAAACGTCGACTTGTGGGAAATCTCATCAGTACTGGATTTTTTGCGTGGATAAATTTAAAGCAATTTACAGCAAGGCGCACAAGACAATAGCGCTTTGGTGTGCGCTGGTGTATTGTAAACTAAAGGAAATTTATCAAAGATGTAAGACCTGGTGGAAAAGCAGACTGCCATCAGTTAAGGTATGCTATTGACATGTGAGCCCGATTTTGTAGAAGATAACGTCCTGAATTATCCAAAAAATGACCATCCCTCATCTTTGCTACGTCGACGAAACAACGTTTTTGGGAGACTTTCTTGCGGGAGCGAACACAGAGGAAACGGCTCTGGAAATGAAACAGTAAACAGCCGAAAATATAAGTTTATTTTGATGTAAAAGATCAGAGGCTTAAAAACACAGTCAGTTAGTGAAATAATTCATCTCCGAGTGTTTTTTTTTTAATTTACTTACGACCTGTGGTTCTCTATCCCTTACAGAAAAAAGCTTAAGTATTGGCGGATAGAATCGAGGACCATGACACCTGAATCCCGAGCCAACAGCGGGAGTGGCTAACGTCCTTGTCAGCTGGAATGCTGGAAGTGTTCCGTGCCGTTACGTTGAAACAACAAGGTGGCTTCTACCCAAATCGACTGAGGCGGGGAAAGAAAGCAGAAAATTGAATGAGAATATTGCTTGCAGTATGAACAGATACAAATGTTACGTTCACAGTCGTGAGCAAGCATTTTTTAAATTTAGAAGATCCTCTCGATTTTTTAATTTATCGAATGCAAATTTTGTTCTATATCCTGTCTTTTTCTCTGTAATGTCCCAGAACTATGTCATATTTCCCAGATAAATTGTCGAGTCTCCCAATTCTTGGCCAAAACCTCCAGATTACCGGAAGAATTTTGTTTTTCTCCCGAAACGGGCCTTGTTGGAGTTGTCATCCCCCTCCCGTAAAGTAGAAAGAAGGTAAAACGCGAAAGTACAAAACAACTGAGGGGGATCATCGTACAAGCAGGGAATCAATGTAAACGGTGTCCTGGCAGAAAATGTCTTCATGCTTGCGTGGTCTCCAAAAAGCGGTATAGCTGCAAAACTTAGTTACCAGTGCCGAGTTGCTCGAAGCATGGTTAGCGCTAACCCATGGTTAAATACCATGACAACCTATAGGTTTACCACTTAACCAACGGTTAAGCTACGGTAGTACGAGCAACAAAAACGTCCAACTTGTCTCGCAACATTGCTGCGAAATTAGTTGAAAAGCGATGTTGCGCGTTTTACATCCTACATACAACTTGTCTCGCAACAAAAAAAATGTGTTGCAAGTTGCTGCAGCGTGTTGCAGAAAGGAGAGGTCCGTTCTACTTTCTGCAACACGCTGCAGCAACTTGCAACACATTTTTTTTTGTTGTGAGACAAGTTGTATGTGGGATGTAAAACGCGCAACATCGCTTTTCAACTAATTTCGCAGCAATGTTGCGAGACAAGTTGGACGTTTTTGTTGCTCGTATTACCGTAGCTTTAGTGCTAATCATGTTTCGAGCAACTCGGCCCAGGACGTTTGCTCACCGAAGTTCAATGTTGAACCAAAACTGATGGGATAAACTTTGAAAGTATTTTACGCCTTTGCTATGGAGCAATAGAGAACAGGGTACGGGCGAGTCTTCAACAGCTTTTTTTCTATCAGTAGCAGTTTTACCCTAAGTTTGCACTAAATCTCCGACAAACACGTCTGAGATGTATCAAAAGGCCACGCACGTTTGAATTTTATTTGATTCACAGGCAGCGACCAAGCTGTTATGGCAGCTGGACTGTTCGGCGTATTCAGTCTTGTATAAAGAGATACTTTTATCCAAACAGGAAAGTGAAATATTAAAAATAGCCGTGTGTCCGAATCGATACATGTATCGTGTAGTAACTTCGTTGTGGTTCTGATATTTGTTGTGGAATAGTAGTACCACAAGGCGACCTTACCCAGAGACCGCCTTTTGTGTAGTAACAAAATGAAAATTGAACAAAAATAAATAAAGTAGCAAAAATTGCAGGAAAATTTCGTTAGTTCGTATCTGTCATTGCCAAAGTAACCGCAATGCGTTTTGAACCGGTGCAAAGATTTTTTTCGTGATAAAAAAAATTGACGGTTACTGGTGCACTTTCAATTGAATCCCTTTAAGATCAAAATTTAAATTCTGTTTTATTGTCCATACACATTTGTTTTAGAAGCAGTAGGGGGTATTGTTAAAATATGAAGCAAATTCATCTTGTGTGATCATGTCTTTAATTCTCGTGACCACTCTGTTTTACAAAGCGTTGATTTTACAAAGAGAAATTGATGCTGATCACTTTTGAAATGTTTGCATAAGAATCGCGCCTGTAAACAATTTTCGTCGTAATTAATCCACTTTCAAATCGATTTCTGTTTCTGAGCCGGCGTTCATTTTGCTACATAATCAGCGGCACAAAATTTTGCGCATGCTCTCTCTCCTGACGGAATTAGATTGGCGGGAAATGTATTTGCTTCTTGTCAACTTACGTTGTTATTTACAGTATTTGTTTTGAGTATGGTTGAATTTTGGCTGAAATTTCTCATCTAATAATGCCCCCTCATGGAAATAGCGGTGATTCGAACGACCTTGCCACCAGGTATGGTCATTTATTGCAACCGATCCGTGATCTGACCAAGAACTGGGATATAGATGTCGCCGCACA
This sequence comes from Galaxea fascicularis, assembly GCA_948470475.1. Taxonomy (NCBI): domain Eukaryota; kingdom Metazoa; phylum Cnidaria; class Anthozoa; order Scleractinia; family Euphylliidae; genus Galaxea; species Galaxea fascicularis. The sequence continues at coordinate 30,712,169 of OX419340.1, read as the reverse complement.
ACTCGGGGAATATTTGGCCGAGGTAAGAAATTCGAATGCTCAAGCCAGTTGAGATTCCAGGCTGTTTTATTGGTCTGAGTTATTGATAGTAAAAAGGAAACTTTATGTCAGTCAGATGGACAAGAATTGATCTAGTATACGTATTGCTGACTAAGGCTCGGGGGCTGTTTTTAATTTCAATCATCAGTGATTGTAATTAAGCTTAAGCCCAAGTTTTCCGTGATTCAAAGTAAGCTTATCTCAAATTCACTTTCTTAGATTGAAAGGATCAAAATATCTTTTGATGGGGGAAAGACCAGCATGAATTTTGCAGAGGCAGCACTTCTCATTCAAGGTTCAGCTTGCATCTACAGTAAGAAGGTATTAGTTTAATTCATGATACGTGTAGTTGTTAGGTTAGCCTGAATGTTATGGGTCAGTTTTCTTCTGTATTTCTCTTTCCAAAGGCTAGACAGGAAGAAACTGAAGGAATTCTACTTTGGCTATAAGACCAAAACAATTTCGAGCACCCTTTGAGGCCTGGTCACTAAAATCTACATCTGCTAGACTTCAGGCCATGATAATTGAGATCTGAACCATTCTTAGATACAAACAGCTCCAAAGATGAACCCTTTAGGCTGGCACATATGTGTAAAACGTATCTCAGGAGGCACCCTGGATGGGTGAAGAAAGGGGAGTTGGTAGAGCCTGGGATCCAGCTTCATTTAGAGGTGTTGTTATGTAGCCATGATAGTACTAGCAATTTGATTGGCTGCTGAGCAAGCCAGGTTTCCTTGTAACAACCACGGGCATTACAAATTTTTTTTTTTGCCAGGCAATTCTCATACCTCAGCCTTTTACATGTATTTATTTATTTATTTAACTTTGCCAAGCTGGCAGGGACACTGCAACAGCGAGCGCCAATTACTGCGGGCCTGAGACTCAGGTCAGCACCAGGGCTGGTCACAGCCAGGGTTCGTTACGTCCCCAGTGGTTCTTTAACGTCCCACAGAATTAATTGTGGAGAGTTGTGAGACGGGACCTCTGGTTTATCGTCCTTATCCAATAGCCTTATCCTTATCCTTAGCCTTGGTGGATATTGACCTTGCTATCACTCAGTCAATACACCAAAGCCTCAGTCTGAAATTTCCCTGTTATGTCTTACTCTCAGATAGTACAGTAAATAGCATTAAATCAGTATAGTTCAGTTCAGTTCAGTTCAATTCTTTATTTTTCTAATAAGTATGGTTTACAAAAGTTTGACATGCCCACAGGTAGCTGATGCTAATCTAGCTGGGTCATATCTTAACTTCAGAGAGTAGGTAGAAAGGTTTACAGGAATCAGGAAATGTATAAGTGTATAAATCATAAAATTAAGTTTAGATTAGTAACATATTAGGAGAAAGCCCTATTAGATATCAGTACATATATATATACATCAGTTAATCAGTGTATCAGTGTATCTTTTAAATGACAAAACTATGTATTGTTCCAGGTGGAGTATTTGTATACTCTGGTGTACCAGACTTTGGATCTTATAGCAAGTAAAAAGTAAGTTGTTCTTGAAATATTTTGTCCATGCCCTTTAGAAAAATACTATTGTGATACCTTACTTAATTTCAACATTAAATTTGAGTTTCTTTTGTCAGACGACTTCAACAAGCTTCATCAGTTGATGATCAGGGGAAAGATAAAGACGCTTCATTCAGGGACGATATTGAGGAGGTATACAAAGTGCTTCGTAGCTCAGTGCAAATTCACTCTCTTGTTACTGCATCTAGATGTCCTTCCCTGACTATTCAGTATATTGATTTCAGGGTAGTTTTCTCACATTCTGTTTTTTTTTTTTTTGTCTTCTTTTTTTTTTCTCATTTCAGTTCCTGCCTTTAGATGACATCAAAGAAGCCAAAAATATTGACTTGAAAGAGGATGAAAATGATTTCCAAAGAAAGGTAGTTTGAAGTTTAATTCTTGTTTGTTTGTGTGTTTAGCATATCATAAGCAATTTTTCATTGTCTTTGTCAGAGTTCACAGATTGTTCCAAGAACACCACTTGCATTGTTGCCGTTAGGAGAGAAAGACAAGGAAGATGTACTGTTGAGGTTTGTTTAAATTGCAACTTTTCACTTGGATAGGCTTCATGATGTTTATCATTGTTCTATTGTAATGTAAGACTAGTTCCCCAAAGATAAATGCAAAGCATATATTTTATAAAGTGTTTGTACTGGGTGAATCATGGAATTTTGAACTCTGTATTATGTTGAGCTGCACACCTATCACAAACTAATGTTGCAAGCTCCAGGATCTTATTTTGATAAATGCTTTTCAGTTACCTTTTTTAGTTTCTGCTTGTTTATTTTCTTTTTTCTGAACAGTCGTACCGGGGAGGTTTTGGGAAGACGGAATGATTTTAAGGTAAAATTTTGTTCCTAGCTAGGTTTAGATTATGTCAGGAAATGTGTTTTTTTTTTTTTTTGCTCAAAAGTACCTGATTTTTTATTGTGGTTATTCACTTTCAATTCCATAGAAACCCTCGCCCACAAAGTGCCCATCCCGTTAAAATATTTAAATTATTTCAACCTATGTCGGAGACACCGCAGCAAAAACGTTTTGTGTTTAATATTCCTCCATACAGATGAACACTTGCATAATACATGCATCTGGAGCACTGCTGCTGGATATGACCCACCTGTCTCTGTTAGACAGCTCCTTTACACAAGTGATGAACCCTGCACCCTCAGCTCCACAAGGTCAGTTGGAATTAAGTGATACCAGAAAATATCCACTCCTTCCCCAACAAAATGTTTTTATTGAACTCCCCACCTCTACCCCTCCAGAAATTGCAATTTAATGGAATTTTTATTTACCTTCCATGAGAGGTAAGGATGTTCTCTGGGACTGCACGTTATCACTTTAGAGTGATTGTAACAATATCCAGGGTTCGTATGGGTCATGGAAAGACCTGGAAAATTAGATCTTTTGTTGAAAAAAAATTATTATTGTCTCAATTTTTGGAAAACGACATCACAAAGTGTCTATTGTGCGCCATTTTCATAACATTTCAGGGTTCAGGTCATGGATTTTGTCTTGAATGGTGGTGGAAAGTCCTGGAAAAGTCGTGGCATTTTAGGACAAAAAGTGTATGGACCCTGTATCCTAACCTGTATCATTCTGTATAAGTAACAGTGAGACTCCAGACAATGTATAAAGAAGTTTGATCCTGGTAATAAACCAACCACATCAGTGTTCCAGATAAGCAGCGGGTCTCGGGTCAAAAACCCGAGAAATCTGGCTCCCTGACCCGACACACAGAGTTGTTAAGTAAGAAAATTAGGGAAGACCCGTGTCTTATGACCCCTTAAAAATTTTCCGTGACTCCCTAACTCTGAAAGTTAACTGGAACAATGCACATGGAAATCTACTACATGCTACTACATGTATAAATATTATAAGCTATTCTCTTAAGTGAGCAAAAGTATCATAGATTTTTTTTCATTAATTTCACATTTACTTTGTTGTTTAAAATTCAGACCCTCAACCTGCACATGAACAACAACCTGGCAATCAAGTTGTGGTGGATGATGCAAACTTAGAACCTGTGGATCTGCCTTGTACAGGTATCTCTTGTCTTTTCTTTTACTACCAGTGAATGTTTAAGTAATGAGTCCAACCATGGCAACCTGAAATTATGAAATATTATTGGCAGGAATGTAGACAACAGCTGGGAGATGGGGAAAATACCCGGCTATCAACTCAATTTTCCCAGATGAAAAAGCTTCTTCAGTATTTAAGTCTGTAATAATGGATTCTTGTAAACCTGCCTTTGAACTGATAATTCTGGTCTGTAAAAATGTTACCTACGTCCCTGCATTGGTCTTTTTTTCTATTATTTTGCATAAAATATACATGTACATCTTATACCTTCTATTAAGATTTTTACATTTTGTACTTTCTTAAATGGGGACAGCAATTTGCCTTATGACTAGCTTTCATATCCCCTCAGTGTTATTTGTATTAACAGAGCATGTTATTGTTAATTGCATTTGATGAATTAAAATTGCAGAATTTGACAGTCACTTTGATACTCCTGAATTAATGGATGATGATGTCTTTCCTGAGAATGTTGGTGACCAGGGAAATGAGAATGGAGAAAATGCTGCTGAAAATGAGCTGGTAAAATATAAACTAACTGAGAGGAATTTCAATCGTCCAATCTCCTTTCCCACAGTCTTTTATTTACACTCCTCAGAAACCTTTGGGAACCAGTTTCAATATCCTCTGCAAGTGGATATGTTCGCACAATGCGCAGGCCCATAGGTCTATTACATGTTTGTTTTTAACATTGAATGTTAGGATGGTCATGAAGAAAGAAGGGCAATGAGAACCAGAGGTCCAATGCAACCAGAACAAGTGAACAATTTACCTGTGAGTCAAATTGTGTTTTTCTTACATTTTAAGGTAGATTTCCACTGTCAGGAATTTTACATGCATATACATACATAAACTTTTACTGGCTTTTTGTGTGTAAATAAAATAAAGGCAACATGTGAAAGGTTGCACATAAGTGTAAAAGTTGAACCTCACTCAATACAGCACCTTTCAAACATTGCCTTAAATCATTTATGCACATAAAGCTGGTTAAAGCTGCTTACGCATACACACTTAAAAATTTGAGGCAATGGAAATGCGTGGTTCTGAAAATATCCATACCCCTCCCACAGAAGATTTTTTTGGTTTGCACCCCCACCCCCCTGGAAATTCCAATTTTGCTCCATATGTTTCTTTAAGAACTTTTGCTTTTGCCACCTCCCCCCCCTCCCCCTTGGAATTTCTATGGACTTTTCATGGAGTAGGTGTGGATATTTTCTGGAATGGCACAATCTACCTTTACAGTCTTTTAAACAGTAAAGGAAAAAACTGAAAATGTCCTTGGTGTTACCTTAACCAAGCAATTATTGAGAGATAACACTAATTTTGTGAAAACATTATCCTTCTACAGTCTAAGGATCACTGGAAAATGCTGGATCCTCATGAACCTGATGTTTCGAAAAACAAGCCTTTCAAGAAAGGTGTGTTTGTGTTTGTACATTAGTGCATCTCTAAAGTGCAACTTATCTTGTTCTTACGTTGTGCTTCAGGCTTGCTGTTTTTGTGGTCACTGTAGTGTGTTTGACATTCTTAACTCTTTAAACCCTAAGAGTGATCAACATCAAATTTCTTCTTGTAATATCAACACTTTATAAAACAAAGTGGTCATGAGAATTAAGGACAGGATCACATAAGATAAATTTGGTTGATATTTTAGCAATTTCTCCCCACCACTTCTATAGGAAATGTGTAGGGGAACAAATGTGTAGGGTTTATAGGATTAAACAAGAAGCTGTATAATGTACTTAATATCCGTTTCCTTTCACCTTCTAATCAGGCTTTTAAATGGATGACAGCAAATAAATATCTTAATAAGTACTTTCTTAGAAATAAATTTTTTTTTACGATTAATTTTAGCGATAGTTTTTATTTCAAAGGCAAATAAATTCCCACCTAAACCTGCAAAGAAAAGGAAAGTAAGAGAGACTCAAAATCAGACCTTTTCTCTGGAAACCATCTTCAATCAGCAAGCCAGAGTAATCTACTCTGTCACTGCCACAAGTTCAGGTCTGTGTAGCAAAGACCAGCTTTTGATTGGAGCTGAATGTGTAGTTTTGAGTGAGTTGTTTCTTCTGGTTCAGTGGAAGCTGAATTACAGAGGGGTGGTATGCAAGCAATTTGCATTCCATCTGGTAAGAAAGCAGTGAGGTTGAGGTGTACAAATAAGTGATCAATATTTACCGGTATGTATCTTTTCCAGGTAAACCTTTCAAGAAGCCACTGTCCCTAGTTCAGCAGTCTAAGAAAAAGAGAAAACGGCATGAGGAAAAGAAGGAACCATTTCTTATTCCTATTCATCAATTTATTACCCAAGCATGTAAGTTTTTCCATTTACATGATAAATTATACTATCAGGTAGTTACCAGTATTTATTATTATTATTATTTTTTGGCCTTGCAAAAGAAAAAATTAATGACACTCCTGAGTTTAATAGCAGACTACATTATTCAAATGTAAGCAAATTTGTTAATTATACTCACCCTTATCTATTGAAAGGTATTTTTTTTAAGTCATCCCTACCCTTCACTCTTAAAATTGTGGTTTGTCTTCTTAAGTTCCCTTGAAAATTTGGCTTTTTAGATCTCCTTCCTGTCCGATCCCCTCCCCTCTACCTCTGAATTTTCAGGGACTTTCCTTGGGTGGCTATTATGTCTTCTGGAAGTTCTTCGTTCCGTCTGTTTTGCTCACCAATTTGTTATGCTGAAGGGTTGAAACCCTCTCATATACCTTTCTTTATTTTCAGTTTATTCACATGCATCTAAAATGCTGAAAAACCCATTGAAAACACCATCATTTCCAGGTATGTTGACAGAAATTTGTGCTGTTTTGTTCAGATCATTGTACTGTACCTGATTAAAAGAAGTAAAGGAAATATATATTGTTTGTTCTTCATGAATGAATGAATGAATTAATTTATTTATTCGTTTATTTATTTTTGACTTTAGAGTTTGAATACTTATACTGGATAGAGTTTAGAAGACAACAGAAAGTACAAGCCAAACAAAAGAAAATTCTGGTGAGGTCAAAATGATTTGCTATTCACTGAAATGGATCTGTTTCAAGCTAGTAGATTGTCTTTTCATTATATTTTGCTCAGCAGACAAGTAGCAGCTGTAGTTCCTAATATTTTTAGTTTGATACCTGATATACATTGAGCTTTATTGAGCATCCTTATAGGAGGGGGTAAATTACACTGAATGTTAAGGTTTGACATTATTTAAAACCCTTGTAAGGCTTTAAATTTGCTTTACTTGTTTAATGAACCTTTTCTTTTAGTCCCAAGTTGCAACTGATGAAGAAATTGAAGAAATAGAGGAACTGAAATCCATTACAGTTAAACCAGGAGAGGATGATGATGCTGTTGTGGGTAAATAATGCTCAGATTGATTATTTGTGTGTTTTCCTGTTTGTATGTAATTAAGTAACAAAGTCATTTCATATTTGCTTGCATCAGAAGATGAGAGAGCTGGAAGTGATTTTGATGATGACGATTTTGGTGGTGGAGGTGAAGACAATTTTTGTCTTGGAGATGGTGATGCTCCCACTCCAGTTGAACCAATGGGTATGACATTGATTCTTCATTATTCAAGTAGATTTAGGATTCAGAAACGTTTTTAAGGATAGACTTTCAAGGCTTACCGGTGTGTTCTACTTCATGGCATTAGATGATCCAGCAGACGGTCTAGTCATTTCAAGTTATGAAGAACTGGTTCGAAAGCATGTGGTAAGTGTTTGAGTTATTGTGGTCAGCTTGGTGGTTAGAATTTTTTGATAGTTTTCTGTTGCTTTGTGATTGGAGCATCCATTCATGAATTTGTGTGGGAGCAACAACATTGTTTGTGTTCATGCATTTAAGTGTACTTACCGATTGTTGCAAGAGCAAGCATTGTGACAATTTATTTCCAATATTCCTGCTGCACAGGATGGGTACCTTTTGGAGGCACAACAGTATGCCCAAGAAACAGATCTGAGCAGAAGAGTTCGGGACTGGGAAGAAAGGATTGTTCCTGTGTTATCCAAAGAGGTGAACTTACTGGTATTTTATTAATAGTTTAGCTGTACATTCTACCACTAACTGAAAGTGTTTGTAATTTGGTTCAAAGGAAAGACACAGACCATTTGACATCCACAAGTATGGTGAAGAAATAATGGCATCATTCAAAGGTAAAATGTCAAGTAGTTACTTGTAGGTTTGTTAATTCTATTCTTTGCAAAATTTCTGTTTTATCAGGGCTGTCTTTAAGGGCCTGGGGCCGGGGATTTTCCCCTCAAATTTTGAGGTATATCCCTGCACAAAAACTTAACAAAACAACTGGGGATATACAGGGTTCTCAGTAGCTTTTTTGTCAGATGGCCCAGAAATACTTATAGGCAGCTAAACTTCAGCCCGGAGGCACACAAAGGCAACTACTGAGAATCCTGGATATAGGTTTTATTTTGTCAAAAGCACATGGTTGAAATTTAACCTCTCAAAGCTAGGTGAAGAAAAAATGAACTAATGAAAGATTACAAGTGGTGGAACAGAGAATTAACTCTGAAGTGTAAATTAAAGTGCTACTAGAAACCCATGAAGTAGCACTTTAATTTACACTTCAGAGTTAATTCTCTGTTCCACCACTTGTATGTGTTTATAGTGCTACGCGGCACAACATATATATGTACCCTTACTTTCTCTTCGCCGCAATTCACCACCTTAATTGTCCCCGACTTTCTTTGTCCGACCTCATAGCTTAGTCGGCAGAGCAACGGTAGATCTAATCCGTAGGTCGTGGGTTCGATTCCCACCGAGGTTATAAGAATTTTTTCTTTGCCTCGTGTGGTTCCCTGATACCCTTTACTAGGGCTAACGCCCAGTGGGTTTTTCATGGGTTTCTAGTAGCACTTTAATTTACACTTCAGAGTTAATTCTCTGTTCCACCACTTGTATGTGTTTATAGTGCTACACGGCACAACATATATAATGAAAGATTAGTTGTGTTTTTTTGCATCTGCACTTTACCATTGAAGTTTCAATAGCCTCACTTTTAAAGGAGATCTCCTATGATTAATGAAAAACTGGACAACAAAAAATTCTTCAAATCTGAATACAGAATTGCATTTTCTTTCAATAAGAGAAATCAAAAGCACAGGTCCCCATACTTGTTTGGGAGAAAATCACTATTTACCTGTTTCTTGGTGATGACCCTTCAGAAAACCTGCATTGACTTGAACATGCACACACTTGTGCGTGTGCACGAAATTATGTGTAGTAAAGTTGCACAATGCAGTTCAGAGGAATAACCTTAACTGCTAATCCTGACGCTATGATCCTGTCGAATTAACATTTTTTGTCACTGCACAAGTAAAGAAAATCTGATTTCTTCTCCATCTTTGTTTTGCTTTGTTTTCCTTTTTTTTTTTAGGAAAATCTAATCAAACTTTCAAAGAGATGGCACGTGGAAAGGTAATGTGCCAAGTTCTGTGACTATTTCACATTTGTAATTTTAGAGATGTGGCCAAATTGAGACAAGGATAAAGGTTCTAAAGAGTTTTAACAATATCTTTTGCAGGAAGCATTTGAAATCTGTAGACTATTCCTAGCCACTTTACAGCTGGTAAGATATACACTGTTACTCTAAAACAGTTACATTTCTGAAGGTAACAACCTCAAAGGTCAATATTTAGAAAGTTGGCTTGCAAATTTTTATCATTTGTAGTGTTGGGAAAAAAATGAGAAAAGGATTGGAGCCTCAAGTGTAAACCAGATTTTTTATCAAACAGCAATATTGTTTTTTATAAAAAAAAACACACATACTTTTCAAACAACAAGAAAGTTTGGATGAAGTACCATCCAGCACCAGTTCCTAATCAAGAAATAAGCATCAATGCAACAATAGTTAGTTAATTAATTAATTAATTAATTAATTATTCCCACATGAATAAAAAGAAGCAACAACTAATTTTTACAGCTTGAAAATAAAAAAGTCAGGAAGAATGCAAACAAAAGACACACTTCATGTGTACAATCAGAAGAATAATCCCTCAGGTGACAGTAACATTTTATTTCTTGCTTTCTTCAAGGCAAACAATTATAATGTACAAATAACTGCTGATGGAGTTGGAGAAAAAGCCATTGACACGATGAATCTTCAACTTATAAAAACAACACCTGGAAATCAAGCCATAGCCACTTTTAAAGGACATGCCTCGCTATGATTTTAACATTTTTCTAGGTTGTGTTCAAATTAGTATTGTAAATAATAATTTTTAGGGTTGAAAGTGTTACAATCCAAAGTTCCATTTAGACAGATAAGAAAGTCAAAAGGCCTTAGTACCTCCTTTCTCTAATATCCTCCTTAGGACCCTGCCCTCCAGGCTCAGCATGTAGTTGATATTTATTACAGTTCTAGCCTCGACAAAACTGTCAAAAAATCAGTACCACGCAGAATGCAACATTCGCCTGCTGGATGGTTATCTGAAAGTTGAAGTTGTATTCATTATAACCATTATGCAACATTTAACTTTAAGCTTATGAGTTTGCAGGATGACTAATTTATTATTTTAAGCATTAGTTGATGTTCTGTGATATAAGTCTGTCTTGAGATTTGGCACTTGAGGCATTGTGCCTGAGTCAAGATCTTGATTTTAAATATATACTCAAGTATATTTAAAAATTATTTTACATTTTACAGGATGCAACAGAGAAAACAGGTTTCAAAATTCCTTTCCAACCTCAAAATTCATGCATGTAAAGTCCATCAAAGCATAACAGCAAAATAAATAGTTGTGTGCAGAAGTGTGTTCTTTATGGGTGACTTACAATGGAGTTAGTCCACCTCTCACCAAATCTAACCAAGAGCATTTACCTCCCAAACAGGTGTGAGTTTTTCCTCACTGTTTGAGTATTTAGAAGTCATGATCAAAGAGAAGTAAACAAACTTGCACTTCATGTACACAAAGACTACGATACTCATCACATTTGTTGAAACACCAATCCCCTCTTTCAAGCTCCCTCCCCCCTTTCCCTCAGTCAAGGTTGATTTCAGAACTGACAATCCACCTACAACACTGAATAGGGGGAATGGGGTGGGGGAGTTGCAATCTTCTGACACCAGCATTTTATAGATCTTTCATTAAGTGTTCCAACTAAATGTGTCTAGTATTGAAGAGCTTGCACTAGACTTGCTGCCAAGTCGACTTATGTGAGTGATGAAGTCTTGAAACACAAGCCGTGGAGTCACAAGTGGTAAACAAAAAGATGGACTTTGAGAAAGTCTAACCCTTTAACCCCTAAGGGGTTTCCCTTTGACGAGTAAAATTGTCTGGTGTTAGACAGAGTAAAATCTATAAAGTCACTCTTAGGGAGGAAAGGGTTAAGGGAGATAGTTTTTGAACCCTTTAACCCCTAAGGGGTCTCCCTTTGACGAGTAAAATCTATAAAATCACTCTTAGGGAGGAAAGGGCTAAGCTTGCACACAAGGAAGCAGTCTCCTTAACCACCTGTAGGCATGCTGTCTTGCAATTGACATTTCTTCCCATAGATCTTTCCAAGAGAAGAAACTCATCATAAAGCCTTGTAAATTACCTTTGTTAAAGTAATTATTGATGATAGCCTGAGAATGAGCAGTTCTCTTTAAATACACACAGCTTGTGTGTATGTATGAAATCCTTTAAGAAGGTTAAAAAGTTTCAAAGATCTATTCACAAATAAGTTAACACCCTGAGTTAGGGAAAGTCAAATAATTTGAAGAAAATGGCAACAAATATTATTAGTGGCCTGTTAACATTTACTGTGGAATATATTCAGCACCCTCCTGACAAGTTCCCAAACACAATAAAGGATCTGAAAAAGGATGTGACAGGCCTGCATGGTCTGATCTACTGTGGGTTATGGTCGCAAATAATGATGTTAATGCCTTCAGTTTACGTTTTGGCAAGATTCTCTGGACCAAATGATAGGATTTTATGAGCTTACATTGGTAATACCACTATTAGCAGGTGTCCTAACTTTAATAAGCTGTTCAGTGTCCCATCAAAATGGACACTATGCAATTGAACCTTAATATCTCAATAAGCTGAAAATGTTAAAACAAAAAATTCTGAAACTGCCTGTGAATAACAGTATTTTAATTCAATACACCAATAAAAACCCACTCTTTCACAGAGTAATATATTAAATTTTATAAACGGAAAATTAGTTTTAACATATCTTTACAATTTCCATCTGTAATATATTCACAGATTCACTAATAATTCGTACTATACGATATAACCTGGCAGCCTTTCCAAAAAAAGCTAATTTTACAAAATGTTGTAGATGATATTATCTGGCACACTCAGCTGAGCAAGCAAATAATTAAAGATACAAATGGTAAAATGATGCAAGTCTTTCTGTTCTCTCTGTAGGGTTTTAGATGTATGTCTAAACTACGGTAGCCTTTGAATGATTAGAAAAATGAAGACTCTTTCGCACGAACTTGAGGAAAACAATAAAATACATTGTATCCTGTTACGGGATACACTTACGAAGGTGTTTCCACAAGCCACCATTTCCAAAATCCACAGTCTTTCTTTGCCAAGAGTCGGTCTATCATCGACAACAATCAGTGAAAGATACGATTCCTTCCGAGCATAACAGGAAAAGTCTACGTCGATAACAGAAATGGTAGATCATCGATATTGTTTTAGGAGATTCAGTTTCGTGTCGAGCCCACACGTCGATATTCAATCAGACTTGTCTTTCTGGGATTTCTTGAAAGGGGTTAACGCAACTCCACCAACTGCAGATACTGCGGTGTATGTCGTCGATAAAGCTGTCCCTGCAAACCAGCCAACTCCTCCAACAACTGTGGCTGCCTTGCTATAAACGCCACCAGATATTTTCGACAACAAGCCCGGTTGAGGTTCCTCGCAATTTTCTTGTCTGTCTTCCCGCGGAGGTTCTCCTTTTACGTCAATTTCCTTAGGATTCTTATCTCTCTACAACAGAAAAATCTTCACTTTAAAAGAGCAAGTGACTACAGTATTTGTCATTTAAAGGCCCATGGTTATCGCAATTACACTCTGCTACAGGTTTTATAAAAACATGTACGCGATAAACAACGAACCTCTTTCATGGTGAACTTTCTGTCGCCACTGTCTGACGTCGAGTTCGAACGCCGAGCCTAAAATAAAACAACGTGTACACAGGAATAAAATCAAATCATTCACCTAAGTACTGACGTAGTTAAATTTATATTGTTCGTTTAAAAGTAAATACAAAAGAGATCCTCGTACCACTATTTGCTGCTGGGAGCTATTGTCGGACACCATTGGAAATAAATTTTTAAGAAATAGACTTCTTCACAACCAGGCAACAGTTCCGGAAATGAGTTTTTAAAAACAGACGATCATTGTCCAGCGACCAATCAACTGCTTGGATTTGGAAGAGGATATCCCGGTTCATCCCGTTTTCTTGGCAGGGACTGAGGTAGGGACTATCCGCCGAAAGAAGCCTGTCCAGGAGATGGACTCGCAAGTGAAGCGCAGTAAACTCTTGTACATTATTAAAATGCATTAGGACTTCCAAATTTGAGACAAGACGTTCCTGACAAACAATAGCGTTCACAAAATATAGGGGAATTGCATTGCACTAAAACATGAATAACACAACTAGTTTTCTAATATTTGTGATTAAATACGTGAAAAAATGGCAATCTTCAGTTGGGATTGTACATCACGCAGTTCACAGGAAAATGTGATTATCACCGACAGTAGGCACCGGAAGTAACAAACTTCAGAGAGGTGATGATAACGGTAGAAGACTGGGTTCAAGTAATTTTATAATCAAAATGGCGCTCTTTGTTTGCAATAAAAAGTACATACGTATTCCATTCCCAGTTCCGGGTTCTTAACGGACGACTGTGAGCCTAAAAAGCCTGAGAGTTAAAACTGGAATGTCTTCAGTTCAACTTCAAAAACAAAGTGATAAGAAAGCGATAAAATTGTCCCAAGTCGGAGAGGCAAGCGTTTCAACAGCTGAGGAGACCCCAATTCTTTCTGGATTTTCTCTGCAACTGCCCGCGAAAGTCAACCGAACAGAATCAACAAGCTCAGAAAGCTCCTGGACTGAAAAGTTACTTAACTCATTGAAGTTCAAGAACCCCGGTCCTCTGCTCAAAGATTTTAACCCAGATACAAGTCGACGTGAAATGCGGAAGCTGAAAAGACTAGATATGAAAGAATGGAAAGATCCCACTAAACGAACTAAAAGAAGGCAGCAGCGTCACAGAAAACGGCCACAGAAGCAGACATTCCACGATCGATCAGGCGTTCGAATGTCCGATGGTAGGGATGTGTGTGATTGCCAGAATACTGACTGTCCAGGATGCCACAATCCTTGTTCCTCGTGTGGATCAGAAAAATGTGGTGTTGAATGTCGCTGCGATCGACAGTGGACTTACCTGAAAGATATAGAAATAGAGAACCCCTTACCGAGCGTGGCTCGAAGATTAGCAAATCGATAAAATATAAAGAAAGTATCTATTGTAGGAAGATTATCGAAACGCTCGCGCAAATTAGTAGAGGTTTCACTCAAGATCAAATTCCCCGTACGAGCTTTGACGTAGTTCATGAACTCGTGCGGGGAAACATGGGCGAATATTTGACAGGTGTTAACCTCAACCAGTGGGTAAACTTTCACTCCAGGTAAACCAAACCTCCAAAAACGAAGTTTGTTTGAAAAATTAAATTTATTTGCACATCTGTTGGTGAGTTTTAAAAGGTTTCTCTCAATCTTTGGTAACAGCAAGCTCTCTCCAAGTAAAGTTGTCAGAGGGGTTTGAACAATAAATATTAGTTATGGCATATTTGCAGGGAGCAGGGTTGGCGCAGTGGTGAGAGCGCTGGCCTTCCACCAATGTGTCCCGGGTTCGATCTCGGGCTCGGCGTCATAAGTGGACTGAGTTTGTTGGTTCTCTACTCTGCTCTGAGAGGTTTTTCTCCGGGTACTCCGGTTTTCCCCTCTCCTCAAAAACCAATATTTGATTTAATTTCGAGTTTATTTGATTAACAGTCTCCCCAATTAGTAGAGCACTCGTGTTCAGCTAGAGCGATTTGAGACTTAAATAAAGTTATTATTATTATTATTATTATTATTATTATTATTATTATTATTATTTGATACCAAATTTCGTATGTTTGTTATGTGCTTTTTGAAACACTGTGACTTTTTTGGTAGCGGTTGCCAGTGACTCATTGCCCAGTTGATCTTTGTCAGTTCTTATGCACCTATCAACATTAAGCCCCAGGGTGGGTGGGGGGTGAGAAGTATCAATGCTTTCGATATTGCCGACACATAACCTGCCCATGCCTGTTGTTAGTTACCTGGTGTTGTTATTGATCTGAACAATGTTCTTGTTATACATCAGTCAATGGAAATCCACACCTATTCAACTCAGGCAATGCATAAGCATTAGCAGGGACAAGCCAATGTTAGACACTCGATAGTGCCCCAGTATGTTGGGTCTTGGATCTTATTTGCTTCTTTGGTAGTGAAAGTGGGGAATTTCTCTTCAGTATGCCTTCTTCTTGTGATTGATGATATACCGTAAAATTCTGAAAACAAGCCCCTCCATGTATAAGCCCCCCTTACTCATAACACAAAAAACCGCCCCTCTGTTAAATCGCCCCTCCAAATATAAGCTGCCCAGGGGACTTATACTTGGAAATTGGCCTTGAATACAAATTAAAACAAACGATTTTTTAACGCAAATTTCCCTCCTTACATAAGCCCCTCCAAAAAAAAGCCCCTCAAAAAGAGCCTTTGAAAAATATAAGCCCTGGGGCTTATTTTCGGAATTTTATGATATGACTTAATTAGTGTATACTTCCTCCAGTAGGCAGGAACAACATGAAATCATTGCCCTGGGGGCGGGATCGCAGGAACATGTAGACCTCTTGCCCAAGTCCCCAGTTGGGGGAGGTGAGGATTTACATTGACTGGTGCATTAATAAAATGAATTTGTCTGTGATGCAACTATAGAGTACTGAACAACAATCAACATTTACAGTTTGAGACAACCTTGTATTTGGTCAATGACGTCACAGTATCGTACTCGGTATCGTATCGATTAAACGGTATCGGCCCACCCTTACCTCTTCCATCGTCCCAGGCCTGGTCGCCATTGCTGATCAAAGCCACCGCGCATCCTTTTTTCGTTCTCTTTTGCTTCGATCGCCATCTTGGAAAATTAACGTGAGTAGTGTACTTGCAATCTGCAGGATTCTTAAGCCATCTCGCAATCAATCGGCCATCTTTCAATAAAATAACACTGTGGAGATAATAGACCAGTATTTATTAACTGCATTGGAAAACAATTCCTCAAAAAAGTTGGTTCCCTTTTCTTTTGACATAATTTCACTTCAATACAAATACACTATGTTGTGTACAGTTTTCGGATAACTCTACACGAAATGAATCTTAAAAAAGGCTATGAATCTTCAGGGTTGAACATCGCAGTGGTTGTCCTCATTGCTATTCCTCGTATTGTCGTAATTTCGATCTTATATTGTGTTTTCACCGTACTACTGTATTCTGTAGGATGTTGATTCCCAAGAAAAACAGAGTTATGATCTACGAGAACCTCTTCAAGGAGGGTGTCGCTGTGGCGAAGAAGGATATGAACTGCCCAAAGCACCTTGAAATTGAAGGAGTTCCAAATTTACAAGTTATCAAAGCTATGCAGGTATTGAAAACATTATGGATAACAAGCTCTGTGTAAAGTCGAAAGTGGGTACTTTTCCATCGGTTTTCATCATGAAGTGTTGTCCACGGAGTCTTTTAGGGTCTCCTGTAACGACAGGAATAATGAGAATGGGCAGTGTTTTGTTGCCTTAAGTTGCTTGCTTTCAGCCTTCATGTATTCAGTACCAGCCAGATTTTTTTTATTGGGCATTGGGCACAGGTCCCAAACTAAGCATTAAGGGTGTTAAAATTCGTTGTACAACGTGTTAAGCCCGATTTTTTTTTTTTTTTTTTCATTTTCAACATTTTCATTTTGTCGGCGTAATTGTTAACTCCATGTCAAAAGTGAAGTAACCGATCTCACAATGGCAACTGGAAATAATGAAATTAGGATAAATGAAATTCTGTAGGTTATTGTTACAGTAACTACATGTATAATAATGTGGTTTGTTTTATTTGTCACTCTCAGGCCTCCAGTTAAAGCCGTGGCTACACGAGCGATTTTTGTTCTTGTGATGGTAATGTAATGTTTTCTAAATTTGTCGCCTTGCCAGCACACAGTGAAAGTCACGTATAGTGACCCTCGCACAAGTGCTGTGATGGCGACAGCTAAAAAATTGCAAGAAATTGAATGAGTTTAACTTTTCGCGACAAAATCACAGACTTTGTCACTCATGTAGCCACCACTGCGCACTGGCGACGCTACAATTTCCAGAAAAATCGCTCACGTAGCCATGGCTTTATGCCAGTTTGGCTATAATGTGACTCACTGCTGGAAAAGTGGGTCCCTTTCCATGACACAGCGTCTTCTCTTAACCTTTTTTCCCAATATAGATTTTCAAGAAAGATCTGGATATGCAGATTGGATCACCAATCTCTTGGAATTTGGCTAACTTAATCTTGTGACCAAAAAACCCCTTTGGGATCCCAGGATTGAAAGATAATATTGATTTTGGGATTGTTACTCATGTTTCCTCCTTGGTGATGGTAACGTAGTGGAAAATGTAGAAATTGTAATAAGTTGTATCAAGTAATTATAACTTTTCTCCACTTTTAGTCACTCAAGTCTCGAGGGTATGTCAAGGAACAGTTTGCGTGGCAACACTACTATTGGTACCTCACAAATGATGGTAAAGAATCTTATTTCTTTTTAATCTATTCAGTGCATGAATAATTCCAATTGTTTAGTGCATGAAATGCTGCTAATTAGACAATTAACACCATATCTTAATGTCTAGTCAGACTCCATTCAAGCAAAACTATAGGCCATTTCCGAGTTCATGTCTGCCTCCTCTTCAAAGTGAGTCTAAGTGTGAAGTTTTTGTTATGAAAATTAGTTTTCATTCATATGTAAAGTAGAACTAATTACCATCCCAAAAACTTCGCACTTAGACTCGCTTTGAAGAAGAGGCAGACATGAACTCAGAAATGGCCTATTTGTGTGATATTGCATTAATTTAAGAAGTATGTTGATCTCATGGAAATAATTTTCTGACAGTTGATTTTATTTCATTCGAACTTGAAAATGGTGTCATAATGTCACCGAAATGTTATTCTTTTATATTGCTAATATATGAATCTTAATCTATTGTTACCCCTCAAAACTCATTTCACCTTTGTAATGGCTTGTAGTGGATTTATTCACTCACTAGGTATCACATATCTGAGAGATTACCTTCACCTTCCTCCTGAGATTGTCCCAGCCACCCTTCGCCGACAGGCCAGGACTGAGACGGCCAGACCCAGACCAAAAGGTGAGCTTCTTAGACTAATGCAAGTTATTTAGCAAATTGTAAAGTGTGACTATGAAAATAAACATCAGTGACTGGTAATGGATAGTATTTCCGTTGCAAGCATGTCTTTATTCTACTTCTCCAGGTCCAGATCAGCCTCGTGGACCTCCTTCAGGGGACTCTGCTGATCGTGAGGCCTACAGACGGGGTCCTGCCCCTGGAATGGAGCCCAAAGGTGGTGCAGGCTCTGACTTCAGACCTGACTTTGTAAGTTTTCATTGTCTTTGCCACAGAACCAAAGCCACCCTTGTTGTAATGTTCCTCTTAAATTTAAGCAACTGCTTTTAACATGAATATTGTAAAAGCTCTATTAAGTCCCCCCTCTCTAATAAGCCCCCTCTGTCTTGGGACATGATAGTTGGCAATTAGTCCCTCCCATTCCTTATTACGAAAATCCACTTCGTGCAGCCCAAATACATTTTTTTTAACAAAAACAGTACATGGCAATAACACTCAATGCAGATTCAATCTTTTAATTGCAGACATTCTTATAGACAATCGGTTCCATTTAAAGTTAAACTGCAGTTGTTTCAGTTTTGTACAAAAACTATTTTATGAAAAAAAAAATGGCATGTTTTAAGGTTTGAAATAAGCCCCCCTCTCTAATAAGCCAGGCGCTAAGGAGGGCTTAAACTAAATAAGTCCCCCTGGGGCCTTAATAGAGCTTTTACTGTTTTTCTGTTAACTGCCTCTATCGTAGTTCTTTTTACAGATAGCCTATATTTTGCATTTGCCATTGAATTATCCACTTTCACATTATTTTCAAAATCAAACAAACCTGGTATAAGAAGATTTGAAAGAACTGCTAAGAATATTTGTATCTCTCAGTTGGTATGCATGCTGTGTTTGGTCAGCTTTACTGGCCATATCCTACTGTACGACAAGCTAATATTGAACATTTCTTCTTTTCGCCCAATTAACCTCATTTTCTCAGTCAATACTCTAATTTACAAGTCCTTGTTTTTTCTCACTGATTTATGAAAAAATCTTGGCTGTAACTTACAGTACAGATGTCAGACTCTGTTAGTAAGGGGTATGACTTCCGTGACTTGTGTTTAGTTGTATTCTCAAATTTACTATGTCCCACTATCAACCTCCCGGGGCCCACACAAACTACCGTTGGGTATTTTGAATTTAGTTGAAATGTATGGGAATATCGAAAAGGTTCATATTGTTGTAATTTGCTTGGGTTAATATCCACATGTAAGATCAAAATAAATGTTTTTTGTACCTGAAATGTTGTGTACTGTCGTCCTTGTAGCTGAAAATGGCGAATTTTAGCTATTTGAAGAGTTTTGCATGCAACGTTTACCTGAGCGTATAGCAGAGAGACAAGGGTAGAAAGCTCAATTTCCAAACTGGGCACTGGGAAGGCTGAATGCCAGAGGTTTCTTCTCATACCATGTTATTTGAAATCCGTCCAAAACTCGAAGCACTACACCTCAATTAATATTGATAAATCTAGCAGCCGAAGATCAAAGGAAGTGTTGCTGGAATTTGGTGTGTCGGCTGTAACAGTCACGCTGCTTGCTCCTTTCCAATTGGATAATAACAAACAATACCCTTTTCATAAATTCATCCTGTGGGAGGGGAAGTAGGGGCAAATAAATAGCACAATTTGCCTCACCCCAGGCTGGCTAGTAGAAAGATCGCTGCTGTTTATGCCCCTACTCCCCCTCCTGCAGGACAAATTTATGAAAAGGGTATTGTTTATCATCATCTAATCAGAAAGGAGCAAGCGGCATGACTGTTACAGCCGGCACACCAAATTCCAGCTACGGTTCCTTCAATCTTTGATTGCTAGATTTCTCATTACTATTTGAGGTCTAGCGCTTCGAGTTTTGGATGGATTTCAAATATAATGGTACCAGAAGAAACCTCTGGCATTCAGCTTTCCCAGTGCGTGCTTTGAAAGCCGAGTGATGGGAATTTGTCAGTGAAAATTGGCTTAGTGCTGGGCCGGTCCAAAATCTAGCTTTGCACCCTTGTGTCTCTTCTATACGCTCGGGTAAACATCGCATGCAAAACTCTTCAAATCGCTAAAATTCGCCGTTTTCAGCTACAAGAACGACAGTACACAACATTTCAGGTAAAAAGGCGTTTATTTTGATCTTATCATATGTGTAGATATTTTAATATCTTTAAAAAGTGCTACTATGATCAAATTTTTACCCCTTGAACTTTTAGGTTTATCACATAGAATTCCAGGAAAGATTTAAAAGGCCGTTTACCGTTTTCAAATATCTGCATTGGTTCCAGAGATATTTGAGTTTGAAAAATGTATAAAATATGCAAATGAGTGGACTGGTGATGTCACAAACTCAACCCAAAATTTACATCAAGTTCTTAAACAGAGCTATCTCAGTCAATTTGAAACAGAGACCATTGAAACTTGACAGGCTAATTGTTCTACAGGCAACACACCTACGACTATAAAAGAATTTGGTTCCCAAGGCAACTCACTCTTCTCCAGTCCCTCCAACCTGATTTCAATATTTTAGTGATTTTCAGCTTGAAAAAAATTGAACAAGGCCACAAACACGACATAACATATTTATATGCTTGCTGGATCGCACAAATGAGGCACCATTGGCAAATATCAAAATAGAATGCCAAAGGTGGCCAGTAAAGTCACTAATATCTGGGAGGCCTGGAACCCAGTATGTTGCCATGGTAACAAAACTTGTAAGCTCATATTGTGGAACACGTCTGGTAGAATCTTACTGCAAAAAATCAAGCATGTCTGATAGAAATTGGCGGAGATATCTTTTTTCATCATTTGATTAAAATTTGGTCGAGTTTATGTCATTACTTGGCTAATTTGCATAATTATTTTAAAAACTTGAATATCTCTTGACCAAAAATAGATATTTCGATATAGTAAATAGCATTCTTCTTCTCGTGTCTTTGTGCGCTCTTGTGCTATTTTTCACTGATTACATACATGTATTGAAAAATAGTAAGGATCTCTTTAACCAATCTGAATGGAAGATAGTTGCTAGTTATGCTGACAAATCAATGTATAAACTACTTGGCACTCACTCTGTGGGCAGTATGTGAAATTTTCAGCCAGCCCTTCCAAGTAAACCCAAAAATGCATCAGTTGCTCAGATTTTCTTTCTTGTTTTTTCTGCAGAGAGCTGGATATGGCCGTGGCCGTGGCGGTGGCGGTGGCGGTGGATTTGGTCCTCCACCTTCATAGTGAACAGAACTTCAGATCATTGTTGATAGCATGAAGAATAAACCTCACTGAAATAATATTTAGTGTCCCTTGCTTGTTCTGTATTTTCTATCCCCTATTCATTCCCTTCAATCATTTTATTGATTCAAATAACAAAGAAAAGGAACTCCTGTTGGATTAAGCAATCATTAAAAAAACTCAATATTTGTTATTGATATGGTAACTAATGTTGAAAAAGAAAAACAGTCACACACTGTCATCAAAGACAAGCAGTTGTTCTTAGGGTGGTCAAAAAACTATGCCACAAAAAAGCATTTCCCACTGGATAAAGTTTTCTTCACTTTCAACAATAACATTAATGTTGTTCGAATGAGATGCTCCTTTTTTGCACCAATACAGAAAAGTGGATTTTGTTAAAATTATGTTGTCCGAGTGGCTTTACTATGCCAACAAAAGGTCGGCCTGCAAATCAAGCATGTCTGCGGGTTATCCAGCATAAAAAAGAGCCAAACACTCAGGCCTTGATGCATTTACCAAGGCCAAGTTCTTGAGATTTCCCTGTAATGCCCAAACAGACGAGGTTATTTCTATGGAAATAAAAAGAATGCAATGCAACAGGAGGCTTGTTCTTCCTTTCCAGGATAATAGAACTTGTTATACAAATGCTCCTCATTCATAATTTTAAAAGGTGTAGATATTTTTCTTTCACTTTAATGCAACAATTATTGAGGGAAAACGTTTTGCCATGAGTTTTATTGCTGTGCTTTACAAGAATCACCATGCTAGAAAAAAAATTTTGTAATGCCTGCAGGCATTACAAGGAAATCTTGACTGCTCAGCAGCCAATCAGATTGCTCATACCATTGTTGCCATATAACAATAGAACATTACTGACTGTTAACTGTTATTATTATACATTGGTGTCACCAGCTGGATTTTGATTGGCTATAAGCAAGCAGCTAATTCTTGCTAGCTCTGTTTCTCTCACGTCATACCTACAGACCATAGTTTTTATATATGTAGAATTGACGTCATACTTACAGACAATAGTTTTATGCACGCAGAAGTGACGTCAACTAATACACTAACCAGCAGTTTGATCAGTTTTGTTATGGCGGAGTCGCCAGTGCAGCTCAGGAATATGCATAATAAAACAATTATTGGATTCGACTTTCGCATGATAGCGATAATTATCAAGGCCTCAGTTTATGTTATCTGCCTCAGCCTTCGGCTTCGGCAGATAACACAAACTTTGGCCTTGATAATTATCGCTATCACGCTCAACCTCATCCAATAATTGTTAATTAATAAGTTGTCCTAACTTGGCAAGAACCCAAGTACCTGCATTACTATGGCTTGGTAATTTAAAAAAATTATTCTAACTTGTATGTAACCAATATTATATTATTAATTTTAATATTTCACATTTTTCTTCAACTATAATATTTGATACAACATTTTACATTATGAAGACTGTATTGAAAACCACGCTGACTTACAAAATTAATGTAATTACTTAGCTTAAGACATTTTTATTTTCTTGCTTTAGACATTAAACATTCTTTGTATCAAAACAATAATATGTTATATTCAACCCTTCCATTGCTGTCTCCTGGACCATGTTTACCTAACATAACATTTTTTTTGTGTGAAGAAACTAAGTCAGTCAAGTCAATGAATTGACTGTAATATTATGATCCACATTATTCCACAAATGTCATTCACTGAGCTGGAACAAACTCCTCAAAGATCCATTATAATTATAAGCAATATTCCAGTTTGTATTTTTTATGCAAAACATTTGTGACCAACTAAACTCCAAGTAAAATATTTTTCTCTCCAAAGTACTAGAAGGCACACAGGCTAACAATAAAAAAACCTTAATATATATCTTAATGTCTCAAGATCATCAACAAATGGCTGTCAACCACCATCATGAAATGGTGATACTGACAGTTGTACTACAAAACAAGATCTACACTCCAGTGGTGAACTCCATCAATTGAGTCCTAATCCAACAATCACAGAATGGAGGAGGACTGGACGGCAGTCAAGTAGCCATCATGGAGTAATTCTCTTCAAGACATAGATCATGCCGACATTATCCACTGACACAAAAGTCTTGAAATCTGGAGAGAAGTGAATGCTCTTGGCCTGAACTCCCTTCAGGTTGAATTGTTGGCACAAACTACCATCTCTTTTCCACCACTGCAATTTAGCACGAAAGAATATGGACTATGATCAAGAAACCCCAGCATTCAAGATATTTTATGAGGAAGAGAGAATAATAATGCCTTTGCTAAATCTAAAAGTGAAGTTTTCATTCACACATGTATTGCTGTCATTACCTTTATGTTGTTACTGACTGAAACCAGAAGTTCGCTGTCACTTGATAACCAACAGTTACTGACCCATCCATCATGCTTGCTACAAACTGTGAGTTCTCTTCCATCAGCTATGTTCCATATCTGGCAATGGGAGTAGACCTTTTACTCATTTAGAGGCATAAGTTCATGATGCAAAGGTTACAAAAAGGAGATGTATCAGACTTTTGACAACTACATTATAGCCTTTATCTCTTTTATAGCACTTACTCTAACTGTTCCATCATCACAGCCAGTGCAGACAAACTTGTTGTCCACAGAGAATGAGGCAGACCTCACACAATCAGGATGTAGCCCAAGAGAGTAAACAAGAACTCCTGTAATTGCATCCCAAACCTAAACAAACACATTCCATGTATTCTGCATAAGTAAGTTTAACACAGTTTTCATACAACATGCATCTGACAAAGTATAGCTTCAAACCGTCATATTGTGGCTCTAACCAAATAACATTTTCTGACGAATGTTACACTCCACCCTCACTTTATCTCTTGTTGATTACTGTATGGACAAAATATCTTTCTCAGAATTGACTCCACACAATTTGAGCCTTAAATATGTGAAATGAATATGAAGAAGACCACTAACTGCAAATCTGGGTGACACAGTCATGAAAAGGTCCCACTTAGTCAAAATTCTCCTCACATTTCTACTGTAGCCCATATAAGACATCTAAAATATATTTTTTGGATTGAAATTTTCATCTCAAATGTTTGTTACAAAATCTGAGTTGTTAAATCTTTTCACATAAATAGCTCAATTAAACAGCTCAGATTTTTACCGCAAAAATCAGAGTTGTTTAATCTCCAAAATGCACAACTTGGATTTCTAATGCAAAAATCTGAGTTGTTAATTTTTCAATTAAACAACTTAGATTTTTATTGTAAAAATCCGAGTTGATTAATCTCCAAAATGCACAACTTGGATTTCTAGCGCAAAAATCAGAGTTGTTAATTTTCAATTGAACAACTCAGATATCTAACACAAAAATCCAAGTTGTTTAATATCCAAAAATATACACAACTCGGATTTTTATCGTAAAAATGTGCGCTAGAGATCCGAGTTGTGTATTTTGGAGATTAAACAACTCGGATTTTACCAGTAAAAATCTGTTGTTTGTTTGAAAAGATTTTGTAACAAACATTCGAGATGAAAATTTCAATGAAAAAAAAATATTTTAGATGTCCTATATGGGCCGCGGTACATTTCCCCAACATTTTCTTATCACACAAGTTGGGAGTACAGAAAAAAACGTTTCATCCTTGTTGACAGTTTCCTTTATTCGCATATTATTACACGAGACTGTGTGGTGAAAACAGAGGCTGCTTACTATTATGCTTTAAGAGTTAAACAGACAAACTCGGTACAAACTAAACAGAAACCAATTAGCTTTTCAACATTTATTAAAACATAGCTTTATTAATTTTACAGGAAGTGCATATAATTTACAGTGGATGCAAAAGCAGAGTGCAAGTGAGTTCAGTAGTTTTCTAGACCTCACAATTGCATTATTCAGGCCAAAATGGCATCCAAACAGCATACACACAACATCCCCCACATGGATGAAAATACATTCCAAGCCATGCATCTACCTACACAAAGATTCAATGTAGGCAGAATTTGGCACACAGGTCATAGGCAAGCAAGTTACTGGTGTCCTGTCCACATTTTGATTGCTCCTGTGACTTAATACTGAACAGAAGCACAGCAACAAAATCTGGGAGTCCACGATAGGATTAGCCTACTTGAGTTTTCTTCCTTTCCAATCACAATCCTTATGATTGAACATTTCTGGTGGTTATTTTCCGTGCACAGCAACAAGTTGATTTACAACATTAAACCTTGAGCCCAAAAATTAAAACTTTTCAATTTTGTAACCCAGGATTTTGATTATGTCTTGTTTGTATTTGCTGGTGGGTGTTTTATGTTGTTCATACCCTAATTTGAATGTTAGTAGTACTGTCAACATTTAGTATAAAACTAGTTCCTTTAGCAATTTTGTTACAATCCCTGATGAAGTCTCTGTGA
This sequence comes from Galaxea fascicularis, assembly GCA_948470475.1. Classification (NCBI taxonomy): domain Eukaryota; kingdom Metazoa; phylum Cnidaria; class Anthozoa; order Scleractinia; family Euphylliidae; genus Galaxea; species Galaxea fascicularis. The sequence goes on along the minus strand of OX419340.1, from coordinate 30,686,453 downwards.
TCAGATGAAACTGGTTGGATAATAAACAAAGTCGACAAGATCTGTTGCTGTGTGCTTCAAAGTGGTTATGAGCCTCTTAATTCAGAAAATGAATGTTGTAAACTACTCGCAAGTATATGGGTTTTATTCCTTGTTATGAAACGTTACTGGAAGATCAAATAGAGAAGCATAACACTTACACAGGGCTGTCAACCCCCGAATCTTCAAATATTGGGAATTGATAGGGAAGGGATAATAGATGATGTCATAACGACATGATGTCATCATTACCATTGTAACATTTGATCTGATTGGTTTATTTCCAACCAATCACACTACTGCTTAAATTACAGTGGCAATGCTTGCAAGAACAACAGTTTGTTGGAGTTTACCAAGAAACGTTTTAATTTTGTTATCCACGTTAACAGTAAAATAGTCAAACAACTCAAAAAGTTGGGCCTCACAAGAAACAGCAAACTTCGGCAATTATCTGGGAGATTTGAGATGCTAATCTTGAGACCGGGAGATATGGTCCAAAATCTGGACTCTCCCAGATTATCCAGGAGTGGTTGACAGCCCTACTTGCATCAAATTTTACACATGATTCTAAGGTCAAATATAAGTCTAACAACCCTCTTAAATATAAATATCTTATCCGTTTGGTTTATCCCAAACAAAATTATCAAAAGAAAGTTCCTGCTCTTCTGTTTATCTTTCATTAGTCTTTCGCAGCATCCTGATGAAATTTGTTTTTTCAATTGGCCATTTTTGTGATCATAATTTTAGCTGTACAGTTTCATGGCTGGATTTTAGTTTTTTAAATGTGAGAAATAAATGCCAAGCATTATGCACTGGTTGGCAGAGGTTAAATCATTAACAGGATGCAAAGGAGTGAAATCAGCCTCAAAAGTTTAATGGTCAATGCCCATGTAATTTACCATCAATTAATTGTGTACTTTAGTCTACATGTTTAGTGAACAAAAATTCGGGAAATTGACCTCTGAAGGCATTTGTTCCATTAGTTTCTATGTTGCCATCCTCCTTCAGGAAAGTAAACCTTACACCAGCACAACCAGTACTAGGGTAGCGGGTAGCTCCCCTTCTGGATGTAGGTCCAGAAATTAATGCCTTCAAGCGATATTTAGTGTCTTCCGCATAATTTAATTCAACAGGTGTATCAAAGAAAAATTCAAATCCCTCGTATCCATCTAACTGAGGCTCTGAAGTAAAATTTCCTGATTGTTTCAGAACTGAATGCCCCTTTTTATTCTTCACTTCTTCTAGCTCCAAAGATACTGAATAATCTTTACTGTCCATTCCGAAAAAGCACACCCCATGAAGTGAGACAATCCTGTCCACCTCAAAAAGGATGCTATCTGTTTGGCCATTGTAAGTCCAAGTTCCCGGATTGTCATAGTCTCTAAATCTCCTACATCGAAGTAGCGTACCTTCAACTCGAGAGGAACTACTTCTTTTAGCATCGGAAAATCCCACTGGTTGATTCAAGGTTGAATTAAAATACTGGTCCAAGATACCTGTTTCCTCCTCGGTGAGAATCCCTCTGTTGGCAACTACAGAAGTAAACTGTTTTTGTCCCATTACTGGAAAACGTATCGCTTTGATTATTCGTTCCCCAAGAACTCTTCTTTTAACTTGTCCTTCTGTTGGTAAACCTTGCTTTTCACATTCTTTGGTTGCCCAACGATCGACTGCGTCAAACAATTTAACTTCCGAGATGTTTAGAGAATCCCTTTCAACAACGGCTTGAAGTAAAGACCTGTCTATTGTCTCGAATTCATCTGATTCCAAAGCTACCTTACTTTGCCTGTCGATCAACATCCAGCAATGCTCTGCAAGTTTTTCCTCTTTATGCAGCTCAGCAATTGGCAAAACACTGAATACATTCGATGGATACAACTGACTTTTCAGAAATTTCGTGCATTCATCCGCGAGTGAGGGCACCATGTACTTCTTCGACAAGTATAGTACTTGCATAACATTATTTCCGTTTAAGTCAACTTTATCGCTGTAAATAAAGCGGAAAAATTCCAACAGACTGTCATAATCACAGTCAGGCAATTCTACGAAATCTCTGGTCTCCGGCAGTTCACCGTAAAACATGGTGTAAAATACTGGGCTGCTAATCGACAGTACAAACTTGTGGGCTGAAATAACTTGCTTCGATTTTTTGCTTTCACTTTTGTCACTCGCCACTTGAATAACAAACTTCACATCGCTAAGGATATCTTTGTTGAACAGGAACTCGCATCTGTCCCTGATGGTTCGTCCTGATGTCTGCCAGTTTTCAGGGCAACTCTCTGGAATAACTGGCGAAGCTGCCATCGCTTTAAGGTGGCTCGAAAGGGTATTTCGTTGATGTAGTGTTTGCGAGACGATGAAAGATTGCAAAGAACAAACTATGTGTCTCCTTGGAACTTTATTGTTGGGCTATATGTTAAGGGTGCTTGTGACGTCATATCAGTTACCATAGCAATGCCCCAGTCCACAAAAAGGCCCTCTAAGGGCCTGTTTAAATGCCAGTTTTTGAAAAATTACTGAAAAACTAAGGGCCTGTTTACATGGAGGGAGGGTGCCCCGGCTAACCGAGCTACCCTGGGAGAGCCAACTTGTCATACGTTTCTTTCGAAAATGTATTGAGGCGTTTACATGCTAGACAGGGTAACCCGCCTTGCCGGGGCACCCTGCCTGCCTGCCTGCCCGGAGCACTCTTCTAACCGCGATAGCTTTTTGCCATGTAAACGGTTCTTGCCAGGGCACTCGGCTAGCCGAGGTGAGAAGACCGTTATATTCAAAGTTATATTCCAAGGCAGATTTTAACATTAACTGCCTCTAGTGGCTACGCTCAATTAATAAAGTGAAAAATAATAGCCCTAGACAATGAAAAGCGGCCGTTAGCGGAACAAGTGGTGGAAAAATCATAAAACTTGCCGCCAAAACCTTTCTTTTGTCCGCCATATTGTTTGCTGTTCTCACGGCCGCTCTAAAAATAGCCCAGTGACTATCCCGCTCAGGTGAGTTGCATGTAAGCATTTATAGATTATGCTAGTAAAAGTGGCATATTGTGCTAGTAGCATTGCTTTTTTTTTTTTGGCCAAATTACGCTAACAGTATGCTCTTTTTTCCAAATTATGCCACCGTTTTTTTTAAATTATGCTCTTTGAAAAAATGCAAATAAGTCCAAAATATATGGCCGACGCCATATTGTAGCCTTGACTTCCGGTTTCGGTGCACCTCAGAACCGGGCTCAGTGCTTCACAGTGAACTACAAATGCTACTAGTTTAACTAAAACTTCAAATATCGATTAAGGTCACCAAGTGCTTGGGACTAGAGACAAAAAATTATTAAAATTATCAAAATGCGCAAATTATGCTAGCATTGCTACTTGGCAGAAATTATGCCCGTTTGCTTGAATTATGCCAAAAATTATGCTAGCATAATCTATAAATGCCTAGTTGCATGTAAAGGCGAGCTATGTTTTAACCCTCCTCGCCGGGTAGCTCGATTAGCCGGGGCACCCTCCCTCCATGTAAACAGGCCCTAATTCGGTGACCTCCCGTTTTTATTTCTTTGTTGGAAAGCTCCCTAAATTCTTTAACTTTTCTGGCAGTATGAAAAAAATTTATCGAGTAGAATTTAATACATTTTAAAAAAACGCGTCTTATGGCTTACAGAAAATTCTACTAGATAATTTTCCTCGAAACTGCTATATGTGAAGTGCCACCGTGAATGGTACGGGCAAAAAATCAAGATAGGTCACCGAGCAAAAAACAAAAGTTTTCTGCAGAATTTATTTCCGGTTTTCGCGATTTCACGCAGTATTTAACTTCTGGTGTGCTTGATTTTGATTCATTCCGCTGACGCGTGCATCCTAGTTATAGCGTGTAGATTGCGCGCGCGCATGCAGCTAAAAACACTTTCCAGCCTCCTTAAATCGATTACCCGGAAATTACTGAGAAAGAGAGCGAACGCCACCCTCAATCGGTTCTACCTGGGAACCAGTATCCCCTCGTGGTGGCTTATTGACTTTTGAAGCAGTTGACCATTTAGGTAGGTACTTTTAGGAGTTAAATGAGCTGAAACGTAAGTACGATTAAACTACTTCTTTACCTTAACAAAGATGTCCTTTTGGGATTCAGCCCATCACACGTAACTGACGGCGTTTTCAATGGTCAATTTCGCAATTATTTGTCGATTCGTTTCAGAAGTTCAAGTGACTAAGTAAAGGATGTGAAGACAGAGTGCCAATTGGAGGACTTGTCGACTTTTTTTGTCTTCAGTGGAGACCGTCCTTCGCTGATAACAGCGTTGACTTCATTGATGAATTCTTCGTTGATGAGGTTCACGAGTTCTTGTGCATCGCCGCTCAAGGAGGACATGGTTCTGTTAAAATGAAGCCTCGCGATCGCGATGAAAGTGTCGTCGCAACTAGCAATAGGCAAAGTCTTTGGAAACTCTAAAGCATGTTCGGTCTGTTGAGGTGCTGGTCTCATCACTTGGGAAAAGTGAAGTAGGGTTAGGGGAAGTAATAGCACCAAACCGTATTTATGGAATCTCTCAGTCTGACATGAAGTGGGTAGAATGCAGACATCGTTCCGATTGATATGCGTGGGAATGCAGAAAGAATGGCACACATCAGATAGGAGCATCAGGGAAGGAAGTTATTTTAAACATGCAATCCTAACCATTGAAGAAGCGTTCAAGTTCACCTATTGGTGGTGCCAGGGACTAAAGCAAATGCAAGTAAAACATCAAGGCTTTCTAACTGCATATCCAGCTTTTGGGGAGTATAGCTTCAAAGTGGCAGGGTATTCGGCAGCAAGCCTTATACGGGGAGGCTCCGCCTGAAAGGGGTACCATTTTCAGGCTTCAGATATATAAAACTGAGGGTAGGGATTTCACTAGTTGAAGTGCAAGAAAGGATAAGAAAGTCAGTCATAAAGGTATTTCAGTTTTTGGTTAACATCTCTTCCGGTAATGCTCAATTATGAGTAATATTGCATTCCAAGCGTTTAGAAAAGTACAAAGTGTTCTTGAGTAAGTATGTGAGAAGGGTGGCATTTTTTAACAGAAGGTATACGAAGGGGGAACCTTTTCTATCAAAAATGGTATATAAAAGGGTAAGGGGTTGGAGCTCGGCGCTAAGTCTCCCCATACAAAAGTTTGTTGAGTATTCACTGTATCAGTGTTTATTATAACAAGTGAAAAATGATCACCAGTGATTACCACCTGTAGAAATAAAGGTCACTGAGTATTAACGAAAAGCCATTTTTATTCAGACCATTGAGAAATATAAAGATAGTGCTTTGCCTCGGTATCAGACCTTTACTAGGGAAGGTTGGGCCAAGAATGGACGGGGAGGACAGAAGTTTTCGGTTCTTGTCCACTTGTCGATCCCTTCCCCCACCCCCACCCCACCAAGAAAGCCTAATACTCAGGTTAGCAAGTGCCCCACTGGCCATTTGGACTTCACTGTTCTCATAAACGGCCAGGATGTAAATACTGTGACGTTGTTTGCCTTTGCTAAAGGCTGTCGG